>OY282449.1:62884639-63484639 GCA_958295655.1 Palloptera scutellata | reverse complement strand
AAAATGACGGGAGCAAAAAGTATTACGGAACTGGTAAAGAAAATCCATGATGCATTACACGAGAACGTGTAGAGACCTTTGATGCTGTTCGATGTGAAGTCGCAAATTTTGCTTGTGAAATTCCTTACCGGATCTGGGAACATTTCTGTCAGACCCCACATGCGTTCGCTGATGCTCTCATCGGCTTCCTAAAAAATATTAAAAGATAAATTTAGGGAGGAATACAGAACAGAGCATATGTAGCTATTCATAATTATTTTGGCTGAAATTGTTGCCGTTTCAAGCAGAATAAGTATTACTTTGTTATACCCTGCAATTACAGAAAGTACAAACATATTAAGAAGAATTTTTTCGAAAACATTCAGTAAGTAGTAGTGGCGACTTAAAAAACATTTTTAAATTATAAAAATATTAATTTCAAACACAAAGAGAAAGAAAATTAAAGTGCTTGAAAGGAGATATTCTACCTTGCAACTCAAGACACCTGAGGCTAGTACTAACTTATCGAGTCCTAATACATAAAATGTGTTTTCGGACTTACGAATTCATTTTAGGCTAATGTGATTTGATTGTTCAAGGCATTCCTACACCGATTTCTGAATATAACTATCAACTTTACTTTCTGAGATTTTTAAGATCTTCGTCAGATCACAATATATAATTACACCTACTTATGTGATAAAGAGAACTAAATAATAAGCTTGGTAGCTTAAAATACATATCGTGCTTTTCTTATAAACTTCGTTTTTCTCTGATTCTACTCTCCGATGGTCTAATACAATTATGTTCAAGTCGTTTTTGATGGGTGTGCTTTGATAGAACATTCGAGTTATTGACTACCTACTTATTTGTAATTAATTAAAAAACTATAGGAAGAATGGTCTTGGTCGTCTTGGGAGTTATATTTTCGTTGCACGAAGAAATCACTCGAGGATACTTTTCTGCGTTTGGTCGGTGTACGATAAAACAAGGTATGATGAAATGATTTTTTTTTAGTTCGCAAATCTTATACATAGAATAACAGAAATGGCAAGTATTCGCGAATAATGTTCAGCCGGCGTAAACGAATACTTTGGTGAACAATGGAAGAAAAAGTTAGTTCGGCGAGAGTTCGAACTGCTCATTTCTAGTTGAATTGTTATGTTAATAAATGAGCCAAATAAAACTGCCGCAATTGATCTGATGAGCATCCAAAGCCAATACAAGAGCTACCAATGCATCCACCTAACTGAACTCTTTGGTGCGGTTTATGTGCCGGTGCAATCATGGTCTGTATTTATTTAAAGATGACGATGACCACAACGTCAATGGTGCTCACTATCGCGTTCGATGATTTCCATATTTTTTTTTCCCCCAATTACAAGAGCTGAATCTAGTCAACATGTGGTCTACATGCCATACAGCACCTGAAAAAATGGACCTATTGAGAGATGAGTTCGGTGAGCCAATATATCTCACGTTTCGGTCGAGAAAGCCTGCCACCTAGCTCGTGTGATTTAATGCCTCTAGAAAATTTTTTTTTGTGGTTACGTGAATGCCGATAAACCAGCGTCATTTACAGCCTTGGAAAACAACATTACACGTGTTATTAGCGAGAAACGAACTGCTATCCTTGAAAAAGTTGGTCATAATTGGACTATTTGCAATTATCACTTACAACGTAGTCATGGACAACATTTACATGAAATAAGAAGTTTATGAAATTTCTATTTCAATACAAAAAAAAAAAAAAAAAAAAAAAAAAAAAAAAAAAAAAAAAAAACTATTGAAATTATCAAGTCTACCATTATCGCTGTCCTGTGATTGCATTCATATGGGTACACCCTGTGTATTGAATGTATTAATAATAATAAAAAATTATGTCCCACCGAGAAACTTTATTGCGAGTTTATGTCCCAGAATAAGCGTAAGGGTTAAGAATTCCGGCTATATTTTCGTTTAAAATTTATATAATATCAATACTTGCTATAAATTAAAAAAAAATCTAACTAATTTTTGAGAAAAATGATAGCAGTGAAATACAAATTTCATTTACTTTTGTACTTTTAGTGTTTTTTAATTAAAAAAAAACAAACGCCTAGTAAATCACCCTATATGAAGGTGCCCCGGCTGGTTCGAATAAATTCCAGCCGGGAGGCCCAATTTTCGACCAATTTCTGCAGCAATTGGGGCCGTATGTCAGTAATAACGCGCCGAATATTCTCTTCCAAGGCGTCAATCGTCTCGGGCTTATCTGCGTAGACAAGCGACGTCACATAAAACCGCAAAAAATAGTACAGCGGTGTTAAATCGCACGATCTTGGAGGCCACGCCACAGGACCACGACGCGAGATAATGCGCTCACCAAAAGTTTCCTTCAATAAATTGATTGTTTCGTTGGCTGTATGGCATGTAGCGCCGTCTTGGTGGAAGCAACGGGCGTCAACATCAATATCCTCCAATTACGGCACGAAAAAGTCATTAATCATGGCTCTTTAACGTTCCCCATTGACAGTAACAATATGACCGGCTTCATCTTTGAAGAAATCTGGACCAATGATTCCCTCTGCCCATAGAGCACACCAAACAGTAATTTTATGAGGATGTAACGGCGTGTCAACAATGGCTTGTGGATTATGATCACTCCAAATGCGACAAGTTTGCTCACTAACGTACCCATTTAGCCAAAAGTGAGCTTAATCGCTGAACAAAATTTTCTTGTGAAAATCGGGGTCGGCGGCCATCTCGTTTTGGGCCCATTCACCGAACAGTAAGTCTATTCATTATGAAATGGGAAACCAAACTGAGCATAAATCATGTGACATCTGTCACAAAGACCAACTCCACAGATTTGCCAGATTGATTCTAAAAAAAACTAAAAAACACCCTTTACTAAGCAAAACCGGCTTCGAAAACATTTTCGGTTACAAAACCCGAACAAGTCAAAATATATTTGACCTTTCGCGTGCAGTAACACAATTTGGAAATGTATGTAAATTTGTATCAAATTACAAAGCTTCTACTACTAAAGTAATATCGATTAAATTCAAAAAGCTAGACTTAAAATCCCACTTCACCATTGCACTGATACAATCAAAACAAACACAGAAATTAAACTAAATGTGTGATTGCCTAATCAAAGTGAGGTTAGGGTTTGAGAGGAATGAATGTTCGATTGTTCCACAAATTAAATTATAAAGCAATCAATTAAAAACCTACTAAAGTGATAATTATCTTGCACTTACATCGTCATAATTCTCACCATCACTACTGGGAGCGTTGCTCGCACTCTGAAAAGAAAACAAAAAAACATTTCCTAATTATATTAATATTAATATAAGAAAATTGTAAATAAAATTTTCCACTGCGACGGTTGTAAAATATTGATTTTTCCGTTGATTATAAATTTTGATTTTTCATGATTTTCACTAGAAATTATTCTTTGTTTGGCTTTTCTCCCATCAAATTCAATTGAATGCTTACGGTTGTGGCCACAGTACGACGTTCAGGAGTTTCATCTTTGCTACCGCCCAACGATGACATTCCGCTATCCTTTTCGATAAATTCGATGTCAGGAATAGAAGAATCCATTATATCCTCAATCTTTACGGTATCCACTTTGCTGCTTTTCACACAACGTTGTGGGGAAGAAAAATGTACAGCGAAATATACGCACGTTCACACACACACACACGCACACACAGATTTTCGTCTTTTGTGTGGTTTATTCGTGTATTCGAGACACAGGTGGAAATGAAAATTGTTCAAAGTAAAAATTTTTCTTTCTTTAGTGACCGCAGTGCTTCCTTTTTAAATGTAATGGAAAATACGCAGAATAAAGTGCAAGTTGCTCAGCAGCATCAATTTTCCATTTTTACACTGAATTATTGCGTTTCCAGATACCGATTTAATTGATTTTTCACACAACTCAACGCCGCAGCACGCACACTTCGTCTTTCGACTATACAATTTTCATGAGAAAGAACAAATGAGTTTTCCTCATTGCGCCAATCAGTTTGACAGTGCGAAAGAGCAAGCAATTCGAAATGTCAAAGTATCTGTCAAACTGCACTCTGTTACGTCATGGAGTTTTTACATTTATTTACAGACTTTACAAGATTTATGAAATATTTTGAATGTAAAGATTTAGAAAATAATACGTTTCTGATAATTACCATAACTAGAGATTATCAGAGTTTGGTGTTGAAATTGTTTCTTTGTGAAAAATAAAAGTCAAAAATTGGAGGTATGCGGAAAGTCGTAAATCTGTTAGTGCCGCCACCTTGTGACCGAAGTTTGCAACGATAAGTAATTTTAAATTATTTAATTTAGGCTGCGTTTTATTCGCCACTCTCTTATATTTATGCATAACTAGCAGTGATAACTGAATGGCAAATTACAATAAAAGCTGGAGAGATAACGCGTATATTTCTACCTGTTATGTACATCTAACCATCCTGCTGTGAACTGTCAATAATAAAAGTAGATAAAGTTTCGCAAAAAAAAAAACAAAGAAGAAAATGTTTCCGCGAGAAATTCAGTTAGGCTGTAGTTATATCCAAATTTTACTCGGCGAACACCATGCAATTGTTGTTGCCCGAACATGAAATAAGAGCTTTTACTCACTCTCACACCGAACACGATACGATGGGTGAAATGTACACCGAGCACGCCTAGTATTCAGGGTGTCATTGAGTTATTCTACAAAAAAAGAACAAAAATGTATGTAAAATTTAAGGACATAATAATGTACATAATAATTTTCATATGCAGAAAAGCGAAGTTGCGATTTTTTTTAGATTTTAAAAGTGAATATTAAATATATTATTCATAAAACTATTGAAGAAAAATCATATTATTTTCAATTATATTATTAATTGCACTCTCCATATTCATAAAATCGCTTAAAGTTTTTTGGTATACCATTTAGTGTTGCCGTTGCGAATAAAATAGTATTATATAAAAACCTGAATTTCGACCAAAAGCAACTCTATGACGAAACTCCAATGTAACCACTGCACCGAGCAGGAGAAATATATATGATGTGGTTGTCGAACAGCGAACACCAGCATAACCACCACCTTAGTTAAAAATACAATTAAAAATTATTTTTTGACTCGCAAGGAAGCATAGAAATGCCTGTGCTCATGAGCTGGAAATCATCTCCAGCTGCCAGCTGCTATTGAGTAGATTTATTGTGAATGACAACACAACGAAAAAGAAAGTTAACTTCATCGTTTTATTCGCACATGTTAAATGAGTTAGCGAATAAAACAGATTACACAATTTCGGGAAAGTCTTCTCAGCACACTTGGAAATGGTTTAATTTGTTTTTTTTATCAATTGAATAAAGTTTTAGGTTGAGGTACAAAATACAGTACCGAAGTGATTGAAACATGATCCAGCAGCGATCAATCATTACCTAATGATATTTTTTCTTCTATTGTACCTAAGGCACTCATGTGCAGTATTTTGTTCGATCTGCCAAGATGTTCGTTATCGTTATTTCATATTTTTGTTGAAACTTTTACAAAAACCTCGTAAATGAGTTCTTTTTATTGTTTTTTCTACACACTTCAGATAACTTTAGCCCGTAGTCTAAGGAATGTTTTCGATCTTACCTTACTCCTTTTTTTAGGCTCAGCATACGTTTCCACCTTCTCCAACAATTCATTGTCGTCCTCGTGTTTAGGGTATGACATTTTAGTTATCTAATAGCTTAGAGTTTTCGTTTTAAGCCTTTTGCTGATTTTTTTTCTATAAGTTTTGTAATTCAATTTATAAGAAATCAATTTTAATAAAATATATTTAAACTACATGCAAAACAAATTTTGAAATTAAATTTTTATTTCAATTTGATGGGAAAAGAAAAATTTATGTAATTCGATTTTTTGGGTGGAGTTTAAACACAAAGTATGTAGATTTTGTTTGTTCAGGAACTCTGAAAAAACATTTGTCCTACAAATGTACAGAATGTGTTTTATTTTCTACTAATTGAAAATAGTGAATAGCGGAGTCTCTAAGTTTAGCATATGCCCTTGCACGATATAAGAGTAGCAGAATTGCAAAAATTTCAACATCCTTGCAGCGAAGAAAAAACAAAACATTATGCTATTCTTGCACCGTGCAGGGGCAACTGCTAGACTTAGAGAATCCCCCTAATGTCATAATGTTGAATGCTTTGACACATTAGTGCATGACATTTATGCAAATATGGTAATTGTGCTCGGGTAGGCGGTTTGCCAATAAAACCACATGTATAACAGCCACTAGTACATATGGTAGAACTGCTATGATGGAAAGTCAATGCTTATACGAGTATTTATATGAAACTAGCAGACCTCATGCACGTTTCACTGTGCATAAGTAAAAAAGTAATTCAAAGCAGTTCAAATTTAAAGTTTATATTTATTGTAAAACTCTATGGTAAACCACATTTTCAGTTTTCTTATTATCTTGGCAATAAATGCATAATACTGATGGTTTGCCTACACGTGAACAGGCTACGTATAATTGTCCTGGTGGTACAGGAAAAACATTTATAATATCATTGCTTTTAGCAACAATACGTTCCCAAAATCAAATCGCATTGGCACTTGCTTCCTCTGGCAGCGCAGCAACTTTGTTGTAAGGTGGCCGTACAGCACATTCCGCACTCAAGTTGTCTTTGAATATGCAAATCATTGAAACACCTACATGCAATATATCGAAGACATCTGGAATGGGTAAAGTGTTGCACTTATTGTTTGGGATGAGGCCACCATGGCTCACAAAAAATCAGTTGAAGCCTTGGAACGGACAATGAGAGATATTCGGGAAAATTTCAATTTGTTTGGTGGAGGATTAATTTTGTTGTCAGGAGATTTCCGACAAACTTTGCCAATTATACCAAGATCAACCCCTGCCGATGAAATACATGCTTGCTTGAAATCATCGTATTTGTGGAGACATGGGGCAATCCACGCTTCTGCACATCCAGCAGCGCACTGCACCAAACACTTTTGCTTTTACAATGAAATTCATGAATAATGAAATAGCGAAAAAAATTCAATTCCAAATTCCAAATTATGCACGGCTTGCTAATTTACACGGAACGATCGCTTTGTTTCAGAAAAAAACTGTCTCACTTGTGGAAAGATAAGCAAATTGTATCAAAACAAATGATTTTGTTAAAAAATATGACAATACAAATTTGAAATAAAAATACATTCCTTACGGATGTGTTTTCAATTTGAAGTGAATGCGTTGAGGGTTTCAAAAGTTGTAGGCATCTTTTTGCGGATGTGGCAGTGGGAGGATAAATAGCCTATGTCCGTCAGAAAAGCATGTACTTTAACATGAAAGTTGAATTTAAAAAAAAAAATCGAACCGTTTCCGAGATCATTCATCACACACATAACATATCTTCATTTTTATATATATAGATAGATTGTTATTCTGATTGTTTTGAAAAAAGTAATAAGGAGTGAGATCGAAAAAATCTGAACATACAGTGGTGTGCGATGAGATAGAGTCATCCACTCTTCAAAACAAAAGCTTGGTTTGAAAATAATAATGTGGATGTTTTAAGCTGGCCTGCGCAGTCGCCAGACTTAAACCCAATTGAAAACTTGTGGAGGGAAGTTAAAGTGGCTATTAAAGGAAAAATCGCATCCAATAAGGATGAGCTTTGGACACTAGTTAAGTCTGCGTGCGAAAACATTCTAATCCAAACGTGTCAAAAACTTGTGGATTCAATGCCTAGACGTTGCTTAGCTGTGATTAAAAATAATTGTTACTCCACAAAGTACTGAGGTAAAAAAAAGTATACACGATACATTTTTTTTATTTGACACTGGTATCTTTTTAATTTCAGGTGATGAAACTCGATGACTCTATTTTAATTCACAGGCAAAATAGGATAATTTGAAATATTTTTTTTTATGTTTAAGCGCTGAAACTTAGATTACGATATTTATGTTCGTAAATACTTTGTTTAGTATCTTATTCATTAACAAAAAATAAAAGTTACACAAAAAATTTAATTTTTCTAAATTTTTTTTGCTTTGAAAATTTATTTTAGAGTCGACTCTATTTCATCGCACACCACTGTATATAAAACTCAATCATTTTTAAACGGTTGATCTTAGAGTTTTGATTTTTGAATTTTTTATTTAATTGATAATATTTTATAAATTACAGAAAAATATAACTGTTATAGTTCTAACCACTATTTATGAACTTGTGGACCTTTTTTTGGTAAGCCTTCCATTAGAGATTTGATAGTTGTTTCAGATACCTTTTTGGAGCAGTTTGCCCATCTCCTTTTAAAATCTTCGATATTTTGGGACACTTTTTGTGCTCTTTAAGTTTCTTTTCACAAGAGCCCAATATCTCTCCTCTGGTCTTAGCTCCGGACAATTTGGAGGATTGGCCTCTCTTGGTACAAAAACTATGTTATTACTTTGGTACCACCCCAGAGCTTTCTTGCCATAGTGACATGATGCCAAATCGGGCCGAAAATATGCGGACATATTGTGTGCTCTCTTATGAAAGGAAGATGCCTTTTTTTTCGAAAATTCTCTGTTGTTTATTTCGGTATTTATTGAGCCCACTGTAACAAATGACTTGCTTCTTTTGCCGCAACTGCTTATAGCTTGCCATACCAGGAATTTTTTAGAAAATTTTGTCTGCTTTTGGATTCTAAATTGTTTTTCGACATTTCCTCGAGCATCAGCAACATAAAAATTTTGACCCGGTAGCTGCGTAAAATCTGCCAGTACATACGTTTCGTCGTCCATTATGCAACATGAATATTTTTGCATGAAATTCGCTTTCAATTTCCGAGCCCTACCTTTGGCGTCTAAATTTCTTGCAGCATTCCTGTCTGGAACTTTTTGGACTTTGTATGATTTGAAACCTGCATTGGCTTTAACTTTTCGCACCAAATAGTCAGAGCACTGGGCTAACCGGGCAGCTTTTCTAGCAGATGTGTCTGGAGATCTTTTCAATATGCTTTCTATTTTCTAGGCTTTCCCAATATCAAGTGGTCCTTGTTTTCTTCCCGAATGCAATAAATATTATAATTATTGAAATTAATAAAATTAAATAACCTATAGAATTAATTTAAAAAATTATTTATACTATTGATTAATAGTCTTTATGATTGGAAGTCATATATACTTTTATATTATATAAATTAATAAATTTTTAGCCTCCTGATCAGTAAATTGAATAAAGGAATAATCAAACAATATCAACAATATGTCAGTATGATGCAGCTTTAATAACATTGGAAACAGTTTGACGGCAGACCTTCAATTCTTTGGCCAATTTTTTGTAGGACCAATTTGGATTTTTTTGAATGTTTTTAATAATTTGAAGACGTATTTCTTTTTCTTCACTCATTTTGATCAAACTCACAATAAATCAACATGTTTGTCATTAAAAATAATAACTGACATATTTTTCAAAGATAACTAGATTAAAGAAATATTTAAATTTTACACCCAAAAAAAATTATTAGGTAAAACGTGTGTTAAGATTTTTTCACTCTCACTCCGTAAATAGGAAAATTTGCGTTTGTTTTAAGAGACAATTGTCATTTATTTGTTTCATATGTAAATATTTTAAGTGCTATGTATTTTGCACATACACAATTATTTAATAATAATAAGTATGTATTTAATATGAAAGTATATAATATCTTACTGTTATTGTTTTTAGTGGTAACTGTTAAAATTTTGAAAATATTTGAACTGTTGCACTTTGTGGAAACAAGCAATTTTAAGTATAATGAACAAAACTCAATTATAATTAGCAGTTATATTAAATACAAATTTATATTACATTCAACAGCATAAATATTATATGGTACTAGCATTTCATTAACATTTTTATAAGTATATGTATGTAGTTTCTGTTAATTTGTTTGTAAATATAAGTATTATATATGCACTATATTTGTTTTTAAATATTGTAAGTATTCATTGTTATTTGTAAACATTTATTGACTTTGAAGCACAACAAGATTTTATAAAAAATTTTAAATTTTATTTCTGATTTCTTTTTAAATATTTCTTATCTATAAAATTTTTAACAATTAAGCATATATAACTAAAATACTTTATATATATATGTATATTTTTATGGATTTCTATCGTTAATTTAACTTTCAACATACCCATTAACATTAATAAAAGAAAATCCATAACCATTCAGTAAACATTTCCATCCTGTTGGGGACGTCATTATTTTTATACCGTAACAATGTGCTAATGTGTTGCCCAATAAATCCCATGTCAACTCTTTGGTTCTCTAGTGCTTGTAATAATGTAGGTATATAATTAGAAATAATCTTTACTTCAATTGATTACGTTTGCGCACGAATGCCGTACATCGTCGTGGGTTCGTCTTTCATTTAATGGCTCTGCTGCTCATGGAGGGCCTAGGCCGTGCTTTCCGCATCCAGCCATAGTTGTGCGTGCTATATTTGTACATGAATGTAAAGGACCTACAGTTTCATATTGAATCAGAACGGCGAAGTGAAAAGCTTTTCTTAGGCAATTTGTACTCTTGTAGGTTTGGCAAGAGGTGGTGTCGTGTAAAAAAATTGTTTTTCCAAATTTTTTTTTTTATTTCGTCTGTGTAGAGATTTGAGCCCCGGACACTACCATCGCACTACAAACTATCATTTTTTTTTGCTGTATCGGCATACATTGTTATTTTAATTTTTTTATGTAATGCTTTTACAAATTTTGTACATATTTCTGTGAACACCTAGAAAAATTAGTTTAACCTATTATGATTTTTCGTACAGCAACTTTTTGAAAGGTCGTTAAAATACATTTAAAAGTTTTAACCAAAAGTAGTCAATGTTTAATATTTCAACATACGCTGGATTTAAAATTTCACTAACAGAACTTAAAACTATGTTGGGAGGTCTTACCTTGCTCGCAGGTCGGGTAAACGGACATGGTTTTTGGGTAGGTACTTAGTTTTGAAAATCAACCAAAAATATCTAATTTAATTATTTTGCATTTAAAATGTGAAATTCATTTAGACAAAAAAAAAAAACTAAAAAATAAATAAATGTTAACAAAAATTGCAAATTAAACACATTTCGCTGACTTTAACTTTTAGTAAAACTTCTAAAATAATATTTTAATAGTATGTACTGTGTGATTCCACAAAATACTTATTATGTTGCGAATGAGTATTTTTGCTCTTTTGCACACTTGGCCAACTCATTTAGTCGGGGTAGGCCAAACACATTTACACCCTCTAAAATTCACTTTTATTTTTTTAAGCGGAGAGATGTCATATAGAAGGGGCATGTGGAGTTTATATTTAATCTTTCAAAATCATATGACAGCTTCTGGTACCGGCTCAAAATGGGTCAAGAAATTAATTCTGAAAAACGCCAGTGATTAATTTAGAGCTAAGTATAACCAAAAGTCGTCAATCAGTTGTTGACTTTTTGAGAATAAGTACCAAAGTTTGATAATAAATATTTAAGTTAATTTTTCAACTTTTAAATGCCTCTTTACTTTATATACCATAGTTCATTCAGTTAATTTTGATTTTAACAGAGACAAGACGGTACCCACGACGTGCAATATTTCACTTTCAGAGAATTATAGATTACCATAGAAAGGCCAAACATATTATATGTACTTACTAGATCATATTGAATATAGAAACTTGAACCATAGCTCGTCCCTCTTGACTCAATAGTTGAAAGCTGTTTTGAACGCTAAAGGATACTGCTGAAAGTGTTCATGTCTGTAACCATCGTAATAGTCATAGCTTTTGCAAAAATGAGTTTTATTACTTTTCAATTTACAATATATAGTAAGGAAAAATTTCTTAATACGGAAACAGATGAGTATAATTATTATTTAAATTTTTTTTGTTAATACAATCAACACACAGGGGTACTCCTATGAAGGCAGAGTATTGCGTTGATTGGAAGGAAGATTGATAGGTGGGAGGAAGAAGGAGGGAGAAGTAGTTATGAGAGTTTGCTTTAAATTTGCAAGGGTGATAATAATCGGGGAAAATATTTGTAGGGAGCTTATTCCAAATACGCGCGGTACGACAGATAAAATAGCTTTCTCTGTAATGCGTAGTGCGCTGGAGCTCCAGCTGCGTTCGTAAAGCTCTAGCTCATAGGTGAAAACTCCAATTTAGAACGTATATAGGTGGTGTAGATCATGTGATGATCAATCGGATTGAAATATTTTTTTACACCGCCTAATAAAGCCGACAAAAATGTGTTATTCCAACGAGCATCACATTAGATGGATATGTCCAGAACATCAAGAGTCGCTGTCTCCGCAATAGCTACCCCACCCATATTTGGGTGGTTAATCGGGGGGAGGGGGGCTCTGGGAAACTCGTTTCTGAGATAACAGACAACATTGGATCTTACGCGCACTGAGCTCAAAGACCCCACTCGAAGATTGACTGGAGATCTTTATTGAGTTAGTCATTCATAACATGCATTTCCCTCTCAGTCTTCAAGGGAAGTTTATTCATGAAGACAAGAAAAGGGTAGTGGAGAGACGACCGGACTCTGCGGCATTCCAGTATTACTGGCAAGATCGGAAGATCTTGCCGCCACAGAAATAACTACGAATTAGGATTCTAATTCTAAGTATTTCTTCTTCTTGTATTGTCTTTTCAAGTTTAGATGAGTGATGATGAAGAGACAATATGCAAAAAATCACGGACTTTGTAATATATAATATATTGCATTTGCTTATGGTAATGGACGCAAATTTTTTGTAATTTTGAAAACAGTTAATAATTTATTTTTTTTATTGACAACTTAAATTTATTTAATTTTCTATTTGTTATTTTAATTCAATGTATGAAAAATTTAAGAAGCATCTAGTTTATTTATCTCCTTTTTGACGTTACCGTTTTCATATCATAAAAGATCACTTCAATGGCTCGCACCTTACGGTATAAATTATTTTTTCTTACATATCTGATTTTTACCCACCAGACCGTACTACAATTAATTTGCGAAATAAATTATTTAATTCTAATAATATTAACATTTATTCCCTAAATATTTGCTGTTCTTCTTCTTCTTCTTCTTATCAGTTATAAGAGCATAAGTGTTTCCATTGTTTCAGTTTTTTACTAAAAAATTATTCAAGAAAATAAAATTTAAATCAGAAATCAAAAAAAAAAAACTAAATAAGTGTAGCGTTTTTCTTAAAAACAATTAGAATTTATTTCATATATATTATTGTATTATTGTATTTTTGTAAAATATTGGATGTGTTCTGAAATAAGCCAGAAATAAGTTTTTTATTTGTTTATCATTTAATGGTAAGACAGAAATTTTGTTTTAATATTTTGTGTGTTTTTAATGTTTTGAATTCAATTGGTTTTTTTTGTTTTTGTGTTTTTGTTTTTATGTTTTTTGTTTGTTTTAATTGAATTATTGCAGCACCCTTAACACAATTTATCACTCTCGCGCTCAGACTTATACGAAAATCATTATTTTTATATATACTCGTACTTATATACTTTTAATGTGTTCATTTGTAAACAAATTTTTCAAATTTCAAATTTATTTAATTTTTATTAAAAAAAAAACTGTTAACTTAAGTATGAATACACATATAATATAAATTATTTTTTAATAATTTTATATGTTATAAAAATTACATTATTTTGATTTTATATTTTAAATTATGTAGTAAAAACTTAAAAACTAAAATTTGCCCTTTTGCTTCTCTGTTTTCGCACATTTTTTAAAGATTGCTGCTTCTCAATTTGTTTTTTTGTTTTTTTTTTTGTTTGTTTATGTTTTTTAACTTTTAATTAAGTGTTTTCTTTTTTGGTTTTGGTTTTCATTTTGTTTTTTGTGGTGATCACGCAACTCTGAAGGAACTTGTTGTTTGTCCACACGAGTGCACACAAAATTCTGCCAAATTTTAAAAATATTTAATTAAATATATTTTTAAATATATAGTTTATATTTTTTATAATAATATTGACAATATAATATTTTTTTAATTTAATAAAAATATTTTTGTTTGTGGTGAGTACTTATGTTGTATCCAAATTGTTGCTGTTCTTTCTGTTACAATTTTCTTCTTTGCGTCAACAGTTTAAAGTAAAAGTCTCGTGAACTCTGAAAGTAAGCAGAAAAGGAAATTTCTAAATAAATATTTTTGGAAATTGCAATAAAAATTATAAATACTTAGTAAAATTTGTATATCGAAAGCAATTCCTGATAATTAGCTTGCCGTATCAATTGGTGTTGACAGTGATATTTATGATACGCAATTCAATATCCCAACTATCATTTTAGGGGTCGCCCTGGTGTAGTTGGTAGTGCGCTGGACTGGCACGCAGAGTAGCCGGGCTCAAATCTCGGCACAGGCGAAAAACAAAAATTTTGAAAAATAACAGCTGTTCTACTCCGCACTACCATTTTCTGCCCAAGAAAAGCTTTTCATTTCGCCGCTCTGATTCGGCAAAAACTGTAGGTCCCATTCATTCCTGCATAAAAAAGGGTAATTTTTTTGCCAATAGGTTTTTGAAGTTTATATTTCTGACGAGTGCACTCGTGATTCTTGACATGTGTCAAAGTAAAAAATACTCAGCTTCGTTTGCCATTTCATCATGAATAGATCAACGTTTTCAAATTATTTAAGTTTTTTATCAAAATTCGTGCTCTGTGAAAAATGTGTGTTCGCAAGCAAAATTGTCTTCGCCGACGTGGCTCATTTCTGGCTCAATCGATACGTGAATAAGCAGAATTGCCGTATTTGGAGTGAAGACCAGCCAGAGGCAATTCAGCAGCTACCAATGCATCCCGAAAAATGCACTGCTTGGTGCTCCTTTGGAAGCCAACATTGAGAATGCGTCATTGCGTCCGCACGAAATGTGATTCCAAAAAAGTGTGCAAAAATTGGACCTTCAGCATGGAGCACTTGAAGAGTAGCCGCGGGCAACATTTCAGTGAAATTATCTTTAAGGAATTCATTTATCGATCCAAATAAAAATTACATTCACTTTTGTAAAATTTCTGTGTTTTTTATTTAATTTTCAAAAATAAGGGCTCTTAAAAAATCACCCTTTATAAAACACACACAACATGAAAGGATGCGAAAAGCTAAGCTCACACCATCCATGGGCTGTTGGGCCACTAGCAAAGAAGGAGATTAACGATTTTAGTTACGATGTTTTGCATCTAAAATGTCAATATCCTAGATAAAAGCTTTCTCAACTAATGCATTCTAGGTCCTGTAGTCTGTCATTAAAAGATATGAAGTTGAATTTTATTTACATATTTTCAAAATTTCTTTTTAAATACGTACATATAAGATTTGAACTTTCCCAGTATGTATGTTTCCTCTAAAATGTGAATGGATTCGTATCAATCGTTAATTCGATATTTCTTAGGGATAAATAATTCTATATTTCTTAGGATAGCGCTTAAACAATCGAACTGGTTACGCACTATACTCAAAAATATGAGATAAATATACATAAATGAGATAAATATGCATATCCAATAATTTAATACATCTTGAACCACTGTGCATATCATTGCATTGATGTTGTTATTGTTTGTTATGTAGTATATCATCATCGCAATTGCCATCAATAAGTAATAGTAACATTAAACAATAAAAACAACAAAGAATTCCATTATTTTATCAACACAACAATTCCACCAATTTGCTTTCTTGAAAAACATTTCAAATGGAAAAAGGAGGAATGTTACATGAACACAAAGCCCCGCCGAAAGGAACGAGAAAGGGCAATCAAGAACTACTTGATGAGGTATCCTTAATAACTAGACTAAGTCGTTCGTAATAAATAATAATAGCTAGAAGTTTATGGACATGCTAACAATAATAATCTACTACTTAGTGATGAGAACTATCGAATAAAAACTATCGAATTATTCGATAGTTAACAAATTTTTCAATGGTTTGATTGCTTGGAAATATGGATAATTCATGAGTAGGGCAAGAAATTCCATGGAAATTATTGTTTTTACTGGGCATCTCAAAAGTGAATGGTTAAATTATCTTAATGAATCATGAAATTTTCTGTAAAATGACATTCAATCGTTAGTGCATATTTTTGCATATTTAACAATAAATGCATACTTTCGGAAAACTATGTATGTATTTTTTTTTTTTTGCATTTATTATACAAATTCGGAAAACTGTGCATATTTTACAATAAATGCATGGTTTTTGCATAGATATTTTTTGATTTAAAATAAACAAATTTAACAAATTTTTCAATGGTTTGATTGTTTGGAAATATGGATAACTCATGAGTAGGGCAAGGAATTCCATGGAAATGTATGTTTTTACTGGGCATCTCAAAAGTGAATGGTTAAATTATCTTTATGAATCATGAAATTTTCTGTAAATTGACATTCAATCGTTAGTGCATATTTTTGCATATTTAAAAATAAATACATACTTTCGGAAAACTATGTATGTATTTTTTTTTTGCATTTATTATACACATTCGGAAAACTGTGCATATTTTACAATAAATGCATGGTTTTTGCATAGATACTTTTTTGATTTAAAATAAATAATAAAAAAAAAATAAAATTATTTTTTAATAAAATTATTTTTTAATAGTTTTGGTAACTTTTTAGCCATTAAAAAAGGAAAATTGTAACTAACTAGCTTTTTATTTTCTTTTAATGGTACAACAGCACTTGGAGAGCCTAGGTCGAGCTTTTCGCATCCACTCATGTTGTGCGTGTCACACATTTGTAAATGAATGTAAGAAGCCTAAAATAGATTTTTAAACTTTTTGATTTTGCCTTGTTTCGAAATTTAAGCCCCGGCCATTCTGCGTAGCTACCAACTACGCCACAACGACCAGGAAGTCATTGAGGTGGCTGAATTGAAAAAGCTTCTCAACGAAAGGGAGAAGATTTACTTGAAAATTTGTTTGAAAATCTTTAATTCGTGCAAAGAAAGCAACTTGCATCAGCACAACAAAACATAGACGAGATTGGCCAAGTTTCTAGTCAACCTCATAACATTGCGAGTTCTCAGACCGGCAAGTGGCAAATTTTCCACCTGTTGAGAACATACAATGTGAATATTTTGATAATGATTATTATAATGATGATAATAATGATGATGATGGTAAGAATAAATGATGTAGCAAATAAATGCGCATGCTTTGAGTGTGAATATTTTGATGGAGATGATGCCCAATCAGGGGCGTTGCATGAAAACGATTAAAATTAAGTTAATCCAGATGTAGCACACCTGGGATCAGATAATACTTAATCGAACTGAACTATGCAAAGCTTATCGTTTGCATAAATCAGCACATCGTTAAAAATTCCTTCGACCATGCCTGTAATGTCTGCGATAGACTCTGGAAGTTTACTAACCCTAACATGAAAACCCAAAACGAAGACGTTCTGTAGGGCATCCCACTGACGCACATAATTTTTTTTCTTTTAAAAACAGTTTCAATTTTGAAGCAAAAACAATAAAAACAATGGATAAAAACTACCAAGAGGACTATTACAAAGTGGAAAATATAAGAAAACTAAGGAAATCATTAGTGAGATATTCAAAAAAAAAAAAAAAACATATTAGCGGAGTTCACTCTTTGTTGTAAATGGTTTTGGTTTCATTGTAAATGCAAAATGTAACGGTAAAGTACATAGTATAATTGTTATTGTGATAGCAAAAATTTACATTTGCAACAACAAGTGAACCTCCTCTATTTATTAATTCTATTCATGCGGCTACTAACTTTTATGTACAAAACGTGTTTGGACTGAAAATGTACGCCAATATTGCACAAAACCCTTTTTAGGTCGCAGTGCCAGATAGTTTACGCCTCCCCAGTCAACTTAATAATAATAATGATTATAAGAATATACTTATATAAATATGCATATATGTACCTGTATACTTGTGTATGTATTTGCGTGTTACTACAAATTTTCTCAGCTCGAATAATTGTAAAAAAATATTCAACCTTCCCGCCCTTTACGTATACATGCAACGTAATTGCTCACATAAAATTTCCCAACAATGTTAGCAAGAATATATTCTCTATAAACTATAATACTTACAATAATATCCTTAACCTTTGTGTAAATAGCCAAAATATGTAAAAATATGACGCACAGTATTACAAAAAAAAAAAAAAAAAATTGCAAAAATTCACGCAATTTGAAGAGAAAGTGCTAAAGGTTTTTATTTTATATTTTTCCCATTTCGAAGTAGGTACATGAATTATTAGTTAATAAAAAATGGTGCTTAATCGTCGTTATGTTCAGCGCAATAACTAAAGCGACCAAAGTAACTTTGGTAATGGCATATCAAATAAATATTTATACCATATTTATTGTGTGCAATTTGTTGATACCGGTCGTTATGTACGAGCATGTACGAGTACGTATAATTCAATTGGCAGCATTTGGCAATTCATACTCGTAAATAAAGTCATAAAAATTTTGAATAATTCACGAGTGCGATATTTAGTGAATAAATTTCTGATAAGTGCATTTTATTAACCGTTTTTATCAGGTAAAATCACCTTGAAATATGGTAGTATAATGAGTCATCTGCAGTATTGTATTAGAAAGTCCTGTTGCCGAAAATGGAATTACTTATTTTTCTTTCAAAGCAATAAGGAGTCTAATTTGGTTAAAGTATAGTCAATCATGATTGTTTTAGAGGATACAAAAGCTGTTAAAGAAAGTTTGTTTTGTGTTATTTAAAATATGTATTGTCACTTATAAAAAGGCAATATTTAATAGGTGTTGTTTCTAGCGCACATACCGGAATCAAAATATTGCGTTCCTAACCGATAGTCAAGCAGTTATCTTACTTTACTTACTTTTAATAGCACAAAAGCACATGGAGGGCCTATGCCGAGCTTTTCGCATCCACTCTTGTTGTGCTTGTTATATTTGTACATGAAATGGAAGGGACCTACAGTTTAATGCCGAATCCGAACGGCGAAGTTTCATATGCAATTTTTACTCTTGTAGGTTTGCCATTGAATGCCATTGCCTAGAGGTGGTGCCGTGTAGAAAAATTATTTTTTCTATTTTTTTTTTGGATTTTGCCTGTGCCAACATTTGAACCCCGGACACTCTGCGTACCAACCCAACGCATGACCACTACGCCACAGCAACCACAAGCATGACACTTATCATGACACTTAAATCTCACCAGGTAATCTCAAAACTGCACTCAGGGGGGAAACGGTCTAAATGTAAGGAAAGCGGTAATAAATCAAGTCCATTCGTTGACGAAAGTCTGTTAAGCTTGAAAATTCTTAAAAAAATAACGAACTTTTATTTTTAAGTAATACTGAAAAATAAATTGTATTTTAAGATTGTCTTGTTCTAACTTTAAGAACATTTGTTCTGTAGAATCAAGATCACCCGTATTTTGGGATAGTTTTGTGTTTAGTTTTGAAGATCTGTACGATTTTTCGTACAGGGAATTTAAAAATTCGTCAAAAATACATACAGACTTTTATAAATATTTTAGAAAAGTAATATCCGAGGTGTGATCAAAAAATAACCAAACTCAAATTTCGTGAGTTACGTATGTTCGATTTTCGCATTTCGCATTTTCTGTTATGTTGGTCCACATGTCTGTTATATATGTAGGCAATACCAACCATTTTGGATTGTCAGTTTGTTTTTGACAGATAAAAAGGTTAGTCGTGTTTTGGTGTGCTCTTCGATTTTTTACTATTCGAAAAAATGGATCAAAGAAACTGTATTCAGTTTTGTGTACAAAATGAAATTAAATGCGCAAGGACATTTGAAATGTTGACTGTGGCCTTTGGCGACTCTACTATGAGCAGAACACAAGTTCAATTGTGGTATAACCGGTTTAAGGAAGGCCGAGAAGATGTCAATGACGATGCTCGTCCTGGTCGCCCGAGCACGTCAACAACCGATGAAAACATTGACGCAGTGAAGAAAATGATTTTGCATAATCGTCGAATCACTATCAGAGAGGTTGCTGATGATGTTGGCATCTCGTTCGGCTCATGCCAACCAATTTTTTCGGATGTTTTAGGCATGAAACGTACGGCAGCGAAGATTGTTCCAAAATTGCTAAATTTTGAGCAAAAACAACGTCGCTTGTGCGTAAGAACCGTTATCATGCCTCAACCGCCGTATTCACCGGACTTGGCCCCCGCTGACTTTTTCCTCTTCCCAAAACTGAAGACACCGATGAAAGGAAAGCGTTTTGCTACGATTGAGGAGATAAAAGAAAAATCGAAACAGGAGCTGTTGGCGATACCAAAAAGCGCGTTTCAGAAGTGTTTCGAGGATTGGAAAAAACGCTGGCATAAGTGTATTATATTTGAGGGGGATTACTTGGAAGGGGACACGATAGTTGTTGATGAATAAATAAATAATTTTTGAAAAAATAATAATATTTGCTGGCTTAAAAATTAAATTTTTATAATAAAAATTTATTCAGTTTCACGTGACTAATCACGTGACTTTTTTCTAGGTTCAATGGCCTCGGTTAGTTTGGAAGAAAACGGAAGTTCTTTTAGGGCTTAAAAAATCTGAAGAAAGAACACTTACTGGGGTCATAATATCGCACCAATGCTACAACATTGGCGTATTCCGACGAGCAGACTGTGCAGAAGTTGTCACAATGAAGAGGAAGTAGAGTTGATCGTCCACCTTCTGTGTCCATGTCCAAGGCTACAGAAGAAATGACTCCATTGCCTGGGGTCATGTTTCTGCAAAAGTGTGACAGAGCTAACGGAAATTGAACTATCGGGTATCCTTGCTTTCACCTGGAACCAAGTGATTTAATAGTTTTTCACTAATATCCTGCAGCAAGTTTTCGAAATATTCGAATATATTACGTATTCTCAACTTGAAGATATTTACTTGCACGTGTATTAAAACAGGCGCTGGGCACAAGGCACCAAATCACTGCGGCCTAAAAAGACCTATTGTGAAGAGCCTATTGAATATCTTAAGGTACTCTTCCATTTAAAAATGCTAAGATATACCTCTCTGTGGTAGTGGTCTCTGTAGCGTAGTGGTAATGCGTTGAACTGCTACGCAGAGTGTCACACTTGGCATGAATGATTTTGCTTGTCTGTTGCCTGAGGTGCCGTCCCAGGCAGCCTGGACATTTATGTTCAGCCATGAGTTAAGATTGTGCTGTACAAAACTCCATAGCGGGTCGCAGAATGGGGTTGGTTCAAACATGGGTTCGGATGCCTCTTTTCAGGCTAGCTCGTCAGATATTTCATTGCCCTCAATACCAGTGTGTCCAGGCACCCAAATTAGATGGACCCTATTTTGTAATGCTAGTTCAGTTGATCAGTTGAAGGCACTCCCATATAAGTTCTGAACTTATTTTGAAGGAGTTTAAGGCCAGTCGTGCACCCTTACTGTCCGAGAGTATATAGATGTGTCGCTTACACGACAACCTTTCTTCACATTTTCCAAGCCATAATTCAATAGCGTGCACTTCCGCCGCCTGAAAAACTGAGTTTTCTTGGCTCGTACTAGCAATAATATCTTTTTCTATAAACTCCCCGTCCAACCCAACTCCCTCGTTTATTTTGGATCCATCTGTGTACCACAGATGGTACTATTCAACTAAGCGAGAACATTCCTTTTCGCAAGTATCTCTACTAGGGAATGTAACTTGAAAGTTGTGTTGGAAGTTATATCGGGATAGGCACAAATCGTTTATTGTGATCTTAAGGATTTTTTCCTCAGTCAATTCTTTTGCATGAGCGGAATGTTTGACTTTTCCTGCAGTGCCTTTGTCTTGCAACATGAGCTTAACAGTGAGATTTAACGACTAAGTATTGTTTGATCACTATGTTAAGTGATGGCAGGCCCAATGTAACTTCTAATGCTGTAGTTCGGTTAAAAAAATTTTTTTCATATTATCAGTGCTTGGCTCATATATGCCTAGAACTTGCTACAAATACTTAAGTATGATCGGGCTTGACTTTAGACCGCATTTTTTTTGTAAGCGTGGTTATGCATGTCTTGATAAACTAAATACGCTTGGTTTATACCATATAACTGAGTTTGGATCCTATGGGTTCCGGGAATGAAGCAATGAAAGGAGCATCAACTCCTTTCGTTTATCTGGAACAATTCTGTGAAATGGGAAAAGGAACCTTCTTTCTATTAATTAGTAAAGAAGAAGAAAATAAAAAACAATCACATTGGGAACACAGACTAGGACTAGAACATTCAAAAGCACTGTGTGCAACCTATAACTTAAAATGCTTTAAGAAATGTTTATTGTTGTGAAAGAGTAGTCATAGAATCTTTACAGGAAAACTAATAGGACTTTTTAAGTTCAACTATCACCTAACAAAATTGAGAATTACGTCTAATGAACCACGTAGGTTTTGTAGAGAAAAAAGGAATTCTGGGAAGCACAACTTAGAACAGTGCCCCGCAGATGCTAATTTCAACTTCTTAGAAGTAGCATGAATACTAAAAATTCTATTGGCGCGGCTGGACTTACAATAATACTGTAATTCCTTGAAGGGGAACTAAACCAACAAAAATATGTTATAATAATAGAAAGGCTGATCAAGAGGAAAAAATATATTCACCGATCAAATATCTTTCTCTAATAAATTAATATACATAAATTAGTGGTCGCTGTGGCGTAGTGGTAGTGCGTTGGACTGCTACGCAGAGTGCCCGAGGTTCGAATCTCGGCACAGGCAAAATCAAGAAGTAGAAAAAAGAATTTTTCTACATGGCACCACCTCTAGGCAGGCAATGGCAAACCTACAAGAGTAAAAATTGCTATGAAACGATTTTCACTTCGCCTTTCGGATTCGGCATTAAACTGTAGGTCCCTTCCATTCATGTACAAATATAACACGCACAACATGAGTGGATGCGAAAAGCTTGGCCTAGGCTCTCCATTGGCTGTTGTGCCATTAAAAGTAAAGTAAAATACATAAATATGTTGCAATAAGCGCACGCAAGCTGAGATTCTTCATTGACATTAAACCATTTTGAACTTCTGTATTACTATTCCTTGAAAACTCATTCAAATTACGTAAATAAATTTTGTTCAAAAGTTCATTTTATATATCGTCATAATCATTTAGAAAGGACCTAATTGAAATTCCTGTTTTTTTTCATGACAAACCAAAAATTAAAAAAGAAAACATACTAGAGACTTTCTCTCAGTCTAGCATATGCCCTTGCACGGTGCAAGAATAACAAGTTTTCCTGTTGTTTCTTCGTTGCAAGGATTTCCAAGTTTTGCAATTCTGCAAGGGCATAAGCTACACTGAGAGAATCTCGCTACTATTTTAAATACATTTTAGATGCAGTTTAAGGGCAAAGGCATTAATAAATACAATTCTGAATTATAAAATGATTTTTTAATATTAACAATATTATATCACATTTTTTATTCTTTGTGTAAAAAAAAATACAAAAATGTCATTTAGGTCTTTTCTAAATGATGATGACGATATGCTGGCTTTTAAATTGCATCCACATAATTTGACAATATTAAGTTTCAAGACGCTAGTAATGTTCTATTGAAAGCATTTATATGGTATTAAAAACGTTCAAAATTTAACAGGAAAAGTTGAATTGAAGAAATGGATAAGTTTGAAATATAAATTTACTTTTAATCCGCCAATGATAGCCGAAGATAATTTAAAATCCATTACCGTTAAGTAATCCTTATCCCGTCTACTAAATGTAAACATTTTCTCATTCTTTCGCTATAATTTAGTTCATTATTTATACTGCAGCTCATATAAAGTACGAGTAAGCATCTCTAAAGAAATGTTCGTTTTATAAACGATAAGCAGTTGTTCCAGAAATTTCCAAGTTTAATGTTAAATTAAAAGTACGCTTTCATAGAAAAAAAATACATGAACGGAAAATAACACTTTATTAAAATTCAACGCACATTTGCTGCCTGCTTTCATTTTGATGTGTTCATATTGTGTATTTTTTCAGCTACATTACTATGCGAGAGTATATAAAGCCTCAAAGCTTTTTCATGTATTATTACGAGTATACTCGTACATTGTACCAAAGCTGAAAAACGTTTTATGTCCATCAGTATACTACTGTGGGCAAAAGTTAGTAAGACTTTTTAATTTAAATTTCGCGCGGAAACCCATTCATCAAAATATTATTTTTTTAAGGTTGGTATGACTGTCGGTGACATCTGTGCCAAATGTCACATCAAAATATTCATTAGTGTTTAGTATACGCTTGTCTTTCTGAAGTACAAAAAGTGCATTCGGCGATTTTCACAATGAGTGAAATTATTCAACAAAGAAGTTCCATTAAATTTTGTGTGCGGAATCAAGTTTCTGGTGCCGAAACGTTCACAATGTTGCAAAAGGCCTTCGGCGATAATTGTATGTCGCGAGCAAGTGGTTTTGATTGGTACAAATTGTTCAAAGATGGTCGAGAACGCGTTGACGACAAACCACGTCCAGGACGGCCATCAACATCAACTGATGATCAATAAAATCAAGGAATTGGTGCTCGAGAATCGAGAATCGACGATTAACAGTCAGAGACCTTACTGGCATCGTTGGAATATCGGAAGGATCAGTGAAAACCACTTTAAAACATCATTTGGACCTAAGAAGAGTGAATGCACGATTGGTTCAAAAATCACTGCATTGGTTTTACGAGACCATTTTGCCAAAAATTCGACTGATATCGTTCCGCAACCACCCTACCACCCTATTCGCCTGACTTAGCACCGTGTGACTTTTGGCTATTTTCTAAACTCAAAAAACCGCTTCGTGGACACCGTTTTGAGTCAATTGAAGACATTAAACATGAATCGCTAAGCGCATTGAAGGCTATTCCGGAAATTGACTTTAACAACTGTTTCGAGAATTGGAAAAAACAAAAACGTTGGCACAAGTGTATTGGGGCCGGGGGTATAACTTTGAAGGGGACGAAATAGATTTGGAAGAATGAATAAAAAAATTTGAAATTATGAACAAAGTCTTACTAACTTTTGCCCACAGTAGTATGGTACGTGTTGTTGTCAAAGTCCTACTGCCCCTGCTACTGGCGCTGCCATTGCCACTGCCAACTCGCAATATCAGAAAAATGAAAAAAGTACAAAAAAATAAGGCTATAGAGAAAACATCACCAAGCCCATTGCCAAAAATCAAAGTGAGCGAAAAAAATTACTATCGCTGTTGGGGACGTTGCTGAAGGCAACAGTACAGCATATGAGAAATTAAATAAAGTAAAATAAATTGCATATAAAAATATCAACAGACACAAGGTCAAAGGATACAGACACTCATAAGTACACGTAGTACATTCAATTCAAGCAAACGAAAGCAACAAAAGGATTCAAGTACGAACGAGTAAGTTAAAATATATTCATAATCATATCAGTAAATTCTTAAAGCCTGAACAAAAAGGAAGAAAAAAAAAATAGAAAAGAAACCAGTAGAAAAGCTGGCAAGCACGCAGTTCCAGCCATAGTCATAAACTACTAACTTAATAAATCAATTTAATGCTACACGGGGGACCTTCAACATTTTGGGGTTGCTGCAGTAGCTGTGCTCCGCTAAGGTGTCGTTCGTTGCTGTCGTCACTTAAATAACACTTTACATTTAACAAATGTTTGCATGTTTCCGACTGTGTGGTCGCTGTGGCGTAGTGGTAATGCGTTGGACTGCTACGGAGTTCGAAACTCGACACAGGCAAAATTAAAAACATTGGCAGGCAATGGCAAACGATTTTCATTTCGCCGTTCGGATTCTGCATTAAACTGTAGGTCCCTTCCATTCATGTACAAATATAACACGTACAACATGACTGGATGCGAAAAGCTCGGCCTAGACCCTCCATGGGCTGTTGTGCCATTAAAAGTAAGTAAGTAAAGTAAGTGTCCGACCAAGGCTGCAAAGGTGTAATCACCTCATCTCTACAAAGGTATGAATTATTATGAGGAAGTGTGAGTAATAAACTGAAACGATTGTTGATAAAAAACTTTAATGTGCTGCCAATTTATGGGCAACATGGAAGCTATCGCAAATGGCTGCACAGCGTGATGGTATTTCTATTGGCAAATATTGTTGGTGCATGCGCAACATATGTGCGACTACTAATTTATGCATGAGTTATTGACACCACAAAATGTCGTTTGTGTAAACATGAAAGTTATCTGGACAAATTCAGTATGTTGCATGTAAATTAAATAACTAATACGTCAGTATGTTGCATGCGTCTTTGTTGTCCTCCAACTTAAAGACCAAAGATATAGCTTACCTTCATAGTTAATTCTGCCGTCTTGATCTAAATCGGCTATGGCCAGTAATTGTGTTAGCTGTATTTCCGACAATGGTTCACCAATCATTTCCATAGCAGTTTGTAACTCATCACGTGTTATAAATCCGTTGCCATCACGATCGAATACCCTTAAAATGTTCAAGAAACAGAAGAAGAGAAGATGAAATGCAAATCGTACTACTAGACGTATGAGTGATTAATAATAGAAAATGAATTTTTGTTTTAGATTTATCTACCAGCAATAGATGCAATTTTAATTATATTCTAGGTATATCTTTCTAATAATAAAAAAGAAGGGAAAGGTTAGATGAGGAGCAAGAGCCTGGCTATGCCTCAAAATCTTCTTCTTCATTTTCACAGCTTCTGCAGTGATATCTTTCTATGTAGAAGACACAGACCTTTGCATGTTTTTCAATGGGACATTGTTATGTAATCGCTCAATTTTTCTAATTTGGTGCAAGTGTATTACTGGCTGCACATCGTTGACTATAAATTACTAGCGGTATTAGATGAAGTGTATAGTTTTTTCATAATGAACTTTTTTCCAATATATTTCCTGATGGAGAACTCTAACTGATATTTTTTTTGCAATTACTAGCTGCTGTGTGGATATGCAAGTAAGATTTCTTTGTGAGTTAAATCATTGTTGTTGGCTATAAAAATACATTTATGTATGTAGATATATTAGCTAGTACACGACTTTTCGATTAAGATTCGATGAAATCATGAATTTTGTGAGGGCCGATTGGAAAAAAAGAGAGAAGGGGGGGCCGGGGGTTAGGAGAGTGAAGGCCGTCACATTGAGGCCACAGTTAAAAAAAATGCTATGAAAATGTTAAATTTACCCCCAAGCTGATCAGGAGTCGCTCCTAGAGTGTTAAAATCTACGACCGACCTTCATTAATGTTCAATGACTCACATTTTTCGCAACCATACCTAACCTCCATCGTCAACCCTTAAGCGCCCTATACAAAATTTACTTTTATTATGAAATTGGCATCCCGTGCCAGGGGCAGAATGTAATACCTACCTCCATTAATTCCCTCCATCTCCAAGCCTGCTATACAAAATTATATTTTTTTATGAAATAGATTCCAAGGCGTTTATAAAAATTTTAGACTGACTTTTATTAATTTTCAAATGTCAAAATTGTTCTCCAATATACTTATCCCATATTTCTAACCTTTAGGGGGGCTCCCATAGAAAATTGACATTTTTATGATAACCGACCGAAGTCACTCGACAGCTGGCGAGGAGTCGCTGCTAGACGGTTAAAACGTATGACCAACCGTAGATATTTTTCATTCCCTAACATTTTCTCTGAATATACTTTTTCCTTATCGCCAACCCTTTAGGGATCTCCCATTAAAATTAGTTTTTTATTAAATGAGCTCCCTCCGCTCCCAAAGTGATCTTAGAAGAGCATTATAATCAGCATTATCCCCGATCGTACTTACCACCATCTCCAACCACCTGGAGACTCCCATATAAAAGTAAAGTAAAAACCACCTGAAAACTAATTTCATCTCATTTTGTTCAGTTTTTTCCTCACGCAATTTTTCATCGAATCTCACGAAATTAAGGGGTCAAGCTTGGATATGTTGGAGTTTAAGAATTCCATACAAAATCTATTCCATACCTAATGTATGTATATGTGTACTGTTGCATGAAAAACTCACATTGAAAATAGCTGCCAATATAAAAATGTAATTACGATCATGACAAAAACACAGCTCAAATCTAATATGGAATTCGTTAGCATTTAAAATTTAGCCATCATAATTTTTGAACAAATATTTGTAAGTACTATGTATTTACACACTATGCCACAAAATTGTAGGCTGCTGTGAAGGATATAATCAAGACCTCAACAAAACTGCAAACAATACTTTCATTGAAAAATTTCAAATCATGCAGAAGCCACAATTTGGGGCTTAGTTTCGTGGCATGAGTATGATACGAGTATGTATTGTATATCACAGACTTGACACAACCGCATAACGACATAACAACAGACACCTGCCACATATCTACTCCCGTACATACACATAAACGTAAGTGCGTGCGCACCTGCTTGTATTGAGCTATATATAGAATAAGCTGGAAGAAAACAAGTAGACCGAACATTAGGTCAGAGGGATATGCAGCAAAACATTGCAATGCAACGGCAAAGGATTTCCAATTTTTTCATTGCATTGTCTATCATAAAATATTAATCTTGATTGCCAACTACATACTTACCTAAATGCGGCTATTAAATCCTCAGTGACATCATCGTTCTCATCTGGTTTACTTGCATTTTCTTCTTGCTGCTGATGCTGTTGCTGTTCATCACGTAACGCTTGAATGCGTCCGACCCATTGCAGGAATTCAGCCTCGTTTATTAACCCATTTCCTGTAAAAGAAAGAAGAGAAAACAATTGACGAATGAAAAAGAGAAATAATAGAAATAATAATACAATACGAATAATGTTTTCTATTACAACAATACTGTCGTAAAAATACGGGAAAGCAGTCCCACTTTGCTTTACATAAATACATAGTTTCTCTGTGAGTTTTAATGCTTTATGTTTTGTATTTCGCTCTTCAAAATAAGTAAATGTATAAAAGCTATTAGCATTAACAATACCATTGTTGAACAGTCACACAAATATACAAACACACGCTTTGTATATATATAATTTAAAAACGCATTTACAACAATAGCAACAACAACGCCAAGAACAATACGACGCTAACAACAGCAGTAACATTAGCAACAGCAAAAACGATTTATGTGTACTATATAGAAGAAGCATGCGGAAACGGCAAGTACATACGCAACCACACACACACACACACACACACACACACCCACATACACACACGCAATCTCACACATTCAGAGATATACTTACACGAAGAAACAATTTTGGAAAACTGCCACAAAACAACATTGAGCACAATAATAAACACGAAGAAAAAAACATTTTTCATTGCATACTTTTGTGCGCTGTGCTATGCAGTTGTTACCTACCATATATAATTGCAGTTGCTATTGCATAACTGCCAAAGAAAATAACATTACTTTTACAGTAAGAAAACAGAAAACCCATGAAAGCATAAAAACAGAGAACAGAA
This sequence comes from Palloptera scutellata, assembly GCA_958295655.1. Classification (NCBI taxonomy): domain Eukaryota; kingdom Metazoa; phylum Arthropoda; class Insecta; order Diptera; family Pallopteridae; genus Palloptera; species Palloptera scutellata. Next base: position 63,455,238 of record OY282449.1, on the reverse strand, counting down.
AAGAGAGGAAAATTCTTTCTGTGCTTATGTAGTTGATGTAACATTGAAAGCAGCAAAGCGGAAAATAAAAAGCAAGCAAATGCAGCTGCAGCAATTAGAAATAACTAACGCAAAAAAGAAAACATAAACTATTTCCTTCAGTATTTATATAGCGTTCACATGGTAGCTGAAAATTCGGTTTTGGTTGAAAAACTTTTGAAAATCGAGATTTCAGCGTAGAAAAATTGTCAAACGAAAATTTGATCTTTCGCCAATTTTCAGCGAAAATTGATTTTTGGCTATAAATTTTCGATATGCACGCTAACAAACACAGCTTGAGAATTGAGAAAATATTCAAAATACAATAAAATATTCCTTCTATTACAATACAATATTTGGTCAATTTATTTGTATACATTTGGTCAGAGGCATACATTAATGTCAGGAAATTCTACATTAAAAGAAAGTCCGTCATGGTGAACGCTGATTCCTAAGATGATCCATGCAATTTTAGGAAACATCAAATGCATAAATATAGACACAATTATGGAAGAAACCACTGGCTGTTATCAACACAGCAATTTGTTCGTTGTACAATTCCACAAGTTTCGCTATTGCCAGAAATCGTTTTCCTTTGTACATCTTATCTTATTCTATATATCTAGAAACCCACTAAATCTTTTCTAGTTTTAAATTTGCTAACCCACTTTCAAGATAGCTTTTTTTAAATAAATAAAGTAAAATTTTCACCAATAACTTTCATAATGCAAAAAATATCTAATGCAAAAACTGACAGATGAAATTTCAAAATGTCGTGTGAACGACTTTTTAGGAAATCTTATTTTGGGCTCCAAAATCTAATTTTTAGCCACCATGCGAACATCGCATTTAGCTCTGCTTACAAAACTAAACGTTTCAGTTCAGTTTTATTTTTTTTTTCATCTTCCTTATAGTATTTGGTTTTCGTTGCTTTATTGTTTTAATATGTTGTGCCGACAATTATAAAAAAGTGGGCGCATCGCTTATTTCAATATTTGACATTGACCATGAATTCTTGGTCATTCTTTGCTAAAATAGCTGAATTTGTAGTTTTTTTGCTTTTGATTTTATATTTCTAATATGAATCAACATCTAGTATTTATAAGAAATCGTCCTTCTGCTTTGTAAAATACAAGGAAAATCAAGAACTTAAACGTAAATATTATAAATTGGGCATAGAAGCTGTAATATCTTTGAAAGGCTGAAAAACTATTTATAATTTTATGGCATATTCATACAGACTGACAGTAAAAAAAAGAATCACTTGAATAAATTTATGTTAGGTTAGAATTGGTGGCAGATGCCTTGATAGGTCCATAGTGTTACCACAAACTCTCAATAGTCAATTATAACTTCCAGCTACATCCATCATCCATTTTTGTTAACGAATCCCAACGGTCCTACCTCTTGCCCAACACGACCGAGGGGTGAAAATCAGAATAACGCCGCCATGTTTTCTAAAAATTTTAAAGCTATTACTAAGAATTTCAGCATCATAGACAAATGTGGTCGCTGTGGCGTAGTGGTAATGCGTTGGACTGCTACGCAGAGTGTCCGGGGTTCAAATATCGGCACAGGCAAAATAAAAAAAACAAAAGTAGTAGAAAAATTAATTTTTCTACACGGCACCACCTCTTGGCAGGCAATGGCAAACCTACAAGAGTAAAAATTGCTATGCAAAGCTTTTCACTTCGCTATTCGGATGCGGCATTAAACTGTAGGTCCCTTCCATTCATGTACAAATATAACACGCACAACATGAGTGGATGCGAAAAGCTCGGCCTAGGCCCTCCATGGGCTGTTGTGCCATTTAAAGTAAAGTAAGTAAGACAAATGGTTTAAGACAAGTTTCAGTGAAAGCAAAAATGTCTGCATTACAAGTAATACTTTTAGGATATAGTTTGTTTAACTTTGAATTTAACCCTCTTACATTTTGATATATTATCTTCAAAAAATCAGTTATCCTAACTAGTTTTTTGGATGCACAACCCAAACCTCTCTGAATCTGGCCTTGATCTATAAACAAACTCTTTCACAATTACACCTTTTGGCCAAAAGTTAATATCAATGATTTTATCAAACACCACAACCGGAATACTAACTTTAAAAGAAGAAATATTTCTGTGATATGAAAAGTTAAACTTAAGAACAGTCACAAATTTCAATTTAAATTGTATATGTTAAGTTAATATCAATGATTTTATCAAACACCTCAACCGGAATACTAATTTTAAAAGAAAAAATATGGCTTTGATATGAAAAAATAAACTTAAAAACAGTCATAAATTTCAATTCAAATTTTATATTATTCGATTCGATTGAAGTGCCAGTAGAAAATCGTGATATAAAAAGAAATGTTTTTTTTTTGGTGCAACTACATCAAGTTTTTTTTTTTTTGCAGCTGGCGAAACACATTCAACAAATGTTAGTTTTTTTTTAGAACTAGCATATCATTCAGTGATAGATGAAGATAAAATTTGATTTTGAGTTGAAGTTGAAATAGCAAAACCATCAATAACTATGGGAGATTGATTCATAGCCAAAGGAGAAGAAAACAATGTTGGAGAAACAGCGATGGCACTAGACGAGGTAAGAGATTGCATAGCTCAGTGTATCGATTGTATCGATGCTCTTTAGTATATTAAACAGGCCTTAGAGAGAATAACAACAATGTAAGCATATAGAACAAGCTGATCAGACGATCGTTTCGGTACCATGGTTCCTCATTAGTGATCTTAGTGTTAAATTTTTATGTTTCAATAATTCATATAAAATCAATTCTCGTTTAAATTCGTTAAAAAGTTTTTGTTACTTTTTAAATTTTTCTACAAGTACCAACAATTCGTTCCCAATCTCATTAAATCCGCTCCTAATTGTATTGAACATCTTACTTATTTCTACTTCGGTCTTCGATCTTTACAAGATCAGCTTTAAATAAGATCAGCGAAGTCCTCTCCCTTAATGTATAATGTCCGCGATTCTACCGGAAAGACTAGCACATTTGATATGAGCCAGGCCAGGCCAGAACAAAGCCAGCAACACAACTGACGCTCGGATTCATTGTGTACAATTTGGATAGACGCAATTCATTATTATATTATTACAGTTAAAAAGAATAAAAAAGAAAGAATAATAAAAAAAAAAAGAAAACAAAGTTTGGGAATCACTGCACATGTAACCGTATCGTTTGCAAATGTGTATTTGTGTAAATATGAGAAAACATTTTGGAAACGCTGCAAATGCAAATTACTGTTTTCAGATATGTACATATACATAGACATATGCTGAGAGTGTACAAGAGCCGCACTTTTCGCAGCTGCTTAATGGCGATGACGGCAATAATCCCGCCACTGCGGAATCCACTCCGGAAACCCCAATCACTGACGGCGTTGAAGTACCGCCGCCTGACTATGAGGAGGTCTTAACAGCCATTGCTCGGCTGAAAAATAATAAGACTGCAGGTGCAGATGGCCCGCATGCTGAGTTGTTTAAGACCGGAGGCCCAATCCATAAGAAAGGTGATTCCACGATCTGCGCCAACTACCGTGGGATAAGCCGTGGGATAAGCATATAAGGTTCTATCGAGCGTACTGTGCGAAAGACTGAAGCCCATCGTCAACAAACTGATTGGACCTTATCAGTGTGGCTTCAGGCCTGGTAAATCCACCATCGACCAGATATTCACACTACGCCAAATCCTGGAAAAGACCCGAGACAAACAGATCGACACCCATCATCTATTTGTTGATTATAAAGCCGCCTTCGACAACACCATTTGATACCAAAAGAGGTTTCAGACAAGGTGACTCCCTATTGTGCGACTCCTTTAACCTTATGCTGGTGAAAATAATTCGAGCTGCGAACATCGACATCGACATCTCTGGCACTGTCTTCTACAAGAGTGTCATGCTGCTAGCATACGCTGATGATATTGACATCATTGGCAAAAACGATCGAGCAGTCAGTGCAGCATTCTCCAACCTGGAAAAGGAGTCTCGTCGAGTGGGTCTAGTGGTGAAAGAGGACAAAACGAAATACCTTGTGTCAACAAACAAAGAGTCAAAGAGTCACGGTCCAAGAGTTTTGGGCAAAATGTCACTGTTGACAACTATATTTTTGAAGTCGTCACGGATTTTGTATATCTAGGATCCAGCATAAACACCAACAATAATGTCAGCCTTGAGATCAAGCGGAGACTAACTTTTGCCAACAGGTGTTACTACTGGCTCAGTAGGCAATTGAGAAGTGGAGCCCTCTCTCGACCGACGAAAATAACGCTCTATAAGTCCCTCATCCTTCCCGTCCTAATGTATGGCGCAGAGACGTGGACATTGACCATCAATGATGAGAGGCTGTTAGGAGCGTTCGAGAGGAAGATACTCCGTAAGATCTACGGTCCAGTATGCGTGGACGACGTGTATCGAATAAGGTGGAACGATGAGCTGTATGAGCTGTACGCCGACACTGACATAGTCAAGCGTATAAAACTCCAGCGGCTTCGCTGGCTGGGTCATGTTGAGCGAATGGAATGGAAGAAAGCGCTCCGGCTAGAATGGGGAGAGTGTTTTATTCGAACCATGGTGGAGGAACACGCAGAAGGGGACGTCCTAATATCCGTTGGAAAGACCTGGTGCAGGGCAACCTGACTGCACTTGGCCTTATCAACTGGCGCCAGCGCGCGCATAGCAGAAGTGACTGGCGAAGCTTTGTGGAGGCGGCCAAGACCGATCATCGGTTGTAGTGCCAGCTAAGTAAGTAAGTAAGTAAGTACAAGAGCCGCTGAAACGGTAAAGATCAGAATAAAAGAGAAAACAAATCTTGTATAAAAAAGTAATGAACTCGCTCTCACTGGCAAAGTTCAGCTAAAATATGATGTACTATATGCAGGTATGTATCAAATTAAATATGAAAAATAAGAAAAAATTAATAGTTAAATTATTTAATTAAAGTTATGTATTTCAATGAAATTAAACAATATCACCTACTCAGTGGTTTCCTTTCAAATCCGACAAATCACCAAATTCACAAAGAAACGCAAAAATCAAGAAGCAACAAAAAAAAAAAAGAAAAATCAAACCGACTTGTACAATTTTCTCTCAGATATGTTCAATTTGAAAGTACCCGTAGTATGAGCAAAGTTTATTAAAAGAGCGAATTTTATACCGGATAAGATATTTAGGGAAAGATGGAACTCATTCCCTAACATCTTTAATCAATTCGCAGCTAGTTTTGGGCAATGGCAAAGAACGTCACAGAGTTATTAAGTTCCTGCATAGGTCGTTTTCAACTAAAACGAGCTCTTTGGAATGATACTTCAAAAAGCAATCTCCAGTAACTATGCCAATCAATGAACTGCATTCTTTGCGAGGAAGTGTGAGCAAAAGTTCAGTTTTAGTCCAAGAGTGTTGGAAAAACTTTTTATATACGGGATGTGTTTAGGCTACTCCATCTTCTATTAGAGGTAGAAAAAAAGCTGTTTGTCAAAGGCGGCTGCATAATGGAAACAGAGTGATGGTGAGATGTTACAGGGCTCTAACTCAAGACATGCACCCTGCCTTGCCAGTTTCACCCTCCACCTCATTACCACAATGTCTGTCAAACAATTTTTTTTTTACCGGTTTAGACGATTTCGTATAGCTTTCCAGGGCCTTCAGAGTAGGTTGACTGACGGTCTGCATAAATAAAAAGTTTGCAGTTCATTTGCGCTGCCCATGAGGTTTTCAGCTGTCATATTATATTTAATATAATATTGCCTTTATTTCGGCTGGAAAAACACTACAACTGTCTAGAAGTTTGTACGATTTTCTGATACATGTGAGTATTAGGCATAAAGAATGCTGCACCTATGCTAACACATATTGATTTCACTCGAGTTCTTTGAAATAGTTTTTAAAGGATTCTTCATTCGGTCGTAGGCGGGAATGTAAATCTTTTTATGTAAATGAGTTTTCTTTTTGTAGATTCTGGGGTAGTGAATTATATTAAGTAACTCTCATTAACCCCTATACGAGTACTAGGAGACGCAGATAATTTTATCCCTGCTAATCCATTTACTAACTCCTTTTCATATTCAACCTGAATGATATTTTTTATTCGCTTATAGGCATCCTTCCTTCAATCAACCCCTAATTAACTAGGAGGAGTTATTGCAATAGTATTATCAATTGCTATTTTGGCTATTCTACCTTTTTACAGTAATGAAGTAGTGGACTGATTTTTGGCTAACCTTCATGTTTTCCACTATCTTGCATGTGATCACATTGACGTTTTCAATGTTTTCCAGGTGGTCGATATAGTTCCATTGAATGCTTATTTGCACTGGTCTAGTGCACTTAAGAGGATATTGTCCAGTATGATTAGCAACAATATTGTGGCCAGTGAACAATATCGAATTACGTCTGTCTTATATTCGAACGGTTCGGTTTTAGTCGTTTGGTCGGAGTCATTTTGGTCTCAGATGAAATAAATAATCTGAGGAACGTTTGATCTTGGCATGCTTTGGTAGTCATTGGCTGTCGAAGGTGGCACGATAATTTGGAATATATTCTGAGAAAAATATAATAGTTTCCAGTATACCAGTGTACTCTAAAAAATAGCACCGAAAGTACACATCTAATGCCTTTGTCCTCTTAATCCTAAATCTAAAATGGAATAGCATTTAGGATTTAAACATTTCTAAATATTTTCACATTATTAAGTATTATAACTAGGCAAATTTCAATAGTTTCTCAATGAAGCCTGGAGAATTGTACTGAAATGAACTGCTGCCGCTGCTGTTTCTACTAATTTGTCTTCATTACAGTTTGACCCTGCCCGCGGCCACCAAATAATCAAGTTCAAATAAGCTATTTAAGCTTCTTATATTTCACGGCAAAAAAAGAAAAAAACATATATATAAAATACAACCACAACAAAATAAGTTGGCAGAAGAAATTCACACAAACCTAATGAACCCGAAACAAAAGGTTACAAAAAACAACAACAAAAAATAGAAAAAAAAAGGAAAATGGAAAAAGCGATTTTCTTACAACAATGAAAACAGCAACAACTACTACAATTACAATTATTTAAAAAAAAAATGAAAAAAAAATTGAAGGTAATTTTCATAAATTGTAAGTTGCCAAGTAAAGTTAACAGCTAACACACTCGTAGATTTCAGACTAAAACAACAACAACAACAACATCTACCTACAAAAATCGAGGCTAAATTCAAAAGAACAAAATCACATTCACAATGGTAGTGCCAAGAACCACAACATTGAAAATGTTAAATGGAAAAAATGATGGGCGTTGATTCCATTTCGCTTTTCTTGGTTTTGCTTCTCTTTACCTTCGGTATCTAGTATAGGAAAGATGTGAAAGCGATAAGCGTTAGTTGAAAGAAAGAAAGGAAAGGAGAAAGGACAAGTTAGATATTAGAGTAACGGAAGAGGGGGGAATGGTAGAGAGGGAAAATTTTAAAAAGCCAAACCTTGAGTCTTGGCATTTGTTTCAACTGTTTTCTTTACAATTTCACTTCAAGACAAGAAAAAAATGTTTTCAAATTAAATGGAGTTTTTAATTTTTGAAGAAAATAACATTATAAAAACTGCAGCTAAATCGACATACGCCCACACAGATAGTGTACAGGGAGCAAAAACGATTAAGTCAAACCACACAAGTTATGAAACTTTTAGTTAAAGTCAAGCGTGTCAGCGAAATGCTTTCGCTAATCAATTCACGATATAAAGGCACCAAAGGAAGCACAAAAAGGAGAAGTGACGCAGGCAACAACAGCATCGTCACTGGAGGGAGAAGCAACAGAATATCCGCTGTAAAAACTTTTCACTCTAGTTGGCATTTTGTGGAAAATTTCAGAACTGCTTGTGGCAATATTTCAACGCTTTGTTTCGCATTTGTTAACATCTTGTAGTTATATAAAAACATTTAAAGCTTTACTTTTTGTTTATTTTTTTTTGTTTGGTAGCTGGGTGGGTGTGTTAGTAAGTTGCAGGCATAGGTAGTTACATGCTGAAATTGCCGCATAAGAAGGTTAAGCTAAGATATGCTAATGAACTAAATGCTCTGGTAGATTGCTGTGGATTAACGTCAGAAATGTGAAAGGAAGAGAATAAATCCATGAAACCAACTTAGTTTTTTGAAGGATTACTGATGACTTCAATGCAGTGCATGGAAGAGTGTAGTAGTACACATTCATTGGATCACTGTGGTTGCTGTGACGTAGCAGTGGTGCGTTGGACTGTTACGCACAATGTCCAGGGTTTTAATTTCGGCATAGGCAAAATGAAAAAGTGGAAAAAAAAATTTTTTCTACACGGCACCACCTCTTGGCAGGTAATGACAAACATAGAAGAGTAAAAATTTCCTATGAAAATCCGTTCGGATTCGGCATAAAACTGTAGATCCCTTCCATTCATATACAAATATATCACTCACAACATGAGTGGATGCGAAAAGTTCGTACTTGGCCCTCCATGGGCTGTTGTACCATTAAAAGAAAGAAGAATTGGATCAATACGCATTGTTTTCAATTAGAGAAAAGTGCGTACCGTGACAGAATGTCAAGGAAACCTCCTCTGTGAGAGTGCATGAGTAAGATTTTATTGTGCGTGAATTCAATTTATTCGTGGCACACGGCAAATTTCATTTACATTTTTTGGCAAGATTAAGCCGAAAAAATAGATTTCGCTAGAAAATTTGTTTTAATTATAGTACATATGAATCCACCAGATATACGAGGATGTTCGTGCATGAATCGTAAATTCTAGTACGTGAGCGTCAGCCAGAGTAAGCGAAAATAAAGAGCTCGTACGTGAACGTATGTGAATTGAAAATCTTCGTTGTGAGCGTACGTGATCGTGAGTCGAAAAACACTCACGCGCCCATCTCTATTTCCAATGTCATTGTCACTGTCCAGAAGATAATGTTTTGTACCATTTTCCGTGTTTGACTTTGCACTCACGCGCCCATCTCTATTTCCAATGTCATTGCCACTGCCCAGAAGATAATGTTTTGTACCATTTTCCGTGTTTGACTTTGCACTCACGCGTCCATCTCTATTTCCAATGTCATTGCCACTGTCCAGAAGATAATGTTTTGTACCATTTTCCGTGTTTGACTTTGCACTCACGCGCCCATCTCTATTTCCAATGTCATTGCCACTGCCCAGAAGATAATGTTTTGTACCATTTTCCGTGTTTGACTTTGCACTCACGCGTCCATCTCTATTTCCAATGCCATTGCCACTGTCCAGAAGATAATGTTTTGTACCATTTTCCGTGTTTGACTTTGCACTCACGCGCCCATCTCTATTTCCAATGTCATTGCCACTGCCCAGAAGATAATGTTTTGTACCATTTTCCGTGTTTGACTTTGCACTCACGCGTCCATCTCTATTTCCAATGCCATTGCCACTGTCCAGAAGATAATGTTTTGTACCATTTTCCGTGTTTGACTTTGCACTCACGCGCCCATCTCTATTTCCAATGTCATTGCCACTGCCCAGAAGATAATGTTTTGTACCATTTTCCGTGTTTGACTTTGCACTCACGCGTCCATCTCTATTTCCAATGCCATTGCCACTGTCCAGAAGATAATGTTTTGTACCATTTTCCGTGTTTGACTTTGCACTCACGCGCCCATCTCTATTTCCAATGCCATTGCCACTGTCCAGGAGATTATGTTTTGTACCATTTTCCGTGTTTGACTTTGCATTTTTCATTTAATTTTCTTGATTTGCAGCATAAATTTAAAATAATTCAATTTTGAAGTACGTTAATTTAACTCATTGACCATGTTCACATTAGCCTCAGTGAGTCGATTCATTTTGACGTCTACTGGCAAATTGGGAAGTGGAGAGAGGAATTTCTCGACTCAACTTGACATTTGTTGAAATGTCATATCAATCAGGTGCGAACAAAAATTTAACCGTAAATAATTTTACTTAGAATAAAAAAAAAATTAACGAAACTTGTTAAATTGAGTAATTGGAACTTCTTCCCTATCACTCAATGCATAATTTTCTCCTGTTGCGCAAAAGAGCTGGTAAGCGTCAAAAAAAAAGGAGGCGACGGTGTTGCGACCACATTTTAGTACGAACAAGAGAGAGTGGCCTCTTGTCAAAATGAGTAGGCGCTCTGAGGCTAATGTGAACATGGCCATTGCAAACGAAATTCTCTTAATTTCAAGCGAAAAAGTCTCACACAAGGTTTCATTAAGAGACTACAACATATTAATTTATACTTTTCGATCAGAATATAAAACATTTAATGCAAAAAACATACAACCGAAACACAAAAGTATTTCAAAAATACTTTGTTATAACATATAAAAATAATATAATAATATATGGTAATTGCAAAGAGGATAAATAAGCAAATATAAACAACCGAATCAAGTAGAGAGAAGCACATTCAATTCAATTGCATACGCCTCAATTCTTTTGATTTTATTCATTTTATTGTCCTTGGACTGGTCCTTTTTTTGTTGAATGTTATGTCAATGTTGATTTTGTTGCCAAACATAACATGCCTTAAGTGAAATGTCAAATGATAAGAACCAACAAACCAAAACATAGAAAAGAAACGCTAAACCCACACGACAAATATCCACATATAGAATAAAATAATTTAATAAAAGCCAAGAAAATAATATAAAAGTCGTAAGGGATATAAGAACAAAAAACTCATGTTTGAAGACATGCACTTGTGACATTCATGCTGCTCATTTGCTTCAAGACTGTCATAACTCAAAAATCATAAGTACTGAGACAAACGTATTTAAATTTTTCAATTTACTTCATACAATGGATACCCTCAAATACTCTCCTCACGTGAAGAGTTCATAAGCACAGCTATGATTTTTTTTACACAAGATAAAACACTAAATAACAGTTATTTCTGTATACTTAACAAAAAAATTTCTTTCTGTTTTTTCGATTTATGCCAGTCTTTGCAGCAAACGACCGATATGTACAGTCTAACTACTTATATTGTTGTATTTACATACAATGCAAAGTAATGAACAAAGTAATGTTTGCATTAATGCCAAGTCCACAATAGACAAGACATCAAAAAATAAACGGAATAAAGCCCAGCAGCAAATAAGTAGAAACTATCAGTCATTTAAAAGCATACTCTACTCGTATTCCATCAAATAACAGCACAACGCCTACATAACTATTATTCACTTCAGTCACTATATGTGATTCTTATCCACTTCTTACCCACTTATAACAGGGAAATTAACTCAAATCTACAACAAGCTATTGTTGCGTTACCATTTTCTGTCTGTAAATGGGCTGTAAAAGCTCGTTAATCTGCTTGCCAGGGATGAGGCATTACGTAGTACCTACATTTAATGGATATTCATAGAGGTTATAGCCATACTTCAGTATATGGTCAGGGCTCATTTAATCCGCATCTTTATAGTAACTTTAACCTTTATGCGCTTCTTGTATGTATTAAGGTGCTTAGCTCTTACAGGTTTTAAATAAGAGAAGTAAAGCACATTTCTACTATGAAAGATCTTAGCTTAGATTGTCTACATACACACATACATATACTGATAGCAATATTCTGTCATTATAGCACATTATAAGCTTAGGCTCAAGGCTGTGTAGTCAAAATTCGTGCGCGGCGAGAAATAAAAGGTTCCACTTACTAGCCTCTTATTTTTAGAGCTTAGTCTTTATTTGGTTGTGGTGGGTGTGGTGTAGTTGGTAGTGCGTTGGCCTGCTACGCAGAGTGTCGGTATTTTATACGTCGGTATGTGAATATTGAATAACTTAAAAAAAACAACCGATTTCCATATATGAGGTATTTTTTTTTTAATTTGTTCCTTTACAATTCATTTCGACTAGTTTTTGAATAGACAATCAATCAAGTGGCCGCCGTTATTGATCAAAGCAAAATGTGCCCTTTTTGCTGAGTTTTCCATCACTTCTTCGAGCATCTCTGGCGGTATATAATTTCGGCTCAAATGTTTGCCTTGAGCTCGTCAATAGTCTGAGGCTTGCTGGCATACACTTCGCTTTTCAAATAATCGCACAGAAAAGAAGTCCATAGGGGTCAAACCTGGAGATTCGGGTGGCCAGCCAATGTCACCATTTTTTTTGAAACCAACCATTCGACGACTGACTTTTTGGCTGTATTCCAAGAGGCGTAAACGGTCTGTGGCCAATGGTCTTTGAGTCAATTGCACCTTAAACGGAAACCAATGCAAATCATCCTTTAAAATGCGCCGCAAAGTGGTTCAACAGACGCCCAAATACAGAGCGCGGTGGCGATACGATACATTTTTTTGCATTGTGTTGAATGGAAGGAAGATTGATAGGTGGGAGGAAGATTGAGAGAGGGAATGCAATCACACAGGACACCGGTAAACACATAGACAGCCGTAGACATGTGGGTTCTCGGCAACACTCTCTCTCGCCGCTTCAACCAGTTCATTGGAAAGTCTTGGGCGCTGATGAACGGCTTGTCGACAATCTGCCACTGTCCTGTGCTCAGCAAAATTTGATACCAAACGACGAATAGTGTTGTCAGACGGTGCTTGCGAAAAGCTTGGCCTAGGCCCTCCATGGGTTGTTGTGCCATTAAAAGTAAGTAAGTAAGACGGTGGTTGCACGTTGAGTGAACACAACTGAAGGCCTATTTCCAATATACAGCGTCACTATTTCGGCGTGTTGTTTCGTTGTGAAGCGATTCATGGTTAAAATTTACGTTTAAGAAAATTGTTTACTCAAGTCAATCGGTTGATAAATGTTAAAATTATTCAATATTTACATACCGACACAAAAGATGGCGTACCCTGTAGAAAAAACAGGCCACTTGTTTGCAGGCAATGGCAAACATGCAAGAGAAAAAATTGCCTATGAAAAGCATTTCACTTCGCCGTTCGGATTCAGCATAAAACCCATTTCCTTTTCATGTACAAATATAACACGCACAACATGAGTGGATGCGAAAAGCTCGGCCTAGGCCTTCTATCGGGTTTTATGCCATTAAAAGAAGGAAAAAGAAAATAAGTTTTCATTTGGACTTCTACACGATTTGTCGGACAGCAATTTTGAAAATTCAACTAAATCACATCTTTATTTTTTTTGCAAAAGCAAACATTGTTTAATATTTTATTTCCACATGTTCTGGCTTTTAAATTACATTTAAATATGTAATTTATAATTACTATGTGTTGACATGCTTGCTTGGAAGATTTTTTGGAAAATGAACAAAAATTGGAAATTAATTTAAATAAAATAATAAACTTTATTCAAAAATATGTAATACCCTCACAGATAGCCATAAATTTTTCTAAAACTATAGCTGATCAAACCATAAAAAATTTTGTGAGAAATAGGAAAATTTCAACAGAAATTATTTCAAAAAAATTTGAAAATTTTCATTTTGCAGAAGCACAGGACCTTTTAAAAAAAATTCGGCCTCCCCGTTTGTAAAGTAAAACGGATAGAGAACCTCGTTTAGCTCAATGATTGTGTACTTACGTACTTAATTCAATTTTTATTTTTATTTATGTATGAATTCTTTCTCACTTAAGCACTTTCAAATGGAAACAAAAAGCAATGCATGTGTAAAATATTTAATTAATTTCGGTTCGAATTGATCCATTTTTATTTTTGTAAGCTTATGAAATTGAACGATTTTTAATGTTTAATATTTAATCGTCAAATAATGTCAACTATGCAAAAGAGCTAACAGCACCAATGACAACAAAAATTATGTGTTGACACATGCACATACTACATATGTAAATAAAATAGGTGAGGGTATATAAACAACATACACGAACTTTCAATCAAATTCATGCCACCAAAAATGTGTGACTTATTTTTCTAATCTATGTCAGAAACATTGGCTTTGATTTGTTTTTCGTTTGTTTGTTTTATTGTTACAACAAATCTACATATCAGTGTAGTTTTGTTGTTGCTGTTGTAATTGTGATTGCTGTTCCGCTCAACGCTTCTCCAGTACATATATACATGGAAATATAAAGCATTCCAAGCTTGGCATGTCAGGCTATGCATAATTGATGAATGTTCTATTCATTGTTGACATCTTTTAGCGAAGAAAAGTTTTCAATTTATTTATTTTTTGTTGTGGTTTGCTACGGTAGTTTGGAAACTTTCATTCTACTGTAATGGCGCTGTTATTACTTATTTGCTGTCATTTGAATTGCTTAAAGTGTTCTAGATTTGTTGAAATTGCCCTAAAGGATTTATTTCAAGTTGAATTTATGTAATTGACATTCATTCGCTTCACTTATATATATGACATACTTACTTACGGGTACTATGCAAAAATGTATGTACATATGTACTTCAAGTAAAAAAAATTTTACGCATACAACGTGGAGGCCAGTGGTTTGGTTCTGCGCATGTGTGTTCTTTCACTTAGAAAATTTTGAAAAAATATCTGAATAGATTTTAAACTCCTATCAGATGATTTGATGTAAAATGTAAATTTAAAAAGTTTTCTTTAAAGTGTAAATAAATTTAAAATTGTCGGTCTACTAGAAATATGAGTAACTATGAGTTTATGCATACGTAGACATGACACACATGTGAGTGCAGTGTATGTATATTTGTTCAGCTTGTCTATAAATGTTATACAAAACCCTTCAATATATACATATTTATGCACGTTACTCGTTTTTCAAAATGTACCATATAATTAAGTTTATATACACATTTTTACGAAAAAATATAATATGCATAAGCATGCATGCATGTTGATGTATCCACCAAGATGAAGCGATGATAGCATATTGTTCACCAGTAGAGGTGCACTCATACACATACTCAAATAACTAAGGAGCTTACACGGAAAAATTTATACTTGCTTTTATCTTTAATCAAAAAAAATTTTAAATATCTACATGCGATTACTAAGTACATACTAATTTACTTAACTGGCACTAGAACCGATAGATAGATCTTGGCCTACTCGATTGAGCAGCTAAAAATTATATTGCACCTTTTTACATGAAAATCTTTCATGGACCCAAAAAAAAAGTTTGCAAACCTAATGCCGACACCCAGCATTGCAACGGTAAAATGACCCATCAAAAAGTACAAAGAGAATCTTTCTGTTGAGAGAGTTAAAGGATCCGACAGAAAATGTGGTCTAATGAGACAAAAAAAAAACTTGCTGGTTTAGTTAAAGCTCAATTGAAGAGAAGAGAAATCAAAATGCATCTGTCCGCGATACTGCTTCCAAACTTGGAAATTCAAAGAGTTATGTCCAAAAAATAATTGTATCCAAATACTAAATGCTCATCTTAAATCATATAAGACACAAAAGCGTCCAAGTCGAAGCGAAGAAAAGGTTGAATATTCTTTGAATTAATCATTAAAAGTATAAGAATGGTAAGTATAAAGTATAAGAATGAATATGTGAATTGGGTTACCGACTTTCTACTGCAGAATGTACAATGACGAAAATTACCCAAAATATTTTTGCTTTGGCAGGCAATATGCACTTGTTGCAAACGAAGTGTAACTTTTGTTACCACTGGGTTCATAAATCAAGAAGTATAAATAGGCGACTGCTTGAAGAAGTGTATTTTACCAGTGCTTTCACCATAATGTCCCAGTATTCTTTTGGCCTGATCTGGTCGCGTCACAGTATGCCAAGAAAGTTATGAATTGATGCTATGGTACAGCGTAACCAACAAAAACAAAAAAAGGCATGGCTAAAAACGAACGGGAGTTTACAAAAAAAAATGGAACAAATCAGTCAAGAAAGGCAGTGGCTTCAACAGTGCAAGAGATGATGAAAGGAGTTCAATGGTAAAGTGTGAAATTTTTTCAGATTTTTGGTTTTCGAAGTTATAGACACGACATTTAAGGAAAACAAAACAAATTTATTTTAGAAAAATATTGTTGATTTGAAGGAAAAACATTTACTTGCAGGAGATCAATTTTTTCGTGCACGCTCCTTATATGAATTGCTTGTCACTGAAGTTTACTAAAGTGGCATTTTCTATTATAGCAAATGAAATAACATGAGTAAACTATAATAGGAAATATTTACAATTCATCAATTGGCGACAATCAATGAGTACGAGCATGTTCTTGGCTCTCTATATAGATTTTCATTTCATAATATTGTGCATGCCTTTATGGCTTCAATTGAATAGGAAATTAGTTTCTTTATCATGAAGCATAAACTCTACATATATTGGAAGGCAAAAGCAGATACTCTGTATTAGACGCTTCTAATGAACTACAGAATTCAATAATTGTATTACGAATATTAATTGTAATTTAGTTTAGGATAGTTGTTAGTATTTCAAATGAGAAGGCTTTGTAAGAATTATGTACATGTTGCGAAGCTAAGACCTACTTACTTACTTACTTTTAATGGCTTACTTACTAACAGCCCATGGACGGCCTAAGCCGAGCTTTTACACATCCAGTCATGTTGTGCCCGTTATATTTGTACATGAATGGAAGGGACCTACAGTTTAATGCCGAATCCGAACGGCGAAGTGAAAAGCTTTTCATAGGCAATGTTTACTCTTGTAGGTTTGCCATTGCCCGCCAAGAGGTGCTGCCGCAGTGTAGAAAAATTATTTTTTCTATTTTTTTGATTTTGCCTGTGCCGAGATTCGAACCCCGGACACTCTGCGTAGCAGTCCAACGCACTACCATTAGCGCCACATCGACCATTAGCCAAGCTAATACACAGCAATTAATATGAGGTAGTAGCCTTTACTAGTATATAGTATAAAAACAAACTGATGATGCCCACTAACCAAAAATTACTCAACGGACCCTGCAAGGAAGGGGTTAAAGGGTTTCGGAGATAAAAATTTGCCCCCTTCCTGCAAGGAAGGGGTTAAAGGGTTTCGGAGGTAAAAATTGTGTATGTTAGGCGAAAAACTGCATGTCAGCTCTGTCTTCTAATTCTTCTTTTCATGGCACAACAGCTCATGGAGGGCCTAGGCCGCATCCACTCATATTGTACAGTTTTATGCCGAATCCGAACGGCGATGTGTAAAGCTTTTCATAGGCAATTTTTACGATCGGATGTTTGCCACAGGCTGCCAAGAGGTGGTGCCATTTCAATCCCGGACACTCTGCGTAGCTGGCCAGCGCACTACTAACTATGCCACGGCGACCATAGCTCTATCTTCATTGTACATTCTGCAGTAGAAAGTCGGTAAACCAATTCACATATCTACCATTCTTATACTTTATGATGATTATTTCAAAGAATATGCAAGAGAGAAATATTTTCCTACTATAAATTCATGGATGGTAGACAATGTAATAAAAATTTTATTACTTATACATATATGCATACTTAAAGAGAAACCAATATGCATGCTGCATATTCATTGACTGCCTTCAACGAGTACACAATCACAACAATATTATACATACTAATAGTTTATCTTAACCGTAGCTTTAGGTAGCAACACTTGTACTCAACTTTATCTTCAGTAGGTAGCAAAGGATATACACGTATACATGTGTATGCATGTGTATGTACATACAGACATATATGCAGTGAGAGGAAGAGAGTTGGTGCCAGTTGCAGTGGATGTAAGTAGATCATACTCATAGTAAAAATACGGTAATATATAATGTTGAAGCTTTAACTCAATTTCACTTTAAACTCAATGGAACAATAAATAATAATAAAAAAACAAGACGATTGCTCTCGTTAGCAACAACATATAAAGGCCAAAAGAAAAACATGATAAAAAAGAAATGGAAACAAAGCATCCCGGTTGCAGGTGAATAACATGCAGCATATACCAGTAGATGCATACAAATGATTATACAATGTACTTATGTAGGTATTTGTAAATGTGCTCATGTTTGTAGTTGTGTGTGTGCAATTGTGTTCGTGGAAAGAAAGAGAAAAGGTAAATGCATACCTTATGTCTAAATATTCCAAGGATAGGTACAAATATGAATGTACGAGTACAAGTAGATGGGTAGGTGGGTATGTAAGTATGTGTGCCTGATATTCAATTGTAATTCAGGATTGAAATACATATTGTTTGAATACCAAACAAAAGTTTTTTAGCCACTTCTCGTTTTGCTTAAGTGCTAACAAAACTATTGTATTTATAATGAAGGCACGAATGTAAATCGTTTAAGTACATTTTCAAAATTATTCATATTTATTCTAAACTGTATGTAGTTCAAACTTAATACTCTTGTCAAATCAGATAGTGAAAGAACAATTAAAACCAATGATGCCAACAAAAAGGCTGTGATAATTTCACAGTGCGACACTACTTACCGGGCAAGTGATTTTTCATGTATTACTTTACTTTTAATGGCACAACAGCCCATGGAGGGCCTAGGCCGAGCTTTTCGCATCCACTCACTTTTGTGCGTGTTATATTTGTACATGAATGGAAGGGACCTACAGTTTAATGCCGAATCCGAACGGCGAAGTGAAAAGCTTTTCATAGCAATTTTTACTCTTGTAGGTTTGCCATTGCCTGCCAAGAGGTGGTGCCGCGTAGAAAATTATATTTTCTACTTTTTGACTTGGCCTGTGCCGAGATTCGAATCCCAGAGTAGCAGTCCAACGCACTACCACTACGCCACAGCGACCACCAGGAACAGTATTCTAGTTGGAATTTCTTAGTTTGAACAAGTGAGGCTGCTTCTTTACTTTCAATAGTATTCTCGTTTTTCAATGATATGAAGTCGTTATGCAATTCACGTCTTCAAGAACTCATATCGAAGGTTATTAAACGAAAAATATGAAGTAATGTATTGTAAATCTTAATTTTTTTCGTCATCAGATGGTGGGTAATCCACCATAATAGGATACATTTATATGGCAGCTATAAGAATAAATATATGTATATATAAATTGTAATCTTCGTTCTCCTTTAATAGACAATTAAAATTTAGTTTTTTAGTTTTTGAGCAATTAGCTAACAAAAAAGTTAGTTAATCAAAAATACATTTTCTTGGGGCAAGGTTTGTACATTGCCGCGGTGTGGTTTCACAATGTTACACAGTTGGCAGCACTGGACCAACGACACAAAACGACAGGAGAAGAATCGCCGTTAACTTTACATAATAAATTGATTTGGCGGAAAAACGTGACGAATCATTGTCGTTCGGACACGTGATTTTCCTAACAAGTAAATGTTTTATTTGATCGTGGAAAATTATGAAATTTTTGAAAAAAAATTTAAAACAAGTGCATGAATTTCTTCGTTTTAAATTAAATTTTAACAATTTAATAGCGATTAGGCAAAAATCGCGATTCAATGCAACTTTTGGACATCAGAAGAAATGGCGCAGTAACTGTAAATTGACGGCATTTTTCCCAATTTTTGGTGTTTCTTCGCGTCAAATGTTGTGTCAAATTGGCATTTTATCAGAAAAATAAATCGAGGAAGCAAGGCGTAAAGCACATCCACTATAACGTCTCCAGAAAATCAAGCCGCTATCCGACAACAACAAGAGAAGCGAGATGCTGCAAAAGCTAAAGCGCCGCCACAACTACTAAAGAAGAAGCAGCAATCATCAGGTGAGGACAGCGATAAGTTTTGCCTCGTTTGCTGTAACAAGTGCCACCCAAAACTTAGGCCGTTTTTCATTGAGTTTATTTTACCACATATTGCAGAGCTTTTTCGTGGTGCGGCAACTTATAAAACAAAATTCGTAAATGACCTTTTTGATTAGTCCAATCCACTTGGAATTTTCAGCAAAATTGTAGCTGTACCAAGGGTACCTCTTTCCAAGGTAACTTTACATAGCTTTACATGTTTTTCTATTCTACTCCGAGTTTTCGGCCTTAGAAAAAAGGTGTGGCAACAAACAAAAGATACGTCAATACCCATGACCAACACCAGTGCACATTTTAATAATATTTGCTGCACTCACATTTTCTCACAATATAGGTGGCATAATAAAACTACTCGTAGGGGAAAGTAGTGTATAGTACTATGATACAAGGTATACTTATCTTGACTACATTGCTATAACTTGAGCATTTGCTCTATTCGAGCAAAGTATCCCGTTAAAAAGAATGCATCATGAGCGCATTTTTGTCCTCATTCAATACTTCTTTTGAGCGTGAAAGCGTGAAAAACTCAGAACACAAAAATATTCTGAAAATTGTTTGTGTAAAAAGTAAGGTCATCGTTTTTTTCTTTTATGTTTGTTGTGTAAAGAAAAGGATTTCAAATAATATTAATTTTTAATAATGATAAAAACTCGTTTGTTTTTATTTACCGAAAGTTTTTATTCGTACTGTACGTACATCGTACTGTACATACAGAGCAGCATTTGATAACCAACTGCGTACAATATTTGGAAAAAATAAACAAAATGCGTGAATTATATTATAACATAATGGGAGGAGTGCAGAAAAGGTGCTCATTGAGGCAATGACATACCTATAGAGACATACATATTTCTCAGAATTCGCTTCAACAAGGAGGTATGTACACTTTTCTGTGCCACTGTATGTATGTACATACACATACTCGTATGTGAGTAAGTAAATAAGTAGTAAAGTAAGTACATAAGTAGTTGAAATATACTTAAAGCTTAAATTCAATGGTTACCTCGAGCGTGTCAAGGCACTGCAGTGTAAAAAGAAAACAATGTAAGTTGTTTCGTGCAGACATGCCGTTTTCTTTTCTTTCGTTTCGTTCTGATTTTTCTTAGTCCTCACATTTCGCTATTGCTAGTTGTTGTTGTTGCAAGTCACAAGTGCTATAATATTCATATTGAAGTCATTTACTTTCTGCACCCACTTATTTTTAAAGGAAGAAGAGAAGGTGAAGAGGTTGGTGGTGCATAGTGGCGTTTGAAAGGCAAGGTATAATTGTGTTTCATGAAGAGAAGCGTATTGGATTCGTGTGCACCATTCAAGAATCGACTCGATTATCAGCTTTTATTGTGTTGACACCAATAACCTTTTAGCTGCCTCTTGCCTCGTAGGCGAACAAACCTATTTTTTCTCATTCATATACATATATGCATGTGTATATGTACTACTGTGGGCAAAAGTTAGTAAGACTTTGTTCATAATTTCAAATTTTTTTATTCATTCTTCCAAATCTATTTCGTCCCCTTCAAAGTAATCCCTCCCGGCCCCAATACACTTGTGCCAACGTTTTTTCCAATTCTCGAAACAGTTGTTAAAGTCAATTTCCGGAATAGCCTTCAATGCGCTTAGCGATTCATGTTTAATGTCTTCAATTGACTCAAAACGGTGTCCACGAAGCGGTTTCTTGAGTTTAGAAAATAGCCAAAAGTCACACGGTGCTAAGTCAGGCGAATAGGGTGGTAGGGTGGTTGCGGAACGATATCAGTCGAATTTTTGGCAAAATGGTCTCGTAAAACCAATGCAGTGATTTTGGAAACAATCGTGCATTCACTCTTCTTAGGCCCAAATGATGTTTTAAAATGGTTTTCACTGATCTTTCCGATATTTCAACGATGCCAGCAAGGTCTCTGACTGTTAATCGTCGATTCTCGAGCACCAATTTGATTCCGCACACAAAATTTAATGGAACTTCTTTGTTGTATAATTTCACCCATTGTGAAAATCGCCGAATGCACTTTTTGTACTTCAGAACGACAAGCGTATACTAAACACTAATGATTATTTTGATGTGACATTTGGCACAAATGTCACCGACAGTCATACCAACCTTAAAAAAATAATATTTTACTAACTTTTGCCCACAGTAGTATGTGTCTGTATGTGTATTTATTCCACTTTATTTTTTTTCCTTTGCATTTGTATACATTTGTGATCTTAGAATTGCATACAAAGAATAATATACGCTTACATTTCTTCCAGGAATTACTCCATTTCTTTATTGTTAATTTCGGTTGTAGCTATTGCACATCCTCTTACATGCACCTACATTTCCCTTTTGTTATAGAATATCTTTGCATTCTTGCTGGTTGCTGGTGTTTGGTGTTGGTTGGTCTTAATTGTATCCTTTTATGTTCTTTAGTGTTCAACCTCTTGATTTATGAGAAATTTCTATGTAGTCAATTTTCAAATTTTGAATGTGGAAACTTAATACATTATTATATTGTTTTAAAAACGATAAACTTATGAAGCATTAAAATGATGTAACTATCAGGCAATGGAGACTGTTTAACTAGGGGATTCTTAGGCCCCTAGTAAATGGAAATATATAAGCTATTTCTTGTTGTAAAGAAAGATTAAGGTCTAGAAGTGAGGGTTAATGCGAGTTCTGAAAAATATTAAGCCAATATGAATCTAGAGTTGAACATAAATTTAATCTCGGAAACAACAAAAAATGTCTTTCATTAATTGCTTTCTTAATTAATATTAACTTATGGGTGCTTCTTTTTGTTTCTTTTCTTTTCTTTTCTCAATCAGTTATTAAATTTAAATCTTCATATGACACTAAATTAAGCTGTTTTGTATTTAGTTTATTCTGTTCACTAATGATTTTTGTATTTCTTTGTTATTATTAGCATAATCCAAAGTTACTTTCTTTTGATTCTGATTTTCTTATTTCTCTTAGGTGCTATACATTAGAAAAATTAAAAATGAAATGTGAGATATAAAAAAAGGGAGAAAAATAAACTCAGAGAGTTAATGTACACATATACACTGGTGGCCAAATAATAAACTCAGAGAGTTAATATACACATATACACTGGTGGCCAAATCTACAGCAACCAGAATAAAATATCAATATTAGACAAAAAAAAATGGTATGCATTACACAAAGGCGGTAATTTTTAAAATTTTTATAAATGATATTTTATGTATTTCAAATTAAAAAAAATAAAAATATTAATTCATTACAAAATTTTTTTACAAACGAAAAACGAAATTAACTCGATTTTTGGGTAGTCAACAACAATTCTTATTTGGAGTACCGTTATTTATTTTGTGTTATGCTTTGTGCATTTAATTCGTTTCTTAACAATTATTATTGTGAATTTCTCAAGACATACCATACTTACTTTTAATGGCACAACAGCCCATGGAGGGCCTCGGCCGAACTTTTCGCATCCACTCATATTGTGCGTGTTATATTTTTACATGAATGGAAGGGACCTACAGTTTAATGCCGAATCCGAACGGCGAAGTGAAAAGCTTTTCATAGCAATTTTTACTCTTGTAGGTTTGCTATTGCCTGCCAAGAGGTGGTGCCGTGTAGAAAAATTATTTTTTTCTACTTTTTATTTTGCCTGTGCCGAGATTCGAACCCCGGACACTCTGCGTAGCAGTCCAACGCATTACCACTATGCCACAGCGACCAAGACATAACACGTGAATATTTTCGGGTTAGAGGCAATTAAAAAAAAATTATCAAAATGGCTAGAAACAAGTATTGTAATACGGTTAAAGAACAAATTATAAATGATTATAAAAACGGTTTATCCCAAAAAAATATTTCGCAGAAGTTTTCAATACAAAAATCAGTGATTTCTCGAATAATTAGCAGATTTCTTGTAACTGGTTCTGTAGTGACAATACATGCTGGAGGGAGGCCACGAAAAACAACACATCGCGTTGACAAAAGAATTGTTCGAGAAATAAAAAAAAAAGCCTTTTGTAACCTCAACTGAATTGGTGAGAGAGTTGTCTTTGGATATTAGCGCAAGATCTGTACGGAGACGAGTGGTGGAAGCTGGTCTACGCGATCGAAAGCCATCAAAGAAGCCATTTATTTCCAAAAAAATCGCAAGGCCAGGCTAGCTTTCGCGAGAGCACATATCAGTTGGGATACTGCTCAATGGAGAAATATTTTGTTCTCAGATGAGTCAAAGTTCAATATCAAGGGCTCAGATAACAAAAATTTTACAGTAAGGAGACCCAAAGGGGTAGTTAAACATGGTGGAGGTTCTATCATAGTGTGGGGCTGCTTTTCGTATGCTGGAGTTGGACCAATTCACCAAATAATAACAACAATGGATCGTTTCGTTTACAAAAATGTGTTGGAAAATGTAATGCTTCCTTATGCAAAAGAGAATATGCCTATTATTTGGGTTTTCCAACATGATAACGACCCGAAGCATACCTCGAAATTCGTTAAAGATTGGTTGAGTGACGCAAACATTAAAACTCTCGCATGGCCAGCTCAGTCTCCTGATCTGAACTCGATCGAGAACTTGTGGAGCATCGTAGATCGCAAGATTAAAAGGGATTCTGAGACTAATAAACACAACATTTTCAGCCGTATCCAGGATGCATGGAACAATATTTCTAAGGATCAAATTGAACGACTTATAGATTCTATGCCTCGTAGGTGTGCAGAAGTTATCAAAAATAATCGATTATTAACATTATTATATAATTTTAAGTTGGACTGTGAAAGTTGCTTTAGTTATGACCACCGAAAAATCGGGTCAATTTTGTTTTTTCGTTTGTAAAAAAATTTTGTAATGAATTAATATTTTTATTTTTTTTTAATTTGAAATACATAAAATATCATTTATAAAAATTTTCAAAATTACCGTCTTTGTGTAATATATACCACTTTTTTTTTGTCTAATATCGATATTTTATTCTGGTTGCTTTAGATATGGCCACCAGTGTAAGTGTATGTACTTAGTTCATAAACATATACCATACATACACATACATAAGCACAATCTGTAGGAAAACGAACTAGTTTAATGGCAGTCGATAAATTGGTAGACTGACCACCACAACTAGTCACACATTTAGTGTCTTTACTAATCGCAAAGTGGATTCTTTAACATTATGTTGTCCTAGGCACCAGAGAATTGTCTAGGATTGCATATCTTTTAAACTAGTAGATAGATATTTAACTGATAGATAGATATTTTTAGAATAGTTTGTAAACTAATCAAACTTCGACAAACTTCGAGTTCAAAGATATATCTTTTTTAAATAGTTTGTAGACTAATCCAATTGTTTCAGTTTTCCAACCAGTTGAATATGGTCAAATTTAAGGCATTTTTTCGTTCGTGACTAGTACCTACTATAATAAATACTTGTACCTACACACAAAAAAGTACCGAGAATTCAAATTTATTTTATCGCCTCAAAGTATGCCGCTTCTGAATTAATACTCTAGCGCCAACGAATAATCGAATTATCAAAATATTTTTCAAACGCATTTTTCGGAATCGAATTTAGTTTGCACCGCGAATTGTCTTTTCTATCGACTGAAAACGGGTGCCACGAAGTGGTAGCTTAAGTTTTTGGTAAAGAGAAAAAAGTCAACTGGAGCCATATCAGGTGAATACGGTGTTTGCTCGATGATATTTGTTGAGTTTTTGGCTAGAAATTCTTTCACAATGATAGCCTTGTGAGATGGTGGAAAATCCATGAGTTTTCTTTCTACAAACTTCACCTTTTTCGACACGAATTTGGTCTCTGAAACCCAGATAATTTTCTTTATTTACCGTCTGGCCTTCTGGCAAGAATTTAGAGTGAACAACACCATGATAATCAAAGAAAACAATCATCATTACCGACCACATTTCGACTCCGTTTGAATGCACTATACCACTTATATGCACGGAGTCGATTCACTATAAGCCTTCTGTAACATTTTCAACGATTCGGCACACGAAATTCCATTTGCAATACAAAATTTTTAGACAATTTCTTTATTCGATTTTTGTATTCATTGTAAAAATCGCAAAACACACTTGAGATGAACTGAAATAAACGAGCACTGTTAACAAACTAAATGACAGATCGCACTCAAACTTCACGTCAGGATAGAGGAGAGTGGTGCCAACTTAGCGACAGAATTACAGTCCCTTTAAGCGGCCTGTTTAAAGTATCATTTCCCGGTACTGTTTTTTTGCCACAATGTACTTATATTGTATAGTTTATTATACCTACAATTATTTGTCAAAGAATTTCTTTACTTGCCTAAAACTTTTGATTATTAACTTTTTTAGTACCAAATTTGTAATCAATCTTACTATCAACTTTGATATTTGGTCAAAAAAACAAAGTATTTATTTATTACTGAGTGTATGAAAGGTGTTGATTTATTTCTTTTTTATATGATAACTTTGTATAAAAAATAATAAATAACGTTGTAAGAATTGAGGTTCTTACTTTTTGTATTTGTACTCGTATTCTTCTTTCTTTTCTTTTAATGGCACAACAGCCCATGGAAGGCCTAGGCTGAGCTTTTCTCATCCAATCATGATGGTATTTGTACATGAATGGAAGAGACCTACAGTTTTATGCCGAACCCGAACGGCGAATTGAAAAGCTTTTCATAAGCAATTTTTACTCTTGTAGGTTTGTCATTGCCTGCCAAGGGGTGGTGCGGTATAGAAAAACAGTTTTTTCTATTTTTTGATTTTGCTTGTGCCGATATTTGAACCACTACCAGCTACTCGTATTAGGGAATTTAAATTCAGGAAAAACTTACTTTCTTACTTACTTACTTAGCTGGCACTACAACCGATGATCGGTCTTGGCCGCCTCCGGAAAAACTTACATAAGAGAAATGTGAGCAACGCTTGAAAGTTTTTCCTTAATCAGCATAAAAACTATGTCGATGTCTTTTGATGTCATACGAAACATATTTCCATTATTCTTAAGAAAATCGACAAATCAAAATACACATTCTATTGAATTGATGACCAGTTTTTTAACAACCAGTTTTTGCCTTCTAAACACATACAAACAAACAAATACATATTAAGTAGATACAGACACATATGGTATATATTCTCGTAGGTATGTAAATATGTTTATGTAATATGTAAATAAATGCATCATTGTACGTTAAAGATTTTGTGTACTAGTATGTAAGGATGTGTTGGTGTATTGATGTGTTGTGCACCTTTAGGCCAAGGTAAATACCAATTTACGTGCAATTGCAATTGCAATTGCAATAATAAATGCGTGTATACATACAAACAAAATTAGCATCGAGCAAAAACGATAAAATTTCAAAATAGCATGTAAACACATTTGTGCACGCACACATACATCAGTATCATACATGAAGGTGCATGCATACATGCAAAATGGTTTGATTTATACTACGTAATTGATGCATTTGTAATTATGGTAATTTTGACACGACAACAAAAACCGACATTTACTAGGTGTTGTCGTCTGCTTGCTGGCGTGCACAATTATCATTCGATAATGATAATTGTGGAAATTATTCTCATATTGTAGTTGTGGAGTATGTAATGAACCCATACACACAAACACACACACACACTTGTGTGTCGATTTGAACTCGTATACTTAGTCGAAAGGCAAACAATGCACATGAGAGTATAACAAATGAAACTCGAACAAATTTGTTGTGCCACTTGTGTCTATTGTCACTGCATGCAAATTCAAACACAATTGCAAACACACACACGCATACACACATAGACGTTTGTGTATGTGCAGGTGGACTGTGTACTGTCAGCGCTCCAGTTCGATTTAGAAGAACGCGCTCGTCGCGAACGTCGATGCTATGCATACATTAGTAAATATAGGTGTGGAGGCCACGAGTGGCAAGCAATGGAAGAAAAACAACGCAGTTACTTTGGATGAAAGAAATGCTTTCAATTCTGCGAGAATAAGTGCATTACAACGCTTCCAGGTACCGTAGTATCTTCCGTTACGAGAGATCGTAGATTACTTCAGGTTACGTGCTAGGACCAACATTATGGATTGCTATGCTCAAACTGAACCTCTCCGAAGACACTGTGCTAGTAGAATAAGCCGACAATATCGCCATGGTAGCAGTCACCAAACATGTGGACTTACTGCAGGGTAAATGCAATGTTGCAGTTACGCGAGTGAGGAAATGGCTGATTTTAAAATTTTTTTTTGATACAGTCAACACGCAGGGGTACCCCTATGAAGGCAAAGCATTGTGTTGATTGGAAGGAAGATTGATAGGTGGGAGGAAGAATGAGGGAGGAGTAGTTATGAGCGTTTGCTCTAAATTGGCAAGGGTCGTAATAATCGCGGAAATATTTGTTAATTCCAAATTGCTTATTCCAAATACGCGCGGAACGACAAATAAAAGAACTTTTTCGGTAATGAGTAGTGCGTTGGAATTCCGGTATGAGTTCCGCTTGTTTTTCGTGTAGTTAAGGTGAACACACGAACTGGCGGCATCAGCTGGCATCACATCTCAGCAGAAAAGAGAGACGCAAGTAACGTTTCGGCGATGTTCCAACGAGTAAATAGAATAGTTCTAAATTAAAGCTGCCAGCCCAAAAAACCCGAGGTCGTGCTATTGAGCACAAGGAAAGGTTTTCGCTTGATCTATAGGCTCAGTGCCTTAAGGGTAGGCAGCGCTTACCGTAGGGCGTCATTGTCCAACGACTTATTAGCGTTCGAGATAAAGCGCCTGTATAACACAATGGGAGCCAGACCTACGATCACAAGAAGGAAGAGAGACAGCGCACCATCATGGAATGGCAGCGAAGGTGAGAGCAGTTCGAATAGCATCACTACACCTTTAACCTAATTGCAAATATCCTAAAATGGATGAATTGGAAATATGGAGACGTGGATTTTTATTTCACCCAATTTTTCAGCGGACATGGAGGTTTTAAGGCTTATCTCTAAAAAGCCAGAACGAACCAGGAGACGCAACACATAACCTAAGTATTTCACTGTCCACGTTTCACAAGAGGCAGAGAGAAGCTGGAGATAGTATTTGATTAACACCCGACCGTTGAAAATCTGACATCACACATTTGCGATTCAGTAGAGAAGTGAAATGCTGTTCGCAATACAGCGATAAATATATTAACTACGTTGTGGATTATGAAACGAGCGCGGATGAAAAAATTTTTACGGTGGAGGTAGTTTTTAATAAGCAAAAGGACAAAATCTATGCGAGAACATCTGAAGAAGCTAAATTTATTGTGCCAAGGGTTCAGAGAGGTTATCATCCAACATCCGTTATGGTCTGGTGGGGAGTATCCCATAAAGGCATCAGTTCCTTGCATTTTTGCGAAAAGGGCGTTAAAACTGGAGCAAAAGTGTACTAACAAGATGTCTTGGAAGGCGTGGTGAAAGACTTGACAATAACCCTCTTTAATGGAGAGCACTGGGTCTTTCAACAAGACTCTAGACCGGCACACAAAGCCAAAACAACTCAAGAGTGGCTACGTCAGAATATTCCAGCTTTTATTAGTGCTGAAGATTGGCCCTCGAGAAGCCCAGATTTGAATCCCCTTGATTACAAATTGTGGTCAGAGCTAGAGGGTGTGGCCTGCAAAGTTCGCCACCGAAATTTGGAGAGTCTTAAGAAAGCTCTTATTTCAGCAGCGTCATCAATACCCATCGAAACCATACGTGCCGCTATATCCCAATGGCCTGATCGTCTAAAGGCATGCATTAAAGCAAGAGGCGACCATTTTGAATAAGATGTTGATTTTCAGAAACACTATAATTTAATAAGAAAATAAAAATTACAACACATTAAAAAAACTTGTTACTTTAATTTTTACACTATATTCTAATTGTAACAGAACTTATGGCAGGACTAGGTATATTAGCTGCATTTTATTCGCGACTCGGTGCTAGACTAGCAGAGATAATTTTGCATATGGGAAACTACAATAAAAGTCAGTTTCCAGTGCTATTGAGCTGTTTCATTGTGTACAATGTGTATGACAATACAAAGAAGAAGAGATTTGACATCTTGATCGTTTAAAATCATTTATGAAAAATAGACTTTTGGCAGATAGCAATCTTATGCTCAGGAAATTTAAATAAATTTAGAAACTGGTAAAAATTATCATATAATAATCCTTCTATAGGCTTGAATGAAGAAGCATGAACAACAACAAGAGCATACATTAATACAACATGCCAACTTAAGGTGCTGTAGGCGGTTAACTAACAAAAATGCACATACTATATTTGCATCGCTACCTAAATGTATGTACTTTCAATAACATAATAATGGCATAATTACAATGACGACAACATGTAATGATGAGCAATTTAAGAATAACTTGACAATTTGCATTTTAAAATTGCTTGAATGACACACTACATAGTATATTTATACTTGTAGGCACATAAGCGCCGAAGAGTATGCAACAAAAATTACTTGCTAATATTCATTGAAGTTGGTTACAATCTTAAGTGGATATGTGTGTGTGTATATGTATGTAGGTGTGTATATGTATGTGTGTGTGTGTGTGTGTGTGTGTGTGTGTGTGTGTGTGTGTTAGGGCATGTAAACTGCCTGCTATTTTAGTATGTGTATGCCGCGAGCATGATATACAAACAAAGGCAGTTACTTAGCTACTTTGTGCCTTTCCACTCTGTTATATATCGTACTCTCTCTTTCTTTCGTTTTCTATTCGGGTTTTCATTTACTCTTTAATCATTGACATCCTACACATTTGTAATAAAGCTTATGTGGAAATTGACCTTATTGAAAGAATTGTTTACAAGTTCGTTTCAGTGAAAAGTTGAAGTAAATATAAAAGACGTTTAATTTTTCTCTTTTTTTATGTTGTTTATATCGAACATTTTCTTTCTAATGCTTCTTCAATAATAGGGGAGTTTGGGTGCTTTTCTTTGTCCTATTTCATTCAATTCATATAATTCATATACATACTTGTACATATATGAGTGTGTATGGATGTACATATGTATATGTTTATGAAATGCCATTAGTTTTTTTTGTATTGTTTGTTACTAAGTATATACGAGTACATATGTAGTTTGAGTTTGTTTGTAACAGCTTGAAAATGTTGATATAATTTTCTACATTCACACACGCCAACACATTTTGTGAGTTGAACAAAGGATTCATTCAGAAATCGTGATCCTCTTGCATACAAGACTGTTAAAATTACAAGTTACATATGCACTACAAAAGTTCGGTCATTTTCGACATAGAGAAGGCATGCTAAATGAATTGAAAGTAAAGTGTGTATGTTTTTCTGGAGAATCAATTCCTTTGGGCGGAATTTTTAATTGAACTCTTCTTCGCAAATCTATTCCTTGACAGCCGTACACCATCTAAAGCATTCTCTTTTCAATCGTCGAGCTGACAAAATTCAGTATAGTCATTTGAAATAACCGCTCGAACATAATCAACTCATTGCACGATTGCAGAGTAGAATAAAGTAGAGTACTTAACAAAAAAGGAGAAGAAGAATAATTGAAAATGTAACCATAAATTGTTGTATTTGATTCTGTTTTAAAGTGCGTGTGGGTGTATGTTTATGTGTATGTACATACATATTTCCCCACAGCTTGCCACCGCCACTTAACCTCAAACAGTGTCAGTTGCAGCAGCAGGTGGTATCAACGTTTAATCTTTGCACTCCATTCACTTAGTGGTAAATGCATAGAAACACTCTCACACACACTCAGACAAGTCACACATAAATCTATGCACACACCTTCCTACTTACAAAGAAAGAAAGAGAAAGGTAACCAATAATTCCAGCAGAAAACGTTTCGTTGACGGCGCTAGGAATCGCTTTATTTAGCCTCCGTCAAAACTGTGTTCGTCAACAACTTTAGTGAACACACAAAAAGAAAACGAGAAAAGAGTCATGCCAATGAAACATCATCATCATCATCATCGTCGAGTGTTTTCGTATTCAATAGCAACCAATTTTTGCTATTGTAAGAGGAAAATTGCTTTAACATTTATGATGCCATAAATTTGTGGAAAATTTTTAAGATTTGTAAGTGTTTAGGCGCGAAATAAAAAATCAATAAAATCTTTTTTAAAGCACGCACTTTTACTTAGAATTATCAGTGTTAGTGTTGCCAGATGAAGTATGTCGAATTCCCCCAGATCAGATCCTCAAATTCACAATTCTCGAAAAAAATTCCCCACAAATAAAAATTTAAAACACCTTTTGAAGTGCCAAGACCAAGAGAAATCGAAAAATATTCATTTTTGAAATATTTTTGTATTAATTTTTTATATAACATACTTTATGTATAAACAAACTAAAAGCCACTGAAAAAAAACTTTATTCCCGTATGCTATTTTACATTAAATTAACTACTTGCAGTTTAAAATTTATGTAATTGTACTAGAGATGTGATGTGAGTTTTACGTGACACGCGTGAACAAAAAATAAAATAATTTCCGCGTGAGCATGAGTGAGCATACGTGAGCGTGATATAGTTTCCATTATTTGCACGTAAATATTTGTGAGCATGAGTTCAAATTTTCCGTTTTTGGTAGTTTAAAAAACAAATTCATATTTTTCTTCAGCTAAGAAGCATCTAAATCTAAATTCACTGTGTATCATATGTTTCATTTTCTTAATTTTTTTTTTTTTCGTTTCTGACGATATTTGTTTTAATTTGCCTACGTTAACATGTTTGAAGAATTAAGTGAAATATTCGAACTCCAATATTAAAGGAAATGGTGAAGAAAATGGAACCAAATTTTGTATACAGAGTTAAAATAATTTCAAAAAAAAAAAAAACTAATGCAAAATTATAATTATTGGGCAGTAACCACTCCAAAAATTTGATGTATTTAGTCGGGGCAAATGACTTGGCAACAATTTGTAAGAGTCAAATTTTCTTTATTGGAAACACTGATATGGGGTATGTTCAGGACGTTTACTAGAAAACAGAGTTGATTTTTAAAGGGATCTGAATTTTTTTTTTCACTACTAGATTTTGTTTCACATTTTAGTGTACAAAGTTTAAAGTATCACCAGTAATTTACAAAGTGTAGAGAATTGCACATAAATGTAGAACTGTTTATATTTTTATTTACGTATTGGCAATTTAATTCAATTCAAGTAATAATATAATGGCTAATAATATATTAAAAATAATTTATAAAACAAACAAAAAAGTTATGCTTCAAGCTCCTGTTCACGACGACAACTCTACTCGTTCTCCTCGCTACTCTTTTCATGTCACCACGTCGACCCCTCTCGGCTTTTGAGTGATGACTCCTATGACGAATGCAAGTTATGTACGACTTCGGCAACTTTTGGCAACTGACTCTCTCTCTCTGACCGCGACTGCAAGTTATGTACGACTTCGGCAACTTTTCTCTGACTGCTTTACACCACTTTACATAAATATTTCAACAATCCCTTTCTCTACACGCAGGTGAATATTCCCCGAAATTTTGAGAAACTCCCCACAACCTGTCATCTCTGGTACATATGCAAAACAAACAATTTTTGTAAAAAGTATTCTAGGGCCAATGCATTTTCATTTAATTACACACAATGACAATTATTAAGTGTATATAACTTTCTTCGCGCTATAGAAAAAGTATTGTAATTGTAAAATATGCAATTTTCTTCATTCTTGTATTATTTTACTTAATCTGATTTGATTTTTGTGTGGTCTAGATTTTATTTAGTTCCATATTTTACGATGTCAAATAATCGGTCAAGTAATATAACATTGCATTGCGGGTCGTGAGATTGGGCGGCAGTTTTGCATTGCTTGTTCTTTCGATTCCCGTACAATTAAATGGCTTTAGAAGCTGGGTCATGAAGGTGATCGTCCAGGAAGAGGCAGAAAACACACCGTCAATACTCCCAGGAATCGCAAAATCGTTCAAAAGCGGGTGCAGATTAATTCAACGGTTTCCATGAGACAATTCAAGAGACTGTTATCAATTGGGAATTAGTTCGACTTATAGCAAAAAACCAACTAGGACTCAATGCTTACAAGGTTCAAAAAGGTCAGTTTATTACGTATGAAAACTCCAAAGATGACGCCTACTTCAATGCCCAATGTCGGGCAGCAGGAATTGGATGGGAAAAAATCGTCTTAGCAGATGAAAAGCTGTTGACTGTTCAATTAGCGCAAAACCGTAAAAATTACAATAGCTGGTCAACAGAGGCTCCTGGATCATCATTCGTCATTCAACGTCGCCAAAACCTGCAAATGACAATACACTCTTGATTTTTGTGGAGCAAGCAGTCAAAATCAACTAAGAAGTGTGATGCTGTGAAATTTTACAGGCTGTGGTAATCCTTTGGGCCCGACAACATAATGATTGGACGTTCCAGCAACACTCTGCGCCACTCCTGATTTTATCAAATCTCAAATCTCAAGAATGGCCACCATATTTGCCGCATCTCAACCCGTTGGATAAGACCGTATTGCCCATTTTAGAGGCCAGTGTCTGTGCTGAAAATCTTAAAGAATTTGCAGTCCCTGAAACAGTCGTTGCGTTCACGACGGGATCGAATAACGGTGGAGCAGCGTTTGAAGCTGTCAAGGGTGGCCAGCTGAATATATTTTTACTCATGCTATCGTTTTCTTTGGTCTGTTTTTCGTTTTTAATTACAATAATTTGTTATGTCCAAAACTGTTGTATTCACTTATTAATTGTCACCCTGTATTATGTAAGACTTTCTAAATTAATAAAGATATAGAGAATTCAGTGAGGAAGATTCGTAATCTTTCGATAAGATTTTATTTACTCGTTATAAATACCAATGAAATTGGCAAATATTGATTTCTGGATATTCGATCAGTGAGTAAAATTAATATTTAATTTTTCATGGAATTTCAAGAACTAAGAGAGAAGAAGTAAAAAGTTTCTCTAGCACACAAATGTGAATTAAGAGATTTTTTGAATATGAAATATCTGAGAATTCAAAATTGTTTGTGAATTATGGTAAAGATTTTCCCAGAGGTTTTCTGTTTTAAAAAATTCATTATTAAATTCCTTTCTGTTACATACCCTTTTGTCCCTTTTGACGGCGCCTCAACTTATTTGTCGTTTGCCTGAAGTCTTACGTCGGTAGCTGTAATGCAATAACGTACAGACTGATTTGTTATGTGATACGAAGCGAATGAAATGGAACAATAAGATTAAAAACCAAAAAAGTTCAATTACAATGAATGGCAAATAGAAAAGAAAGAAAGCAAAAAATGAAAATAATAATGAAAAAAAGAGAAAAAAAATTGTAAATTAAAGTCAGAAATGGAACGCAAAGCAGATGCACATGTACGCACATATTAATACTTATGAATGTATGTACAGGGTGCACCATCTATTATGTCGGTATGTAAAAATTGAATAATTTTAACATTTATCAACCGATTGACATGAGTAAACATGTTTCGGAAACGTCAATTAAGAACAATTCTAACAATGAATCGCTTCACACCGAAACAACGCGCCGAAATAGTGACTCTGTACACTGGAAATCTTAATTTAGTTGCGTTAAATCAACGTGCATATCGTCGAACAAATCGTGGCCAACATCCATCGTCGTTTGCTGTTGAAATTTGTTGAGCACGGGACAGTGGGAGCCCAAGACTTTCCAATGAACTGGTTAAAGCGATAAGAGAGACTGTTGCCGAGAACCCACATGTGTCGTATCGTCACCCCGCGCAGCATTTTGGCGTCAGTGGAACCATGTGAACCTTGCGGCATTTTGCATTTTGAAAGATGATTTACATTGGTTACCGTATAAAGTGCAATTGACTCAAAGAATATTGCCGATAGGTCGTTCAAGTCGCTTGGAATACGACCAAACAGTCGCTCGAATGGTTGACACTGAACCTGATTATTGGAAGGAAATTTTAATGATCGTCGGTGGCCATTTCTCACTCTCTGGCGCCATTAACAAGCAAAATTACCGCATTTGGGGAACGGAGAATCCACACGAAATCCATGAATCACTATTGCAAGACCAAAAAGTGACTGCTTGGGCCAACCCATCATTGGCCCACAAATATGTGAAAAATTTCTGAACGGTTACTGGTTTCAACAAGACGGTGCGCCATGCCACAGTGCAAATCAAACAATGCCGTGTCTGCAACGAAAATTCCCTGGATGTGTGCATTAACTGGCCACGTAGATCTTCAGATTTGACCCTTACTGACTTCTTTTTGTGGTGTTATTTGAAAAGCAAAGTGGACGCCAGAAGGCCTCAAACCATTGGCGAGCTCAATGTAGACATTCGTGCCGAAATCATCGCTATTCCGCCCGAGATGCTCGAAGAAGTGATGGAAAACGCAGCAAAAAGGGTACATTTTGCTTTGGTCAATAAATCGGCCTCTTGATTGATGTTGTATTCAAAAACTAATCCAAATAATAAATTGTAGGGGACCAAATTAATGAGCTGCACGCCGACACTGACATAGTCAAGCGTATAAAAATCCAGCGGCTTCGCTGGCTGGGTCATGTTGAGCGAATGGAAGAAATCATTCCGGTTAGAAGGGTGTTTTATTCGAACCACGGTGGAGGAACACGCAGAAGGGGACGTTCTAATCTCCGTTGGAAAGACCAGGTGCAGGGCAAGCTGACTGCACTTGTCCTTATCAACTGGCGCCAGCGCGCGCATAGTAGAGGCGACTGGCGAAGCTTTGTAGAGGCCGCCAAGACCGATCATCGGTTGTAGTGCCAGTTAAGTAAGTAAGTAAGTAAGAGGACAAAATTAAATAAAAATACCTCATATACCGACATAATAGATGGTGCACCTTGTACATGTGTATGTATAATCAGTAAGTAGTGCGTGTATGTTTTATGTGCTGCGTACTTAATTTTTTTTATAATGAGAAGAAAATCAACAGCAAAATGTATTGAAAGAGAAAAATATCACATCCAATTAGGGAACGGGTAAATAAATAAAATTAAAATTCCTCTTTAATCGATAATTATTCACATATATTCTTCATTCTGATTAAAAGCTTAATTAATATGGCAATTGTAATCAGGCCGATAGAAATCTGAACAATGTAGGCAATTATAACACGCACAACATGAGTGGATGCGAAAAGCTCGGCCTTTGACGCTACATGCGGTCATAGTCGACATTGATAAACTGAAGTTGATTGTGGTAAGGGCATAACACTTGCCACAATGGCTGTCTATCTCTTGAACGGTGTCCTGTGATTGCATTCCCCTCTCTCATTCTCCCTCCTTCTTCCTCCCACCTATCAATCTTCCTTCCAATCAATACAATGCTCTGCATTCATAGGGGTACACCCTGTGTGTTGAATGTATATTGAAATAAAAAGAAGTCATTATGGATTAAGCAAATATCTTTATTTGTGCACTTTTATTTTGCTAAGAAGCAATTATTATTTAATTACAATAATTATTTTTGTGCTGTCATTTCAAAACGGATACAAAGCACAAAGAATAGCAAAAATATTGTATAGAAACTTCTTTGCAAAAGAAAGCAGGAAGGCAAGAGGCAACGCAACTCGATGCACAGTGGAACAAAACTTTTCAAGACATTTCATATACTCGTACATAATTCTTAGATAATCATATTTAAAAATATGAAGGTACAGAGTTAAGAGATAGATTCCTTTTATAATTGGAGAAAACCCATTAGTTGTCCTGTTTTAAAAAGATTTTTCGACCCTTATCTTGTTTCTTTAATTTATGGGTCAATATAAATCTTTTAATTATCATTGGTAATAGTGTTCATACTACGAGGTGTGATCAAAAAATAACCGTTATTTTCAAATTTCGGGAGTTACGTATGTTCGATTTTCGCATTTTTTTTTTCAGTTATGTTGGTACACATGTCTGTTATATATGTTGGCAATACCAACCATTTTGGATTGTCAGTTTGTTTGTTTGTTTTTGACAGATAAAAAGGTTAGTCGTGTTTTGGTGTGCTCTTCGATTTTTTACTATTCGAAAAAATGGATCAAAGAAACTGTATTCAGTTTTGTGTAAAAAATGAAATTAAATGCGCAAGGACATTTAAAATGTTGACTGTGGCCTTTGGCGAGTCTACTATGAGCAGAACACAAGTTCAATTGTGGTATAACCTATAATCGGTTTAAGGAAGGCCGAGAAGATGTCAATGACGATGCTCGTCCTGGTCGCCCGAGCACGTCAACAACCGATGAAAACATTGACGCAGTGAAGAAAATGATTTTGGATAATCGTTGAATCGTCGAATCACTATCAGAGAGGTTGCTGATGATGTTGGCATATCGTTCGGCTCATGCCAAGCAATTTTTACG
This sequence comes from Palloptera scutellata, assembly GCA_958295655.1. Classification (NCBI taxonomy): domain Eukaryota; kingdom Metazoa; phylum Arthropoda; class Insecta; order Diptera; family Pallopteridae; genus Palloptera; species Palloptera scutellata. The sequence continues at coordinate 63,417,331 of OY282449.1, read as the reverse complement.
GATGTTTTAGGCATGAAACGGCAGCGCGGCAGCGAAGATTGTTCCAAAATTGCTAAATTTTGAGCAAAAACAACGTCGCTTGTGCGTAAGTTTTTGGCCAAAAACAAAACCGTTATCATGCCTCAACCACCATATTCACCGGACTTGGCCCCCGCTGACTTTTTCCTCTTCCCAAAACTGAAGACACCGATGAAAGGAAAGCGTTTTGCTACGATTGAGGAGAGAAAAGAAAAATCGAAACAGGAGCTGTTGGCGATACCAAAAAGCGCGTTTCAGAAGTGTTTCGAGGATTGGAAAAAACGCTGGCATAAGTGTATTATATCTGAGGGGGATTACTTTGAAGGGGACAAGATAGTTGATGATGAATAAATAAATACTTTTTGAAAAAATTTGAAATAACTGTTATTTTTTTATCATACCTCGTATATTGCCTAATAAGTATATGTCCCCTGGGAGACGTGTCCCAGTTGTATGTATTTACTTATATAGTTAAATTTAAGATATGTGAAACACCCGGTGAGATGAAGAATGGGAAAACCAGAAGGAAAGGTTATTTTCCTGCTCGAGCTAACTGACGATGGAGAAAGTAGAAAAAGTAGTAAAAAATCAAAAAATCAGAGCTGTAAAAAGGGATGATTAAATAAAACATTTACTACAAGAAAATCATAATGCATAATCATCAAATATGCATAGCGTTTCAGTCTGTTTTAACCCATTTTGAACAGTTAGCACAATTCATGATAAGATTTTGAAAATTTGAGTTCTATCTATCTTCTGAGTGCATGACATTTCACCTCTCAAAAAAATTCTAAAAAATATGTTTTTCGAAAAAATGAGGTGACCATGTGTGCAAAAATAAGTATTCGCTAAGATCAAAATTACTAATATCAATATTTCTCGATTCTTCTGTTTTGTCCTCTGAAGATTTCACTTGCATTAGAGGTAGGCGTGGTTACCCTATGATGATAATTCTCTTAACAGCTATTCTTGAAGTTACTTCAAATGTGTACGCTGAATTTGGTTTAATTCGCTTCAGTAGTCTCTTTAATATTGCGTTTTAGGTATTTCTTTTGTATGGGAGGTAGGCGTGGCTATTGCCAGATATTGAGAATTTTCAGACTGTTTAATTTTCTTTAGAATTTTCTTCAATATCACTCTTTGACAATTTCACTTGTATGGGAGGTACCACGCCCACGTCACCGATTTCACCCATTTCATATTTAACCTTTCCTGAGTTAAAGTTTAGTTGAGATTGTTTAGGTTTTACTAATCGAGCTATCGCATACACAGACAGACGGACAGATAGACAGACGGACATAGCCATATCGACTTATAGTTATGAAAGTAAATACGTAAAAAAAATCATGCCTAATGTAACGGTCCAGTCCGCGTTTTGGTCCATATGCCACTTAATTGCTGCTATGACTTTCCTGGACCAAATCACAATGCCCTTCCTTTCCTATGCCTTTACTTCGAAACACCAGATGAACTTCCCTTGTATAAGACTTGATACTTTAGACATTGAAATAAAGCATTAATTAAAAACGATATAACGTCGTGGACTTCTGCCATCAACGGATATGTGGTTTAGGGCAGGAGGCCGAGATTGGGTTCTTCAAGAGGACAACGACCCAAAACATCACAGTCCGCTTGTGTAGCAGTTGGAAAGAGGAAAACGGCATAACTTCATTGGATTGGCCCTCACAGTCGCCAGATGCGAATCCGATCGAAAATGTTTGAGCTCTTATGAAGTTAGAACGACGTGGAAAAAAGATACGTTGAATAAATCATTTGAAACGGCTTCTTAGGGTAATAAGTATGGCGAAGTTTAACACGGTCATATGCTGAAAAATTAGTCGATAGTATGCATTTCCGTTGTAATGTAATTACAAAGAATGGTGGCGACTGGACGCCGTATTAATACTTATATTTGCGCAATGAATAATTCATTATTTCAAGATGCTGTGGACTTTTTTTTAAGATACCTTAATTTTTTCATTGACTTAAGCCGATTGCTTTCTTTTTGAAACTACTGTATAGCGCTGACGCCTCTTCCAAATCCTACTGAAAGCCAGTTAGTTACATCAATATGAAGCTCAAATCTTCATCGAGTTTCAATGATGAAATGAAAGTTGTGGGTTGTTTTCATTTCACTTCAAGTTTCGCTTAAGCCACCTGATTGCTTGCAGCTAAGCTACCACAATCCAATCGTCTTCCATAATCTTCCAAGCACTTTAATTCATTGCTATTCCACTGTATCTAGTGTGGTGCCCACCACCGTCGATGCTGTTGAGAGTGCATGTAGCTGGTTTAGGTTTAATTTGATGCTGACAGTGAGAGTCAGCCGTTCAGTTTTGCAATTTTATGGTTGTTTGCGTATTTTGCGGTTTCACCCACACAATCTGCCTCCCTCGCACAACCTGCCTACATCGATGTTAGTCCGAAATGAAAACACATAATTTTAAACGTAATACACTCAGTGTTTCTGGTGTTTTCTGCTATTTCGCTGTGGCCACAAAAGCGTGATTCAATGTCAGAGCTTTTAATTGCTTTAGTTGTTGTTATGTCGATTATGTTGTTGTTGTTATTATTATTGAGACTTCTACTGAAAATCTTTAAACAACAAAATTTTTCACATCGAATTTAGTGGCATTTTGGGAATTTAAATGCTTTATATTTTGTGATGAAAAACCTCAACAAATCAGTTTACATAAGCGGTGTTATCCAATTGCTTATGTAAGCATATCAAGGGTGTGTTTCAGAAAATAGTATATGTAAAAATACAAGGCAATATAAAAAGTAAGCGGGCTATAAACTAACGATACCTTAGAGTATATAATTGTTGTAATTGCAAGAGACATTTGTAAAAAGGTATGAATATTTATTTCATTTCATGTGAGTATGAAAAATGATAGTTACTCATACGACATGTTGAACACATTGCCATTAGTAACGTATCATATGTTAAATCTGAATTGAAATACGCAAACGATATTACAATGATACAACGATGACGTAGAATAGAATTTATGGTAATATTTCTGGAGAAAAAATGTTCGCAGACTGTAAGTGAAAACTTTATTTCAATTAAATTTAAAGTCAACGTGTTTAAATTTGCACCATTTGAATTCATTGGCAAAACTGGGAACATTAATTATTATAAGTAAACTTGTTTAGTTTAAAATTATTAGTTGGATGGAAATGTAGCTAACTATCGACAGTACAAATTCAACAAATAACCAGCAGCTGCAAGCGAACTAAAGAACACACGTCATGGAATTTACTCAGTGAGAGAGCATGAGAACGACAGTGGTGTGGTAATTGCTAGTGGCAAACATGCATACATATGTACATATGGTATTTATAAAACAAACTTAAATGAGTATGTTTTTGTGAAAGCAATTATGCTTTTACACACACACACATGCAAACACGAACACACACACTAACCGCAATATTTATACACTACTAAATCCGCAATATGAGTACGTGCCATTATTTCGCATATTTGTTTGTGGAGTGTTTGTTGGTGTTTTACGTTTAAAATAACAATTGCCTATGGCATAACACTATTTACGAACAACTGTCGGGTTTATAGTGTTTATAAAGGGTGGTCCATCTAACATTTGGAATTTGAAGTACTGAATATTTTGAGTTTGGCAACTCTAATCTCATTTGTATTATGCCGGAAAATTAGTTTTATATTTGCGGTTAATGAAATGGGTCGACGATATATGCTTAGAACAACGTTGGGAAATAGTAAAAATTTACTTGAAAAATGGTAAATCTTCTACTGACAGTGTAAGAAAATTACATTCAAAATTCGTGAATCAGAATTTCAGAATCGCCTTCCAAACAATTGGTACTAGAAACTGGATCTTTATGCGATAAAACAATACTTTCTCGTACTTCTATAGTGCGCACAACCGAAGTACTGGTTATTTTGAGTTTGGCAACTCTAATCTCATTTGTATTATGCCGGAAAATTAGTTCTATATTTGCGGTTAATGAAATGGGTCGACGATATATGCTTAGAACAACGTTGGGAAATAGTAAAAATTTACTTGAAAAATGGTGAATCTTCTACGGACAGTGTAAGAAAATTACATTCAAAATTCGTGTATCAGAATTTCAGAATCGCCTTCCAAACAATTGGTACTAGAAACTGGATCTTTATGCGATAAAACAATACGTTCTCGTACTTCTACAGTGCGCACAACCGAAAAAATTACTCCTATTGCTCAGAATGTGCAAGAAGAACCAACCATATTAACTCATCCAGGTTATCAGAAATTGAACCGATCACGCACATCTTTGCTGCGAATTTTACATAAAGACTTCGGTATGAAGGTATACAAAGTTCAAATGGTACAACAGCTGAAGCCACATGACCATCCACAAGGTTTGCGGTTGGCTAATTGGGCTCTGGAATGCTTGGAAGAAGATGAGCATTTTTACCGAAAAATCTGCTTTTCTGACGAAGCTCACTTTGACCTTGCTGGTTACGTTAATAAGCAAAATTGTTGCATTGTTGGGGTTCCGAAAATCCATGCAAGATCCAAGCATTAGCTCCTCAACAATGTTTGTTGTGGTTTTTGAACCGGTGGTATCATTGGGGCCATATTTCTTTGATGTGTTGCAGTGAATGGTATGCGCACATACTTAATAACTGATTATTTGTGGCAGATTTTAAAAGATATGGAACTAGACAACATTTGGTTTCAACAGGATGGCGCGCCGTGTCACACAAGCCGTGCAACAATTGATCTTTTGCGTGGTAAGTTTGAAAATCGCGTTATGACCGATGTCCGCTTGGCTGATGTCCATTGGCCACCACGCAGTTCCGATTTGACTCCGTTGGGCTATTATTTGTGGGGAGCCATTAAAGATAAGCGTTACACTAACCATCCAGCAACGATTAAGATTCTTAAGGACGAATCCTGTCCAGCCATCGGTCAAGTATAGCTCCATATAGTCGAAAATTTACTGAAAAATTTAGTTGATCGTATGAGCTACTTCAAGGCCAGCGCCGAAGAAGTCATTTAAATGAAATATTGTATTGCATTTTCGAAAAAAAAAAAAATTATTCGATTCTCATTGACATAAAACACCCTGTATTTTCCTTAAAACAGATTACTATAAATACAATATTTTATATAGAACTTACCAGAGTGACTTGCCTCACGTATGAGATCATTAATTATTTCATCGCGCACATTTATGCCTAAATTTTTAAGCATAAATTGCAGCTCATTAGCGGTAACACGACCGTCACGATTTCTGTCTAACAAATCGAATGCTGTTCGCAAATCTATAACGAAAAATTGAAAGAAATGACATAAGAAATTAAAAGTTTTTACCATTTCAATTGTATTGCACACTTGTTTAAGTGTCAATAATTCGAATGGAAATAAATATTATATATTAATTTTGCTGATTTTAAAGAATATTACTTGGTCAATAATTTATATTAGAGATCTTAGCTTGAGGTGATGATCTGAGCTAATATTTACTTGCTGATATTTCTGCTGCTCATAAGACCTTTTAACTGGAAATAAATCTAAAAGTTTGTTTGACATTCCTTGTTGAATCTACGATACCTTCAACTTTGAACGAGTAGATAGGAGCGGATCCAGCGAGCGGTTATAGCGGCTACAGCTCCTCTCAAAAATGTGAAAGCTTAAAGCGTTTGAAAATATTTTTACACCCCAGCTGTTTATCATCCAATTCAACTTTTCGCCCGAATTTGGTATGACTTTCAATTTGAATTTTGGTCGAAATTTGGTCTAATTTGAATAGGGATTAATTTTTTTTTTTTGAGTCTTTGTCTTAGTTGTTTTCAGTTTTAGTCTGACTTTTAATTTTAGAATGACTTTCGGTTTAGTTTTTGGTCTGAATTTACGTTTGAATTTAGTTTAATTTTTAGTCTAGATCTCGGTCTGTTTTTTTGGTTAAAATGTTGGTAGTGTTGATATACTTTGATTTATATATTTGATCTGACAATTTGACTTTTCTGACTAAATACAAATCAAATAGATTTGTTTTTTATCTGACTTTCGGTTTGATTTTCAATCTAAATTCGGGATTGGATTTCGGTCTAATTGTTAATCTGATCTGAACTGATTTTTAGTTTTAATGTAATCTGACCTTCGATCTGACAATCGGTTTGATTTTTTAATAATTTTCGACCGACATTGGGTTTGATTTTTAATCTGAGTTTTCGTCTAACTTTTGATCTGCTTTTGGTCGAAATTTTAGTATCTACTTCAGTCTGAATTTTGGTCTGGATTTTGGAGAGAATTTTCCTGGAATTAGTAAACGCAGCCACTCCCAAAACCAAATTCCATGTTTGTACTACTTTTCTACTACTATTTTTTACTACTTTTCCTACTAATTTCCTGCTACTATATAAATGTATTATAATATATTTGTACTGCAATTTTTACCACATTTTCCTTACTTTTTCACCTAATATTTCCTATAACTATTTCTACTACTTTTTCTATTACTTTCTCTACTACTTTTCTACTTTTATTTTCTAGTTTTTTTATTTAAAGAATACCTAAAATTTTGTCAGAACGGTAGTGGTGCATCTTGTCACCAATATTATTCCTTATGGTTGTAAGCGATGAGCTGACTACCGCGGTGGTATACAATGGACGACCCTTGCTTTTTCTCTTAATCAACCAGATTATGCTGTCGTTGTATGCGTTATGTCACCCAGAATTGTGTACACTTATCAGAAGGGTTGGTCACAAATGTTTGGAGGAAAGCACCAATTCTATGGAGCTAAAGATCAATAATGCCAAGACAGAAACCGACAGTCTTTCAAATTCCTCGACCGAAGAACTTCGCTTCAATGGCAACCCGATAAAGAGTACCTTTTTGGTACCTTGGTAGCAAATGTTTCTGTCGATGGCACAATACCTGTGGATGATGTCAAATGCCGAATCAGTTACGCTAAGTTTTGTGTTTGGTATGCTAACTAAGATCTAGCGTAGCAAGGTAATTAAAGTAATGATAAAAGTAACCACCGAAATTACACGAAAAATCCAATCGTTGCCCTTGCAACATCTTGGATTTCTTCTCTGCATTTCTAACGAGGAGTTGGAGGTTAAAAACCCACCGACATTATCAACCAGTATAGGAAATGATAGTGGATAGGTCACACTATGCGTAAAAGAGACAACGTCGAGACAACGTGGGTGACCTCAAACTACTTGGCGCAGAAGAAGTGCAGCAAATAGGAAAGAGTTGGAGTGAGTAGTAGGTCAGGTAGCATACTCGGTGGTGTGCAAGCATTGTGGAGGACTTCAGATCCACATAGAGGATACAAACAGAAAAAACAACAACTGATACGCATTGTTGTATAACAAAACTTCGTAATGAATTTTATGTACACATTTTTTATAATCAATAAGAAAAAAAATAATAAATCGTAAACATTGCATAGACAGCTGCCTTAAGTTATATAGATAAAAAATAATTAAGGTTGTTCTCGGAATAAAAGATACCAAAAAAGTAGTGCACGAGACGAGTGAATTTACAGCAGTGATTTTAAATCAATAATTTTAGCTTGACACACCCCAAAAGAGTGTAAACAAAAAATACATACACACACAGTTTCATAAAATTGGAATGTCGGCTTCTTTTGCTTGCCGGTTTGTTGTTCTGAGCGTTGTCGCGCAAATGCGTCGTCTTGAACAAATTGCCACTCAGACTGTGTGTGGAAGGCTGGCCAGGTTAATTGTGTGTAAATCTGAGCATTTCTACATTCTACGACGTAGACTTGCTTATTTCGCTTTTTCTCAATTACTTTTTTTGTGTGGTTGTTAATGAATTAACTGTTTTGATTTGTGCTTTGCATATTTAACACATTCCCCATTGTTACCGCAAAACGCAAAAGTCAGTCCAACTAGTTAAGTATGTAGATGAGTACGAGGCCTAAATATCTACATAAATAAGTAGTTGAAATGGCCAGAAAGGAAACAATCAAATGCCAAGGCCACTCTTATTTTAGTATTCATTCTCTGTCTCTATCTCCAACTCTCTCTCTTTTTGTGTTCATGTTTTGATGTGTGTGTGTTTGTAAATTTATTTTGTGGATTTTGTGCGTGAAATAAGAAAATTTGATGCGAACGATTGCGCAATAAAACTGTTGCGCAGTTTATAAAGTTTCCATTGTTTCGGGATAAAATTTAATTAGATTCGCCAGCTTCAGTACAATCACAATCTAATTTCGTTTCATATTTCTCTTTTATTAGTACACCTTCAGCAATGAAAGACTGTAAATTGTTCATGCAAGAAATTGGCATAGCAAAAGAAGCCGCAAGCGTACCATAAATAAGCTGCAAATACTCGTTGTCTGTTAACGAATTTAAGAATTCCTTTCTCGATATGAAAAATGCTTAAATTGTTTAGCTACTAGAGGAGTTCGTCATCTCATATCATTTATTTGCCTTAAGCTCATATTTTAAGATGTAATATTCTATGATATTGTGATTGAATTCCTTTACTCTTTTCGAAGTAAGTACCTTTGGAAAATGTCTGAGAACATGTGCTGGCGGGAAAACTGTTGTTTCCAAAAATGCAAACTTAAATCAGTACGTCATGCTTGAATTGTACTCTTTTCAAATTTAATTATTTTTTTTTTTAAATTCATTTGCACAAAATTATTCTGAAACTAAGCGCATTTAACTAAAAATTTCTATACACTCTTTACCGTCTTTAAGAGTAGATTATAATTGGCCAAACTTTCCAGCTTTTACTTGACAGAGAACAAGTGAAATTGGAACAAAAAGTGATTACTAAATGAGCAGAACAAATTTTACTTAATTTCAATTACCATACACTCTCCAAAGATTTGAGGCCAGCTGAAATAATTTCAATAAAAATTTGCTTTATCTCCGTGGAGATAAATTAAATGGAGAGATAATCAAATGGTTTAATAAGGACACTTCCCCTTGGGCTGTAATTGATTAATGAACCTAACCTAACCTAACCTAAACTAACATAACCTAACCTAACCTAACCTAACCTAACCTAACCTAACCTAACCTAACCTAACCTAACCTAACCTAACCTAACCTAACCTAACCAAACCTAACCTAACCTAACCCAACCTAACCTAACCTAACCTAACCTAATCTAATCTAATCTAACCTAACCTAACCTAACCTAACCTAACCCAACCTAACCTAACTTAACATAACCTAACCTAACCTAACCTAACCTAACCTAACCCAACCTAACCTAACCTAACCTAACCTAATCTAATCTAATCTGATCTAATCTAACCTAACCTAACCTAACCTAACCTAACCTAACCTAACTTAACTTAACCTAACCTAACCTAACCTAACCTAACCTAACCTAACCTAACCTAACTTAACATAACCTAACCTAACCTAACCTAACCTAACCTAACCTAACCTAACCTAACCTAACCTAACCTAACCTAACCTAACCTAACCTAACCTAACTTAACCTAACCTAACCTAACCTAACCTAACCTAACCTAACCTAACCTAACCTAACCTAACCTAATCTAATCCAACCTAACCTAACCTAACCTAACCTAACCTAACCTAACCTAACCTAACCTAACCTAACCTAACCTAACCTAACCTAACCTAACCTAACCTAACCTAACCTAACCTAACCTAACCTAACCTAACCTAACCTAACCTAACCTAACCTAACCTAACCTAACCTAACCTAACCTAACCTAACCTAACCTAACCTAACCTAACCTAACCTAACCTAACCTAACCTAACCTAACCTAACCTAACCTACAACAACATCACTGTGATGAAAAGTTACTTCTTTTTCTTTTAATGGCACAACAGAAAATGGAGGACCTAGACCGAGATATTATATTTGTGTATGAATGGAAGGAACCTACAGTTCATGCCGAATCCGAACGGCAAAGTTCGGATTGCCTGCCAAGAGTGCTGTGTAGAAAATTTTTAAATTTTGATTTTGCCTGTACCGATAATGTGAACCCCGGATATTATGCATGAAAGACCATCGCACTACCCACTACGCCATAGTGACCACTGCCAAGCTACATCCAACATTAAATTATGATTTATTGTTCATCGCAATGATTTCTTAAACATTGTGCTGATCAATTCTTCCGAAGAAACTTTATATCTTCCAATGCCGATTACAAGCGACGTTGTTAGCTCTTCTTTCTATTCAGAGTAAAACACAAAGTACCTGAAGTGAAAATGGTGCAGGAAACGTATAGGTGTCTGTAGTGACAGTCAGGCTGAACTTAAGACTCTGGAGAACGCGAGAATTACTTCAAAGATCGTCGAAGAGTGTAAGAGGAAACTTAGATCAGTCGCAAGACTGAATCAGCTCATTCTTATCTGGGTTCTTGGGCACTGTGGAGTTCCTGGGAATGAGAAGGCCGACGAGTTGGCCAACTGTGGATCAAAAAACATGCCTTTGGGACCAGAGCCAATAGTCGGGACCAATTTGGCAGGTGCCATGCATTGGATAAAATCTTATGCTAATGATTTACATAAGAGACGCTGGTCCAAACTGGATATCTGTTTGTGTTTTGTGATTTTTCCAAACAGGAAGGCAGCAGAATTCCTTCTTAAATTAGGAAGGAAGGACCTTCGCGGGATGGTGGGACTCATCACAGGGCATAATCCATGGGGCCAACATATGACCACCATCGGCATCACCGAGGACCCGACCTGCACATCTTGTCTGGAGGAGGTGGACAGCACAGACCATTTCCTCTGCACATATCCCGCCTTTGCCAGAACGAGATGGCGCATTTGGGATTTCGATGCCACAGGAATGGACAAAGTTCACTCCTTCCCCTTCTGAGAATCCGGAAAATTTGCGGAAGAGAACGTAGTCCCTCTATAACCCCTTCTTCGACTTTTCCCTATTTTTCTCTAACCCCTTACTTGCTGTCGCCCCTTCTTCTTTTCCTAGGCCTTAAGTACAATGGGCTACATAGCCCGAGTGCTTGAGGAACTGTCCTGCATTCGTAGGTCAGGTTCTCGGCCTTCTTCACATCCATCCACCTGACATGAATATTTTTTCGTTGTTTTCCACATGAAACTTGTTTCTTTCACTAGAGGAAATGAGATGATATTTGTTTAAGAATTGTCATTAATTTGGCCATTGCTGCCGTGATTATGAATTATCACGATCCAATTGCCGTTTTCAGTAATTTCGTCTGACTTCACATTCTCTCTCACTTTACAGAGGTCGGCAACCTAGCAGAGCTCCATAGTCTGCCAGATACACATGCTTCAGAGATTTCCGGAATTCAGTCGCAAATAATAAATAATATAATTTTTCTTGCGTTATCAAAAGAAGTATCTACATCAGTGTCGGGCAATTTTGATTTTCTATTCACATGTGAATACTTAGGCACACATTCTCCTCTGCCGACGCAATGCTGTCACACGTACACTATAAACTTCTTCGTGTAGTTTACGACCTATTGACGAACAATGGAATTCGGGAGAAGTTTGAGAGGAATTTTGTCAACGTAAATCATGTTACTTGACTTTCAACATTCATGTAAACGAGATGTCGCCGTTCAATGTTTTAACACAAGCACTAAACAAATTTGTTGGTGATAAATGGGAGAATGATTTTTTCTTCATAAATAGTTTTTCATAAAAATATGAATGTGCGTGTTTTGATTGCTCATGCATTGCTTAGATATAAGAGTCAAAAAATTACGGTTATTATAATACGTCATCCCAGCATAAGCAATTTACTAGTTATTATTTTTTATTACAAAGTTTATTTCACTTACAGTGCTTGTGTTAGCAGCGCTGTCGCTCTCTCAGAGACACACACAAGCATGCATGTTTATGTATTGGTTTGCCCGACACTGATCTACATACATCTCAAATGGGTTTCTACATATCTCTGATCTTGGTAGAAGTTTAGTGAATACGGTTAAATACTTAATATCAGTTTCGGCACTGTGAACAACAGTGTACTTATTACTACAAATGATTCTGTAAAAGTATCACACATGTGCAGGGTTTTGGATGAAAGTGTCCAACGACAACAATCTTGGCCCGAACTGATCACTGATCAATAACAAAATTTATGACATTGGCGGGAATTTCAGTGGAAGTAGCACAACTGTAACTATTGGTATATAATAATTTACTTTACGATGTTTTGGGACACTTGAAATACCGTTGCATTTAAAAAAAAACAAATATTCGATAGCAACAAGTTGATGATGCTGAAATGGAAATTGAGCCCTGTATTCCCTGTATACCTTGTTCAAATCCAATCACTGACTGCGTTGAAGTACCGCCGCCTGACTATGAGGAGGTCTTAACAGCCATTGCTCATCTGAAAAATAATAAGGCTGCAGGTGCAGATGGCCTGCCTGCTGAGTTGTTTAAGACCGGAGGCGAAGAGCTCAAAAAACGCATGCATGAGCTTCTATTCTGCATAGATGGTCAGATGAAAGCATGCCAAGTGATTGGAACCTCAGCGTACTCTGCCCAATCCATAAGAAAGGTGGTTCCACGATCTTCGCCAACTACCGTGGGATAAGCCTTCTTAATATTGCATATAAGGTTCTATCGAGCGTACTGTGCGAAAGACTGAAGCCCATCATCAACAAACTGATTGGACCTTCTCAGTGTGGCTTCAGGCCTGGTAAATGCACCATCGAGATATTCACACTACGCCAAATCCTGGAAAAGACCCGAGAAAAACAGATCGACACTCATCATCTATTTGTCGATTATAAAACCGCCGCAATGTCTGATTTTGTTATCCCTGCAAATCTCATTCGTCTTTGTAAAATGACACTGACCAACACCACCAGTGCAGTGAAAATTAGTAAAGACCTCTCCCCACCATTTGATACCAAAAGAGGTTTCAGACAAGGTGACTCCCTATCGTGCGACTTCTTTAACCTTATGCTGGAGAAAATAATTCGAGCTGCGAACATCGACATCGACGTCTCTGGCACTATCTTCTACAAGAGTGTCATGCTGCTAGCATACGCTGATGATATTGACATCATTGGCAAAAACGCTCGAGCAGTCAGTGCAGCATTCTCCAACCTGGAAAGGGAGTCTCGTCGTGTGGGTTTAGTGGTGAACGAGGACAAAACGAAATACCTTGTTTCAACAAACAAAGAGTCACGGCGTCTTGGACAAAATGTCACTGTTGACAACTACACTTTTGAAGTCGTCAATGATTTCGTTTATCTATGATCCAGCATAAACACCAACCATAATGTCAGCCTTGAGATCAAGCGGAGACTAACTCTTGCCAATAGGTGTTACTACGGGCTCAGTAGGAAATTGAGAAGTAGAGCTCTCTCTCGACCGACGAAAATAACGCTCTATAAGTCCCTCATCTATCCCGTCCTAATGTATGGCGCAGAGACGTGGACATTGACCATCAATGATGAGAGGCTGTTAGGAGCGTTCGAGAGGAAGATACTCCGTAAGATCTACGGTCCAGTATGCGTGCGTCCACGTGTATCGAATAAGATGGAACGATGAGCTGTATGAGCTGTACGCCGACACTGACATAGTCAAGCGTATAAAACTCCAGCGGCTTCGGTGGCTGGGTCATGTTGAGCGAATGGAAGAAAGCGCTCCGGCTAGAAGGGTGTTTTATTCGAACCACTGTGAAGGAACACGCAGAAGGGGACGTCCTAATCTCCGTTGGAAAGACCAGGTGCAGGGCAACCTGACTGCACTCAGCCTTATCAACTGGCGCCAGCGCGCGCATTGCAGAGGTGATTGGCGAAGCTTTGTAGAGGCGGCCAAGACCGATCATCAGTTGTAGTGCCAGCTAAGTAAGTAAGTAATATTATTCACAAGCACTGGATAGATAACAATAAATATTGAATATATTAATTGACTTAATTATTTCTATTGGTTTTTGGTTTGAGCTACAACAAAAAATCGAAATTATTTATGTACTTAAAAAAAGAATTGCACCAAAATATTAGCAGCTATAATTTTTTTGTTTGTTAACCTAATGGAATACTTCTTGGGCAACAATTTAATGATTTTCCGAGAGCTTACAATTTAAAAAAAAAAAAAATTGGTCGGTACAAATCTGAGTACGCGACTTAACTATTACACATGACTTCGGAGATGAATAACACCTAAGAAGAAAATGTAGCAATCGTTAAACCTTTTACAACAATATATCAGTTATTAAAATCGCACAGCAACTGCCAAACTTATAAACAAAAATTAATTTTGGCGGTTTTTAGGGTGGTCCAAAGACAACAAAATTGTTTTGATTTACTCTCAAATACATAAGCTTTCAGATAGGTGATGGTTTTTTCATACTTTTTTTTTGTATGGGGACCGACCCGCTCTAATGTGCACCTTATCTATGGAATGGTGTTGTAAAAAGATCCTTAGGAGCGACCACCGACTAGTTGTGGGGAAATTTGTCGATTTTCCCCGAGTTTTTTTTTCTGGAAAGCTAATGTTTTGTGGTCGCTGTGGCGTAGTTGGCAGTTTGTTGGCGTGCTACGCAGAGTATCCGGGGTTCAAATCTCGGCGCAGACAAAATCAAAAAGCAAAGAAAAGTACAAGAGTAAAAATTGCCTATGAAAAGCTTTTCATTTCGCCGTAAAACTTTAGGTTCCTTCCACTCATGTTCAAATACCATATAACACGCACAATATGAGTGGATGCGAAAACCTCAGCCTAGGCTCAGCCCTGCATGGGCTATTGTACCATTAAAAGAAAAGAAAGAAGTGTTTTGAATATAAAAAAGAAGACAGAACACGTCTCAGAAAGAAAGAAGGTTTCCTTTTCAATTTCGTGCTGTTTTATGGGCCAAAATTGTGTTTATAAATATTATAAATTTTTACTTATAATTTGACACCTGTACGACAGTGGTGCCAAGTTTTGTTCATAAAATTCTTAAGCGGGGATGCGCGCGTTTCTTTTGGCCACTGTGCTAGTTATCTTATAAGTATACATACGCGTCATAAGAAACACAGCTATTATGTACCATATTTTGGAAGGAGAAAAAATACAATAAAATGATTCTTTAAATTGACACATGTATATGATGTCACAAACGCATATATCTGCAAGTAAAACAAAATTTATGTTAGGAAATAATGGTAATAACAAATAATATTTATTACAAATTGTTTTTGCAAAGAAAATTTTATATATATTTATTTACATATGATAAAAATAAAGAAGACATGCTACAACAAAATACTGCAGTAACTGAATTCTCATACGGGCATCTAATAGGGCCAATTTTTTCAATTTTTGCACGACAAAAAGTAGATACATTTGCTGTCATTTCGCTTAGCATTCAAGTATCATTATCACATTGTATTTTGTATAGAATAAATTACACTTGAAATGTAAATTTTTATGTTTAACAGTCAACAAAAACTTATCAAATTCACATATACTTAGTCTATACATATGTGTGCATTTACAGCTGTGTTGACGAAAATAGCACAGGCATTAAGTCAAAATTTCAAATGGAACAGTTAATTGGGAATCTTGAAAGGGAGTAATTGGAAACCTGAACTCAAATTTGTGGTCGCTGTGGCGTAGTGGTAGTGCGTTGAACTGCTACGCAGAGTGTCCGGGGCTCGAATCTCGGCACAGGCAAAATCAATAAGTAGAAAAAATAATTTTTCTACACGGCATTCGGCACCACCTCTTGGCAGGCAATGGCAAACCTACAAGAGTAAAAATTGCTATGAAAAGCTTTTCACTTCGCCGTTCGGATTCGGCATTAAACTGTAGGTCCCTTCCATTCATGTACAAATATAACACGCACAACATGAGTGGATGCGAAAAGCTCGGCCTAGGCCCTCCATGGGCTGTTGTGCCATTAAAAGTAAAGTAAAAGAACTCAAATTTTCAATGTGATATCTTTAGAAATTCAACCATCATAAATTTGGTATGATAGGTGAGATTTTATATATGTATATTTTGGGGTTATTAATTACAATAAATAATTGAAAAACTTGCAATCGAACTTGTGAAATTCAATTCCCTTGAGTTTCACGCTGGTAGTACTAGGCTACCTAGGATAATATTACATATTTTCTATAATTAAGACTTTTACCGTATGCCATAGTTGTTTTCATGACCATAACTGTGGGTATCGTAGGTATGTGCGTTTTTTTTTCACTAGTTGAAAAAACAACGAATAGTGAAAACATCATTATTTAAGTACTTATCATTTATCGTTGCATACTTATAGGCGAATACTTGAAGTATTCGCTTTTTTTAATACTTTCTCGTCATACTTTTCCTTTTTTCTTTCTTCTTTTGCTCACATTACTGGTGTGTGTGTGCCATGCATGCGTACGTGTGTCATAATCATGCTGACAATCAGGAGGGCAAAAAGTTTGTCCTTGACCTAACAGCAACAAAAAGAAAATAAACCGAAGAATTTTGGTGCCACTATATTTATGTACTATTTGTTGACATTAAAGAAAAATACGATATTTTTCTTGTTACTTACAGTCACACACACATCTGAAGATTGTGTGTTGATGACACATCGAATACAAGAAAAAGGCAGAAGAAGGTATATATCAAGAAACTGATCTTGTTCTTGCTGTTTCCTTTGATATTCCAACTACAGTTGTAAGTATTTGAAAGTATTAAAGAAAAAAACCAATTGCGATGCAAAGTATGCTCAATTTCTTTTCTCCTTAGTCCTCATTGTATTCGTATTCGCATGTTGAACTTTCCGAGTGTCTAAGAAGAAGTGAGTATGTCTGACGGGGGGGTTTTTTTTTGCTTGTTAGTTGTGCGTGATTCGAAGTTATTATTTGAGGTTTGCCTGTTGGCACACACACACACACATACATACAAATACAAAGACACTTCAACAAACAGGAAATGAATATTTCAAGTGAATATGAACTTCTTCATCTTTTTTCTTCTTGATGTACTCGTATCATCAAAACTCTGTGCATCAAAAGATTGTTTATTTTTTAAAATGCAATTTAAGTAACTTTAAAAAATTATTGGCAGTAGTTTTTCCTGAATCCGACATTAGTAAACTTACTGCAATTAGAGATTCACAAATGATAATTAAAAGTTATCAGCTTTGCACAAAACACACCCACTCACAACTTTAATGAATGTTAACGAATTTGTGTGCCGATTTGTAGCAGCAACAGCAGGTGTAAAGCAGAAAAACAACTATTTAGCAAACAAACAGACAGTTAGACAGGCAGACAGGCAGACAGACAGGCAGCCAGACAGACAGACAGACAGAAAATTTGACATACATATCATTGTTTGTCAGAGTGGTTGATAAGATTTTTAATGACCCCAATGCCAATGATAACGAAATCTCAATCGCAATGGCAAACTCACAAGCAGTGCATAAATTGTTGGGAAACTTCTAATTAAAACATCCAATTATAAAAATCACACAAGAGGGCAGCTAAAACCGGATGGTAAGCGAAAGAGAAGAGTGTAATTATGTGGGTAGAGTGTGTCAGCAGCGGAAGTGTCATGACATCGCGCTACAACGCGTGGCGGAAGTTTGCGTAATAGTTGCAGCGCTGCTTTGAATATTACTTATCTTTTGTCATTTCCTACCTTCTTCTCAGCGCCCTGCCTGTTGCGGATGAAACTTTTAACAAACTTTTAACAAAACTTGCAACATTTGCAATTAAACTAAACAAAAAGGAAAAAAAAAAAAACAAAAAGCAATACATAATAAAAACTCATGCATTTAATTTTATAAATTATCTTTCTAAATGCACACGCACTCATACACACACACACACACACACACATACACTCATACACACACACAAGATGAAGGATGAGTTAAGTTTTGTATGTTGGCATTCGCAGCTATTCTCCGAACCAGCGTTAATTGATTACTACTCGCTTAATGTGAAAACTTGCAGTTTGTACAAAGATTTTCCAGTAATGAAAAAGTTTTTCATATTATTTTCTTTTCATAAATGTGGCCAACTTTACCATAAATACCATCTACATACTTAGATTTAACTGTTACTAATGAAACGGCACGCCACCATCAGGAGATCAACATAAAGGTGTGCAATAAAAGTACGAATAATGAAAAGGATAATGTGAAGGAATACTTCGATTTTAAAAACCTAAATTTCCGAATGCAAATGGGAATAATTTTGTTTTCTTAAAAATGACAACGAATTTAATATAAAAGGCAAACTTACAGTAATTTCAGTGATGCCAACTAGTTGTTATCTTTTTTTTCGAACATGGGAAAAATTACTTACAGAAATTATTCGAATGAAAAATTGCGAATGCAAAACCGAATGCGAATATTGAAATCTATGCGAACACAAATTATTCCAAACAGCCCAAGTATAAACTATTGAGCTCGTCACATCTCACATCTCACACAGCTAAAAATGTATAAAATGTGTTCGTGCAAGTTCAGTTGACTAAGTATAAGTATGTAAACAACGACATAGAATGAGTTTTATAATTAAGAATTCCACATTGTGTCAAAAATATAAAAAAAAATAAAATAAACAGTAAAGGCAATATATTACCCAGTAATGCTAGTGGTTATGGAAATCGAACAAAATGAAGATGGAAGTACATAATCTACGACGACTAAGAAAGGAATATTATGTCTAGATGTCGAAAAATAACCAGTGGGATATTGCGATAAATGATCATTGGAAAACTAAGGTATTGTAAATTTTCTTTTTGTCGCTAAGTTGGCAATACTGTCCTCTATTCGGACGTGAAGCCATTTTGTTTGTTTACAGTGCTCGATTTTGTCAGTTAATCTCAAGTGTGTTATACGATTTTTATTATGAATAAAGATATCGAACCACGTTTTCTTTGAGTTTTCTATGCCCTTCACTAGACTGCGTTTCATGTGATTATTGTTCGTCCTTGGTTTTTAGAACCTTCCCTTTGGTATTTATGCAGCGTTTGGCTAATCTATTTCCTTTTTTGGAAATTGGATCTTTGTCTAATCTTCGGCAGAGATCTGCGTGTCATTAATCACCTTCGGCCACTAGCAGAGGTGGGAAAATTCAATTATATTACAATTACGTTACTTGGTAATTGAAATTTTCAATTAATTGATTTAGAAAGGTTAAGGAATTGATTATGACTATTGATGGTACAGAAATTGATTATTTTTCCAATTTTTTATAATTTCATTACAGGTATTTTTAACTTGTAATTGAAATTCACAATTCCTCTATAGTGTAATTTAATTATGTTTTCAATTCCACTGCAAGGAAT
Organism: Palloptera scutellata; assembly: GCA_958295655.1. Taxonomy (NCBI): domain Eukaryota; kingdom Metazoa; phylum Arthropoda; class Insecta; order Diptera; family Pallopteridae; genus Palloptera; species Palloptera scutellata. The sequence continues at coordinate 63,398,080 of OY282449.1, read as the reverse complement.
TGAAATTGTAATGCCTTTTTTCTCCTCAAAATTCTCTTTTCAATTCCTTTTTTTTGAATCATATCAAAAATTTTAGGAAAAGGCATTACAATTTCAATTCTTAGTATGGAAATTGTCAAAATGAAAATTACTATTTCAATTAAGTACTCTATGGAATTGGAAAAGTAATCCTTTAATTCCTTTAAAATAAGCCTAAAGCAGTATCGGGCAAACTAATACATAAACATGCATGCTTGTGAGTGTAACTGAGCGACAACGTGATCTTCCTTACATGCTGGAATGCTGGAAAGCCAACTAAAGGTCAAACTACATAACACGCGATTCAGATAAGTTGAATCAGTGTGTTTTGTATAAAACTAGCTCCACGGTTTGCCGCTGAAATGCACAGAAAGCGTCAAAAATGAACTATGAGGGTAGATCAATAAGTACCCGTGTGTGAAGACAGGTGGCGTTGCTGAGGGAAGTTGGCATTACCGTCGTGTACTGCCATCTGTCACACGACATCACACTAAATTAAACTGATTCAAAGGTTAGTTTTTATTTGGCAGCCATTATTATAACACGTGTTTCGTTGAAAAGCTTTTCACTTCGCCGTTCGGATTCGGCATTAATTAGAAAAGCTCGGCCTAGGCCCTCCATGGGCTGTTGTGCCATTAAAAGTAAAAAAGTTTCGTGTTTCGCGATAAAATGGAAAAAGAACAATATCGATCCGTAATACGCTTTTTATTTTTGGATGGAAAAAAATGCGAAGAAATAAAAGCGAAGTTGGATGCTGTCTATGGGAACCCTACACCATCTATGACAACCGTAGGATATTGGTTCAACGAATTTAAACGTGGTCGTACATCGGGTTTTGATGAGGAGCGCCCAGGCAGCTCGGCAGGCGTGGCTACCGAGGAAATCGTTGAAAAGGTCCAAGACATGATTCTCGCTGATCGCCGAACGAAAGTGCGCGAAGTAGCAGAGGCCGTAGGAGTGTCGTACGGAACGGTAATAAATATATTACATGATAGGTTAAGGTGTCGGCCCGATGGGTGCCGCGATTGCTTACGGTGGACAACAAGCGGATACGGAATTGTCGCGGCCAAATTGCATGAATTAAACTACGAATTGTTGCTGCACCCACCGTACTCACCCGACTTGGCTCCCTGCGACCTCTTTCTGTTCCCCAACAGGAAAACGTGGCTTGGGGGAAAAATTCAGTCCAAACGAGGAGGTTATCGTCGAGACAGAAGCGTAATTTGAAGAGTTTGACAAATCGAATTTTTTGGAGGGGTTAAAGAAATGTCAGAAACGTTGGGAAAACTGTATTGTAGTAAAAGGAGATTATGTTGAAAAATAGGAAGAAAAAATTTGTAGAAAACTTGCCTCTTCATTCCTAACACGAGTACTTATTGATCTGCCCTGGTACTTTAAATTTCTTCACGCTTTTCTCGTGTTGCGACGGCAAAGAGCTGAGAAATTGTGAGAGATGTTATAATTTATATAGTGGTCGCTGTGGCGTAGTGGTAATGCGTAGGACTGCTACGGAGAGTGTCTAGGGTTCGAATCTCGGCACAAGCAAAATCAAAAAAAAAAAAAAAAAAAGAAGAAAAATAATTTTTCTACACGGCACCACCTCTTGGCAGGCAATAGCAAACCTACAAGAGTAAAAATTGCTATGAAAAGCTTTGCACATCGCCGTTCGGATTCGGCATTATAATGTAGGTCCCTTCCATTCATGTACAAATATAACACGCACAACATGAGTGGATGCGAAAAGCTCGGCCTAAGCCCTCCATCGGCTGTTGTGCCATTAAAAGTAAAGTAATTTATAATTTATAGGACAATGGCAGTATCGATAACAGACTATTTATGTATATCGAAAAGATTTAATACATGTGTTCGTTGTAGAAACTGTTGAACATAACAAAGAAATATATTAAATATAATTATTATTAAAAATTGTTTTATTTCTCACTCTCACTCTCTGTTCATGTACTCTATGATATTCTCAAATGTTACTCGTCAAAAAAAAAAATCCCATCACAATATAACAGTGAATGCCGAATCAAGCGATCTCTATCATCGTAAACCATGCATCGGCTTAGATATTTACGGCTGTCTATTCTGATTTTCAGAGAAGAAGAAGACACGCAAAACGATTGTTATGATGGAGCATACAATATTGCAAAATGCCGAATGCCTAGAAAGCGCATATACATACGAGAAAAGCATTGCGTCCGAAACGCGTGTTATGGAGTCTGAACTTAACATGATTTGTGTTAGGCTGTGGTTATATTCAAAGTTTACTCGGCGAACATCATGCACTTGTTGTTGCCCGAACACGAAAATAAGAGCTTTTACTCACTCTCACACCGAACACGATATGCTGGGTGAAATTTACACCGAGCACGCCGAGTATTCAGGGTTAGCAATGAGTTGTTCTACAAAAAAGGAACAAAAATGTATGTAAAATTGAAGGAAAACATGCTAAACTGTACATCACTATTTTCATATGCAGAAAAGCGAAGTTGCGAATTTTTTTAGTTTTTAAAAGTGAATATTAAATATATTATTCATAAAACTATTGAAGAAAAATCATATTATTTTCATAATTTTTCAATTATATTGTTAATTTCACGCTCCATATTAATAAAATCGTTTAAAGTTTAGTGTTGCCGTTGCGAACAATATAGTATTACAAAAAAAACTGAATTTCGACAAAGCGCAACTTTGTAACCACTACACCCAGCACGAGAGTAAAATATGATGTGTTCGTCGAACAGCGAACACCAGTATAACCAGCAGCGTGGTTGTTGTTATATTCAAATTTTACTCGGCGAACACCATGCAATTGTTCTTGCTCGAACACGAAAAAAGAGCTTTTACTCACTCTCACACCGAACACGATACGATGGGTGAAATGTACACCGAGCACGCCGAGTATTCAGGGTGTCAATGAGTTGCTCTACAAGAGCAACAAGTCTACAAGACTAAGAGCAACTCTGTAACGACCACCAATGTAACCACTACACCCAGCACAAGAGTAAAATATGATGTGTTCGTCGAACAGCGACCACCAGTATAACCAGCAGCTTAGCAAATTGGCTCTCAAACTTCTCCCGAATTCCATTGTTCGGCAATAGTTCGTAAGCTACACGAAGAATTTCAAAGTGTACGTTTGACAGCATTGCGTCGGCAGAGAATGTGTGCCTATTCATATGTGAATAGGAAAATCAAAATTGCCCGACACTGGTCTACAGTCATTCTACTTCAGGAGCTTAATAAGCATCACCAAAGGTGATGGAACAGCATGGAATAGCTAAATACTTATCAACATTTAGAAATTCGTTTGCATAACTAACACAAGCCAAAGGGGAGAACCATTCCACAAAGGCTTTTTACACCTTTTCGATAATAATTTTCTAAATCATAATTACCGCTATTCACAAAGCAATTAGTAACAGCATAAAAGCTGGCGTTTTTAATTTAAATCGATTTTAAAATGTTGGGTAATAAAAATATGAAAAATTTAAAATAGAACGAACGAGTCGAATATATTTTTATAAATTATTTAATGCGAATATGTTTGCATACACGAGTGTTTGTTTGTGTAGAGTGTGTGTGTGTGTGTGTGTGTGTGTGTGTGTGTGTGTATGTATTATTGAAGATCTCACCTCGCACTTGACTGGTAATTGCTTTGTGATCCATTTCGAAGTGAAAAATGTATATCTCTTTTGGATAATAAAATTTAAGATTGTGCGCTGAAAGTCGAGGTGTGCCGCGGAAGAACGACGACGAAAAGTTTCAAGATCGCGTAGTTGGTGCCGAATCGAGGAGGGAGTGTGGGGATGGGGGGCACCACTGCTTTGCTTCAGCTTCAATTAATAAATGTTTGTTATGCGCACACCGACCGCTACAAAGTAAATCAATTTACGTATTTATTTATGCGTACCGATTCGAGTTGTGTAAACTCAAGTTTTCAAAATCTTTAAAAATAGCACAAAAACTCATCGAACATTTAGCACAAAAATTTAATTTTATTTGATTTTAATTTTTTGTGTCTGTCGCGATGTCTGTTTCGTTCTCGGTGTTTCAGTTCAGTTCAGCTCAGTTGATGAAGTACTTTTTTTTTAGCTCGGTGATGAGTGTGGTACCGGTTGAGTCATCACAAATCACGTGCCACTGTTTCTGCGTTCTCTTATTCTTTTTTAGTTTTTAATATTTTTCTCCGAAAACCAAATTTTTTTTTCTCGTTTTCAATTTGGTTTTTCTAATTTTTCATGCTTTCAGTTTTTTTTTTTTTTTTTCTTTTTTTTTGTTACTATTTATGTTTATTTGTTTGCATGTGTTGATTGTTTAAATTTATCCATACAACACATAAATATTTAAATTTCTTAACCTTGTAATAGTTTTTCTTTTATGACTGCGAATTGAAAATCAACGAATTGAAAAATAATAAAAAAAAACCAATTTCATTTCATTTTATTTCACATTGCAAGTAATTAAAAAGAAATCAAAGGTTTTCTTTGCTCCCAGCTACCACCCGCCCCCCGCCCCCCCCCCCCTTGTTGTTTATTTTAATAATGGAAATATTTTTGGCGTTTTGGCGTTGAAACAGAGCAGAAAGGTCAGAGACAGAGGAAAAATACTGCATTTCACACACACACGCACGCACACACATACACCCACACACACACACGCGCACACACATGCATCGCAGTCGTTGCGGGAATGCTCCGTCCGCGGACGGAATCAAGCTGTTAACAATTGAAGTCGCCGATATATACTCACACAGAACCAGTCCAGAAAGGCTAACGATCCGCGGACGGAAGCAAGGGCGCAGCATGCCAGTGTGGCAGCAAGAGTGGAATTCCACACTCAAGGGACGATGGACGTACCGTCTGATTCCCAATGTTCTAAAATGGGTAAATCGTAGACATGGACAGATAGACTACTACCTGAAATCCGATTTGTATCGATTTAAGCATGAAGTAGACCCGTACTGCACTTAAGTAAGTATTATGCGCCAGACACAATAGAAGACGCAGAGCACGTTTTATTTGTATGTCCACGATTTGACAATGAGAGGGAAGAGTTAAGCAATAAGGTGGGGAAGCCAATAAGGGTTGATACCCTGGTGGATATAATGCTTGATTCAAGTGATAATTGGTCCGCTGTCTGAAACATGGCAACTACTACTGTGGGCAAAAGTTAGTAAGACTTTTTAATTTAAATTTCGCGCGGAAACCCATTCATCAAAATATTATTTTTTTAAGGTTGGTATGACTGTCGGTGACATCTGTGCCAATTGTCACATCAAAATAATCATTAGTGTTTAGTATACGCTTGTCTTTCTGAAGTACAAAAAGTGCATTCGGCGATTTTCATAATGAGTGAAATTATTCAACAAAGAAGTTCCATTAAATTTTGTGTGCGGAATCAAATTTCTGGTGCCGAAACGTTCAGAATGTTGCAAAAGGCCTTCGGTGATAATTATATGTCGCGAGCAAGTGTTTTTGATTGGTACAAATTGTTCAAAGATGGTCGAGAACGCGTTGACGACGAACCACGTCCAGGACGGCCATCAACATCAACTGATGATCAACACGTCAATAAAATCAAGGAATTGACGATTAACAGTCAGAGACCTTACTGGCATCGTTGGAATATCGGAAGGATCAGTGAAAACCATTTTAAAACATCATTTGGGCCTAAGAAGAGTGAATGCACGATTGGTTCCAAAATCACTGCATTGGTTTTACGAGACCATTTTGCCAAAAATTCGACTGATATCGTTCCGCAACCACCCTACCACCCTATTCGCCTGACTTAGCACCGTGTGACTTTTGGCTAATTTCTAAACTCAAAAAACCGCTTCGTGGACCGTTTGACCGTTTTGAGTCAATTGAAGACATTAAACATGAATCCTTAAGCGCATTGAAGGCTATTCCGGAAACAAGTGTATTGGGACCGGGGGGGATTACTTTGAAGGGGACGAAATAGATTTGGAAGAATGAATAAAAAAATTTTAAATTATGAACAAAGTCTTACTACTTTTTGCCCACAGTAGTATAGTCATTTCAAAACAGCGTCGCGCTGAACAACAGCGCAGATCTTCTTGAATAGGCAATAGACCGCTCACCCTCCGCGAAGTAATACCTGATGGTTGTTCCACGGAAGGAGGGAATCGGAGCTGGGGTGGGCTTTTAGTGGGTGAGTCGAAAGGCAAGTATGGCATTTCGAATTTCAATGCAAAAAAAAACACATGCACATGCACATGCACATGCACACACATGCACGTATTTGCGTTTGGTCACGCTCGGTTTTACTGCTTCATATCCATCAGTTAAAAGTCTGTAAACTAGTTGAATGAGAAGCTGTGCTTCGTCATGCACAGAGCATTGCAAAGAAACACATATTACTATATCACTCAGGCAAAATCAAAAAGTAGAAAGAATAATTTTTCTACACGGCATTCGGCACCACCTCTTGGCAGGCAATGGCAAACCTACAAGAGTAAAAATTGCTATAAAAAGCTTTTCACTTCGCCGTTCGGATTCGGTATTAGGCTGTAGGTCCCTTCCATTCATGTACAAACATAACAAGCGCAACATGGGTGTATGCGAAAAGGTCGGCCTAGGCCCTTCATGGGCTGTTGTGCCATTAAAAGTAAAGTAACGAATTTATGCGGAATAGCCGGAATGTTTCCCATACTTAGGGAAATTTGTTAGTAGTAAAATTATTTTGCATAAATCTCGGCGCAATTTGGTCAAAAATCATTTTTTCTAATTATATGGAATCGCTCATCTGCCAGATTAACAAATTAAGGATTCATATTCGGACATAATTCAATCAAAATATCTGATTTGGACTATGTGATCTCGACGATAACCTCTTGAAAAAGGTGAAGAGGAGCTGTGAAGAGTAAAGCTAGTTCAAGGGCATAGAATTAGAACGCAACTCCTTCGAAAGAGGAGATATATAGGTGCTGGCGTCTAATGTGCTGAGCTTACTAACAGGAGACCCTTGAAGTTTGGCAGCCTCACCCAGTGCCAAACTTGACGCTGTTAGCCTCTCCTCATCTTTGCAATTCGATTTGCATATTTAAAATCTAGCAAGTGTCAATGTTCTTTTAATTCAAAGTCAATGTCTGTAACAATGTTTTGTGTTAGAGATAAATCATGGCTAATTATGAATATTTGCATAAATAGCTATTGAAGATTAGATTATACCATGTGTGGTCAGAAGAAACTTTCTTCATTCCCTTATACATATCTGAATAGTTAGCTCGGAAGTCCTATATTGATTTGACCAGATTTTAAATTATACTGAGAGAAATGAAAAGAAACTGCAAAGTTTACATATTGAAAATTTAGTTGCTATGCATTAGTTTGATTACAGGAGGAAGTATAAGTATTTCATAATGGATCAAGTTCATTGAATAACCAAAGTGATATGAGAAGTCCGTAAACCAAGAAACTTTCTTTGTTCTGTTGTACATATGTACATACATACATACATACATACTTACTAGTCTACTCTACAAAGTCGAGACTCTTTTCCCAAAAGAACAACATCATCGCAGAGTTGTCATTATATCCGGATCGTTACTTTAGAGTTTAACACATTATTTTACTCTCTACGAAATAAAAACTGAAGCCCTACAGGCTTTATTAATAAAGTGAAAATCAATTTTCATTGGCAGCAAGCGAATCAGAAGCTGAAGTGAGCAAACACCTGCGAACAATACAACAGATTGGGTAAAAAAATTAAAATTTAAAATTAAACTTAATGACACAAAATCCGGTACACATTAATTATATTTTTTGTTTATATATCGGCGGTATTCAGATTCCGTGTTCAAACACTGGCAATTACTATACTTGGGTGTGATACTCGATGCAGAGCTCCGCTCGAATATGTACATACTCGTCAAAAGAAAAACGAGGCTCAACAGCCCAAGAACAGGTTCTAAGACGATGTTTTCGCATTTACTTATGTTGTTATATTTGTATATGAATGGACGGGACTTACAGTACCGCCCGCCGAATCCGAATGGCGAAATGAATAGTTAACACAGTGCAACAAAATTTCTACTTTTACTTTAGGACTCCAACTTTCCAACGGCTTTAGAGCAATTTGAGGGCGCTGATTATGAATCTGTAGTTAGGTTTTCTTCAACTCGTTCAGTTCTCATACACCTGACTCACCTGAAGTTGGAATATTGCGGTCTTTAAGGACTAAAGATAAAAATACTAATTTTAAAAGATACGAATTTTAGATCTGAAGAAAAGTTATTTAGAACAATGAGATAAAAAGAATTTCGTGCTGATACCTTCCCTCTCTCATTGAACACTCCTCTCAAAAATGGGGGTTTATGCCGTCATTTTCATAAATTACGCATTATGGGAAAAACTGTTCAGAAAACTGTCATAATGTCTTCAGAAAAAATTGGGTCCTGAAACATCAGAGCCACCTCCGAAGCATGCATTTCCCACCATAATGAATAGAAGCGATTTTATCGTGAAAAATATTATCGTTTGGTTTTACAATTAATAACGCAAAACTAAAACAAAACTAATGCACACAAATCAATTGTTATTCTTTAAGGTTTTTGGCGGACTCTGATGCCAACGATTTTTTTTAATAAAATGTTAGTTAATTCTTTTCTATATTAAGGCATATACGATATCAGCGATATATAATAATAATTTATGAATTTATCAACCAGTGTTGGTCCGATAGAATCCTACTCTTCAAATTCAAAATAAGTCATCAGAATAACATTTTAAAGTTGCTAACCAACACTTTGTGGATTTTCGTTCATCATCGAGACTTGAAATGAACAGTTGCACAAGAAATCGCACGCTTCTCTAGGGCAAAAGAAGAGAGATTGTAAATTCATGGAAATGAAGAAAATACGCAAATTCTTTTCTTTCTGATTTAAATTATTTTTTAGAAATAATGATAGGTGGAAGGAAGAAGGAGGGATAAGGAGGGAGAAGTAGTTATGAGCGTTTGCTTTAAACTTGCAAGTGTCATAATAATAGGGAAAAATTGTTGCAGGGAGCTTATTTCAAAGTGGTCGCTGTAGCGTAGTGGTAGTGCGTTGGACTGCTACGCAGAGTGTCCGGGGTTCGAATCTCGGCACAGGCAAAATCAAAAAGTAAAAAAAATAATTTTTCTACACGGCACCACCTCTTGTCAGGCAATGGCAAACCTACAAGAGTAAAAAATTGCTATGAAAAGCTTTTCACTTCGCCGTTCGGATTCGGCTTTAAACTGTAGGTCCCTTCCATTCATGTATAAATATAACACGCACAACATGAGTGGATGCGAAAAGCTCGGCCTAGGCCCTCCATGGGCTGTTGTGCCATCAAAAGTAAGTAAGTAAGTAAGCTTATTTCAAATACGCGCGGTACGACAGATGAACGAACTTTCTCTGTAATGCGTAGTGCGGTGGAACACCGTGTCTACGTGGAAGGCGTGAGTTCCGCTTGTTGAACACACAAACTAGCGGCATCAGCTTGCGCATCTCAGAAGAACATCTACCGTGAAAGTATCGGTAGAACAGTGAGACGCAAGCCACATTTCGTCGATGCTTCAAGGAGTCAATAGAGCTGGAAACTCTACTATCTCCTATTAGCTTTATCGCTCGATGTTGGATACGGTCCAAGAGCTCCAGTTTCCGTTCGTGAAGCTCCAGCCCATAAGTGCGAATTAAACTCCAATTTATGACGTCTGTATAAAGGTGGTGTAGATCATGCGGAGACAAGTTGAAGTGAAAGAAATATTTTGTACACCGCCTAAGAAAGCCGAGACACTTGGCTGCTTCTTTCGACACGTCACGTTTAATGTCACAACAGCCTATGAAGGGCCTAGGTCGAGCTTCTCGCATCGATTCATGCTGTGCTTGTTATATTTGTACATGAATCGAAAAGATCTAGTGTTTTATACCGAATACGAACGGCGTAGTTAAAAAATTTTCCATTACCTGGTGGTGCTGTGTAGAAAAATAATGTTTCTAGTTTTTGAAAACTATTTGCTTGGGGCTGAGATTTGAAGACCGGACACTCACTCTTTGTATTCACATGTCGTTAATAATACGACGCTTTAGGATGAAATGAATACAATAACTCTTGAGTAATACTAGAAAAGGTTATGCTGCAGAAAGTTATAGTCTTTAGCAAGTCAAAAAGCTATTTGCTACATGCATTTTAAGATCAAAGAACTGTTAAAAAATCAAGAATATCAAAAAATATTGTAAGTTTAAGCTAAAGATTAAGTGTTTAAAAAAAACAAAAAGTTTCTCCTTATGAGAAAAGTTTCTCCTCAGTTTGACTGGCTGTGGTTTTCTGTATTGAATGATGGCAATGATAAATATTGCACAATAACTAAAAATCAAGTAACAACCAGTAAACTGTACATAGCATTCTCGATTACTTTTTGCCACATGCATGTAAATATTTAGGTAGTACATGGCAAACAACAACTAAAAGGAAAACCTGAATATAACCTGAAAATAACCTGAGTATGCACATATTTAGTTTGATGTCCTTTCTCTACGGTTATAAGTTGAGTTCATTGATTGGATGAATTGAAACAAATTCATGAAGGTAAAGCTGTGTGCAACAAATATCAGCATCAATAAATTGCTTGCCATATTCCATGCGGTGATGACGCTGTTCGTCACCCTCGTTGTCGTTCAACCACGCTGAAGGACAATGTGTTCCAATTTTTGAATTTGCCGTTGTTTGTTTTGTTGTAATGTTTTGAAGCACAATTTTAAATTACTATCAACGTCATAGAATAAAAAATAACGAAAAGCACGAACACAATGAAGTAAAACTTTCGTGTTAACAACTAGCAACAAGACTATCACAATGGGTTGCAACGAATTGGTTGGTCAGTCACTCTTAGCTATGGCATGTAGTGAAAAATGCGTAAATGGGCAAATATTATTACCGCTCTCTGCTTGCCTGTCTGCCGACAACGAACTTTTCCTACTACATATCTACTACATATCTACTACATATCTACTATTGTCGTTTGTTTGTACATATATTTGTTGTTGTTGTTGCTCTATTTGTCATGTACCGCCAACGCCAAAAATGTTTAATACAATTAACTTAATTAGAAATTTAAGGTGTTGTTAAGTTTGTGTAATCGATACGATTTCAATTCTTAAGCTCTCGTTAGTTACCAAAAAGTTTTTGTTTACACATCAGATTTCAAACGAAATGGGAAGTTAACGGTTTTGAACTTTAACCCTTTTTTGAAATTTTAGTTTTCTCTAAATAATTTTTTTACACTGTACATACACTTTTTAGTAGATAAAAGATGAAATTTTTTAAAAACAGATTCAAGAAATAAATTGTTTTTTTTTTTTTGTGATGTTAGCTGTAGCGTTTTCTTTTGTTGTTGTTTTGATTTACTTATACTTTCAATTTTAGTTTTCCGCTGTTTTCGTACTGTCGAACGCGTTGTCTTTCAAACACTAAATTCAAAACTGGTTGTCATGCGTTTTCTATTGCTTCTCTTCTTCTTCTTCTACTTCTTCTTTTTTGCTTCAGTTTCTGTTACTTCTATAATTCTTCGTAGTCACAATTTTATTTTGATTCATTCATACATTTACATTTTTCGTATTTTGCTTCAATTCTTCCATATCGTTGTCGTCTCTTCCTCGTTCTTGATTTTCGTTTGCTTGTTGTTGTTTTGTTTTTCTTTCTGCAAAAATACATTTTGCAGGAATTTTCATATAGTTTCTGTTTTGTTTTTGTTAAACGCAACTGTTCAACCGTTAGTCAGAAGTATTCTCTCTGCCACTTGGGAAATTAAATTTCCCTCTCTCTCTCTCACTCACTTCTGCAATTTCTCTTCTCATACTAGTACTCTCTTGCCGAGTGTGTCTAATGGAAATTATTTTATTAGCACACGTGATTGAATTGTTATGATTTTTGTTTGTGTTTTTCTTTAATCGTCTTGCAAATTGCGTGTCGTGCCAACTTCTTCTCTTCCTCTGCTCTTTCTAGAAGGGATTGGGGAATTTTCCGAAATGTATAACCTTTTTTCTTGGTTTGCTTGTGGGCGTTGTTTTTCCTTTCCATATCTTGTTCACTACATGTTGACATTTGAATCCGTAGAATGTTGATGGTTTTTTCTTTTGTTGTTTTGGCTGTTGTTGGCTAATGTTATGAATGTCCTTATTCCCTGCTTTATTTTCATGTGAGAATTTTAAGACATATTTAAAATAACAGCTACCAATATAAAATGCGGGTAAGATGTATTTTCTTACATTGGACTGGAAGGTTGGCATCTTCTGTAATCACGCTTCTGTGAAGTCGGGTTGTGTAGGGGAAATAGGTGAGAAAGACTTATGGAGGCTACCTATATAAGTATAATGGGGGTTAGATGGGGGTTAGTATTCCATTACATTGCATGTAGGAGAAGCAGGTAAAATTGACTTAAAGAGGCTTTCATGATTCCTAATAGGGCTATCAAGAACGATTGTATTTTTTCCCAAAGTTTATCTCCCTCTTATAAGAAAAAAAAACACAGATCATCCTTGCCTTGAACAAAATCAAGTTCGACTTCCAGCTAGAATCACGGGTTTTTCTATCATTGGTACTGTTACCTTGGAAATTACTAATTAACTTACAGAGACTCTTCTTCTGAAATCCTGTTTGGAGACTGTTTGGAGATCTATTTAAATGCATCATATAAAATAATTAAAGAGCGTAAAATTCTTCAGATTCAACAGATTTTAATTTATGTGGTATATCTTGAGCCTTAAGCTCGGCTTGATTGCAAAATGTTGGATGCTCAGAATTTTTGATTTTGGATAGCTGGAAAAACCGCTGGTAATGGAAAATCTTCTTTTTGTTATTTTTGAAATCACACTCTCAGAATTCTTCAAATCTATAAGTACCATATGAAACAATAGTAGAAGCTTACTATCTCTCAATTGTTGATGAGACATCAATGGTGTAACTTCGGATTGAAACACCCTGTTGTATGCGTGTGTGAAAAGACCAAGCCCCTTACGAAACAAAAAAAAAAAAAAATCATATTTTCCATGACCTTGCAGGTTATGTAGAAGCGCTCTCTCTCATTTGCAATGGAAGTGATGACCTTCCCTAACGCCAACCGCAGCGGCACAAAGAAAAAACTACAAATCTAGAATCATTCCTCTCTCTCTCTCTCTCTCTCTCTCTCTCTCTCTCCCGTATGGCAACGCAATGCAGACATGCAAGTAAGAAATGAACGGCAATTATTTTTCTTTTGATTTTTGCTCTCCGCTCTCGTCTGTTTGATATTGAAATGATGAAGAAGCAGAAGAAGCAGATAAACCATAACAAACCATAACAAAATTATTCATAAGTAAAAAAAGTAAACATAAAAATTGTCTGCACAATATAAAGAAAATTTGTTTGCGTTTGCGCAATAATACACGAACAACATGTGTTCGAAACTACAATGAAACAAAAATAATAACAGCAATGGTAATCAACAGTATTAAAAGCAAAAACAATAGAAGAGCAACAGCAGCAACATAAAATAGCAACAGAAGAAAGCGAAAAAAAAATATTTGCATTAAATGTTAAATGAAATTGCAATAACATAAATTATTTACCATATGCACCGACAAAAGCAAGCGCATCTGATGCCAATGGCCGCCTGAATTCAATTGTTGTGGTAAACAAGGTAAACAAGGTGAGCAAGCGTAATGTTGTTTTTCGTGAAATTTCACGATAAAAATGTCTGAATTTAACACCGAACTTGCATTTCTTTCTAGATTAATAATAAATATATTTTGTTCGCTTAAACGAATAAGGTGTGGTGATGCTGCCTCTTTAATGCATTTATGCTGCATAGTTTTTAATAATTCTGAAACGGTCTCAAGGACATGTTGGATTATGGTTATTATTATTTAGAGATAGCGAATGGTATAATGGGGTTCGAAGGGAGGAGGCAGCGTTGGTTATTGTAGGGGAGCAATTTTTATTTCTAATAACCGGAGGAGGAAAGCATTGAAAGCTTAAGCCAGTGTAAGACTTCCACCCGTTAAAACTAACTATGGTATTGTCTGTGGGAATATTTCTCCCAATATAGCCGTTGGTCGGTATCTTTGGTCCTTGATCACATTTCGCAGTATCGTGCAAGGTTTCTTTGATTTGCGTGCGTGCGGTGCGGTGCGGAGGGATTTTAAATTTTCCTCATGTTTAGTTTCAAAAGAGAACATGGTATCAATCACTGCTATCAGTATCTGATGGGTGACTTTCAAAATATCGAGCCTTAGTTTCATATTTTCGTGCTGCTCGCGGCTAGTGATGAGTGCCGATTTTGTCTTATGCTCAATTATGGCAGTTATAGTTATTCTGATCTGAGTAATACAGTGATGGAAAAAATAATAGAAACGACCTATTTTTCTTTTAATGTTCAAATTTTCTTTTGTAAAATGAATTTTCTTTTCAATGTTATAATTTTTATTTATTACTTATTCCATTATATTTCAAAATAAAAAAATAAAAAGGTTTTTCTGAAAGTCCATATATAAAAAAAAATTAACTTCATTTATTACGCTTGGAAAAAAAAATCGAAACAAAAAACTTGAAACTAAGTAAAAGTAAACGTCTTTGATAAAAATTAGTGGAATGGTTTTTCTTTTTTAATATTTAGTAGTTCTACCACGATTTTTTATAACTTGGACACACCGATGATCCATGGAATCCACCAGTTTGGTACAAATTGATCAATCAATGGCGTACCATTTAGCCTGTACTTTTCTCCATAAATCCTCCTTATTTTTGGAATTAAAACCCAGCAATCCGGTTTTTTAAGACTCCCCAAAGATGTTCTATTGGATTCAGGTCTGGTGATTGTGAAGGCCATTCCATCAAAGAAATTTGGTTGTCCCGGAACCACTTTTTGGCAAGTTTTGATGAGTGTTTGGGGTCATTATCTTGCATGAACTCCCACTTTATTGGCCTTTCTTCTTCTGCATATGGCATCATTATACTATTTAGTATATTAACGTAGTCGGTGGCACACATTTTACCTTTCACCCAATATATTGGACCAACACCGAATGCTGAAAAACATCCCCATAGCATAATGTTGCCACCCCCATGCTTAATCGTTTTTATTGTGTGTTTTGGATCGTGTGCAGTATTTTTGGGGTGCCTTACTTGGGGTTTTCCGTCAGATCCAAACAAATTCACCTTTGTTTCGTCAAACCACAAGACGTTTTCAAATTTGTACGCGTTGAATGTCTTTTTGTGAAATTGATTCGGTTCTGGATGTTCTTCTTGCTGAGGAATGGTACTTTCCTTGCTGAATGTGCCTTCAAACCACGTTCTATTAGCCTATTCCTTATTGTACGGCTCGTAACAGGTGCATTTAACTCCTTCCTCAGTTCTTCCGATGAATGAAATGGATTTTTTTTTCGACTGCCGAATAAGAAGTTGATCGAATTTATGGAGGTTTTTCGCTTCTTGCCTCGTTTCTCTTGTTTTTTCCTCAAAATGAATTGCGGAAAACACTTTTTTTTTGGAGCACTTCATTATTTGCGCAATTTCAGCCACTGATTTGCTTTCGTTTTTGAGATTTCCCATGACTTCTCTCTCCACATCTGTGCAATGCACTCCACGACCCATTCTGAATCTAAAAACAATGCAGAAGGACGAATTACGCAAGAATTGCTATTCTGACACTTTTTCCTTTTTTGAATGTCCAAAAACTACCTCAATTAAAATATTTCACACGTTCTAGGAAAATATTTGACGAAATTTAATCGCCTTTCCAATTTTTTTTCCAAGGCAAAAACGTGGTTGATTGAAAACCACTCAAATGCAAATCAAGTATTCATGCTGAAATATGCATAAAATTTAAAACAAAATCAAGTACCGTTATCAGCAAATCGGGCACAGTAGGCTTCACGCATAGAATTCGCCAAGAAAATTAGACTCGGTATGGTTAGAATTGTTAAAATGTATGTCGTTTCTATTATTTGTCCCTATACACAAGAACCCATTTCTTTTAGAACCCATTCCGCTATCAATTTGGACTTCTTCAACATATTTTTCAATTCTTACTCTCAAGGTTCGTTCCACGATTTTCTCCAAAGTACTTACATATGATCGCTGTGGAGTAGCTCTTAGTCCGCTGGAGTTGTCCGTTCGAATCTCGGCACAGACAAAAATTGAAATACAAATTCTTCTAAACGGGACCACCGGACCACCTCTTGGCAGGCAATAACAAACCTGAAACCTGATTGAAAGTTGCCTCAGAAAAGCTGTTCACTTTCACGTCGTTCATATTTGACATAAAACTCTAGGCCCTTCCACTCGCACAACATGAATGTATGCGAAAAGCTCTGCCCAGGCCCTCCATGGACTGTTGTGCCATTAAAGAAGAAGAAGAAGATGATGATGAAGAAGATGATGAACACAATTACACGGTCAGAGGAGAGCAATGAAATAAAAAATATTAAAAAAATATTATAGTCAGCTCCTCACATCTACATACATACACTGGTGGCCAAATCTAAAGCAACCAGAATAAAATATCAATATTAGACAAAAAAAAGTGGTATACATTACACAAAGGCGGTAATTTTTAAAATTTTTCTAAATGATATTTTATGTATTTCAAATTAAAAAAAAAAATAAAATTATTAATTCATTACAAAATTTTTTTACAAACGAAAAAACGAAATTAACTCGATTTTTGGGTGGCCATAACTAAAGCAACTTGACTGTACAAACTATGTTGTCAACAATTCTTATTTGGAGTACCGTTATTTATTTTGTGTTATACTTTGTGCATTCAATTCGTTTGTTAACAATTACAATTATTTTTGTGAATTTCTCAAGACATAACACGGGAATATTTTCGGGTTAGAGGCAATTAAAAAAAAATTATCAAAATGGCTAGAAACAAGTATTGTAATACGGTTAAAGAACAAATTATAAATGATTATAAAAACGGTTTATCCCAAAAAAATATTTCGCAGAAGTTTTCAATGCAAAAATCAGTGATTTCTCGAATAATTAGCAGATTTCTTGTAACTGGTTCTGTAGTGACAATACATGCTGGAGGGAGGCCACGAAAAACAACACATCGCGTTGACAAAAGAATTGTTCGAGAAATAAAAAAAAAGCCTTTTGTAACCTCAACTGAATTGGTGAGAGAGTTGTCTTTGGATATTAGCGCAAGATCTGTGCGGAGACGAGCGGTGGAAGCTGGTCTACGCGCTCGAAAGCCATCAAAGAAGCCATTTATTTCCAAAAAAAATCGCAAGGCCAGGCTAGCTTTCGCGAGAACACATATCAGTTGGGATACTGCAATGGAGAAATATTTTGTTCTCAGATGAGTCAAAGTTCAATATCATGTACAACTTAAACACAGAAAATATGCATTTCAGCTTCTTGTTGCAGTTGGTAAGTGCTGACAACACATTACATACACTCGAATTCCTAATCAAATATTTAACTCTATATAACAATTGGTTAATAGCACAAAACATTTCGCAAACAATTTCAAGTTCATTGCAATTTACTCTTCTCAGACATTACAAGTTAAGATCAAACAACAAAAAATCAAAGATACCAGCAGCATAGTACAGATTTGTTTGCTTGTTTGCTTGTTTGCTTGTTTGCTTGTTGATTTGAAGCACGTTGAACGAAACTTTAACGCTTGATGAATCTAGCATTTCGTGCTCTTGAGAACACATTTTGGCATTCACAAAGTTCTGCAGCCCATCGCACGCACACACACAGATCCCTGCAGGCGGCCGCAGCATTAACATGAAACTTGTGGCGGTATTACGAGTGGAAGCGACAGACAACAACTGCTCGCTTAAAAATGCCAAATATTTTATGCACTCATTAAATTTGTATAAGCTTAGAGAGAAATTCTAAAGTGGGAAACATTGTTTGCTAAAATTATTATCAGGGGATGCAACAGCATTAATTCAACAGCATTAAAAATAACTGTGATTTAGTAAAGTACATAAATTTGTGTAATGTAATGTTGGTGATAACATTTGCAAATAGTGTGGACGTGTTATTTTAAGGTTTTTTTTTTTTATTCAGAAGAGCGATCAGTAAGTATCACTGGTTTACTTAGTATAACATTGTTTTTCGCTTAAAGCGCACGTGTGTGTTTGTGTTGTGTGCTGTAAATCGTTTTACGCTTGATTCTATGCTAAATCAGGTGCGAGACAAGCCACGGTCGCTTAACCATAGTTTAAAAACACTCGTAGGTGCAACACGAAAAGAAAACCGAAATAATAAAAAACTTTGGTTAATTCTGATTCCTTTTTGTTTGAACACAAAGTCAGCTTAAGTTCCATAAAGTATGCAATCTTTTTTACTTGAACCATTAAATTATCTATACTCTATTCTAATCAACTCACATGATTATACATAAATTCGTATTGGAAATGCATAACATATGTATAATTTTTGGAGTATTTTTGTGATTTACCATAATTATTAACAATTTGGTTTTCCATTTTTAGTTTATTTTTTTTATTTGTTGTGCTTAATTGTCTTGCACCTTTTCTTGTCTTTCTTCTTGTACTAACTACTGATGTTCCTTTTCTTCTCATATATTGACTGATTGATTTTATGGGTGACCTATACTACGATCTAAAAGTCTATTGCACCCCCGATAGCGGTTTAGTTACAAGCTGTCAGATAAGTCAATCTCACTGAGGAATCTCCGTAGGAGATGTGGCTTCAAGGATTCTTGTGCCCACTTTATGCGTGGTAATGCCCCAAGTATATTTTTCACCTGCAAAAAATAAACAAACAAAAGGTAGAAGAAATTTATTTAAAAATAGTAAATTTTGGCAGATAGGTTTCAGGACGCTTCTATCCAGGTCTTGGCAAAGTATAGGGAGTGGAGTGTACACGAAAAAATTGATTGATACATTGAAAAAAAAATGTTTTTCTTTCAAATCAGCAAATTTTTCTTAAATAAATTTATTTTGTTTGTTTCCTTAAATTTTCTCGAAAAAGTGAATTGGAAGTTTATCGCTAACTCCTTTCATAACCTCTTGCACATTGGAAGCACTGACTTTCTTGGCTGATTCGTAAACTTCTTTTCGTTTTTAGCCATTCCTATTGTTTTTTGAAGTCAGCTCTACCATAGCCTAATAACACTTAATAACTGCTCGTGGTAATTCCCCAAGTATATTTTTCTCCTGCAATTGAGACGACTGCGTCACAGTGTTTTAGGATATGTTCTGGAGGTTCTCTATCGTTAAGGCAGAACCGGCACGTGCCGTCCTGGCATATACCTAAGTTATTAACCAGCTCCCTCAGTTTATAGCGCCTTGAAAGCACACCCATGACTATTGTGAGTTGGCTTTTGCTGAGCTTGGGACAAAGGAAAGGTCTTTTGAGGTCGTATTTCCCAATTAGTTGCTTTGACTGTCTAGGATGCATCTCCCTACATCCACTAGGATGACCTACTGTCCATTCTCCATACCTATCAGCGGTTCTGGACCGTTGTAAGTCTTGGCCGCTGTGTTCTTAACTAGGTGTGTACAGCTATCTCATTTCCATAAATACTTTTGTGCCCAGCTAACCAAATTTTGATCATTTTTTTTGTTTTACTTAATTTATTCAGAACTTATTCCCATACTAGTTTTGAGGCTATCTCAAAGGAATCTAATGTTTTGATAGCGGCTTGACCTATTTTAACTTGACTTTTACAATTACTTTCGAGGTTGAACTGTGCAAAGAGCTTGAAAAATACTTTGAGTGCTTCCCATGGGTTCCGAGTTTTTAGTTTTTACTGATCTCGAGCCGTAATTTTTCTGATCTCGAGCCGTCAGTGTTCCTCTTGTGTGTGTGTGTGTGTGTGGTTTCTATAGAAGTTTGAGACATCTCAACGTCTCACTCTCTCTTGTTGCTAAAGTATAACTAACCTTGAAGACTTTCTCGAAGTTATACGTTGTGTTCATATCACTTCTAGAAGGGGGGCGGGTAGAGGCGTCGGCGTCAAATCTAGCAGTACCCCCATGGCTACTGTCCCACAGACAGACAAGTTCTCATAGCTTCTGTGATACAAACACCGGATAGTCTTTGGACTTTAGTGAGAATGTTCCCAATTGTAGCTAATTTAACACTTGCGACTAGGCTACTGCACTATAAGTCAGAATAGGCATTATCATAATGGTGAAAATACATCCACCTTAAGATGAACGAAGTACATTCCTGCTACTTAAGTTTTTTACACACCATGAGTGATTTTGTTGCCTTGCTGATTGCATTGCCTGCATGTTTTTCTTCAAAATGTTTCGAATCTAGTCATATTCCTAGTTATTTGACATCCTGTGTAACATTGATTAACTATCGCATCATTCAGCTTTGTGGGCTTCATGTGCGGAAGTTTTCTCTATATTCAGTTTTCTAGTTAATTCAGAAGAAGTTAAAGATGGTCTTAGATGGATTTATATTTAAATCTACCGACTTGCACCACCTGTGAAAAGAGTGTTTCCTCAAGTTCATCTCGTGTGCATTTAGATTTTGTTTAAAGGTTTCTAACATCAAAAAGTAGAACAAATAAGTGAAGCGTGATGGATTAGGCGCTAAGCTGTTCGCACATTATTCATTGACATGCAGAATTTTTCAAGGTTTGAAATAAAGTGGAAAATGATCGCAAACAGTTAGTTAAATAGATATACGAAGTACTTATAGTGGTCGCTGTGGCGTAGTGGTAGTGCGTTGGACTGCTACGCAGAGTGTCCGGGGTTCGAATCTCGGCACAGGCAAAATCAAGAAGTAGAAAAAAGAATTTTTCTACATGGCACCACCTCTAGGCAGGCAATAGCAAACCTACAAGAGTAAAAATTGCTATGAAAAGCTTTTCACTTCGCCGTTCGGATTCGGCATAAAACTGTAGGTCCCTTCCATTCATGTACAAATATAACACGCACAACATGAGTGGATGCGAGTAAGTAAGTACTTATAGAAATTTACTTTTATTTAAATTTAAGTGAAGACGGGAAAGTTCTTAAGAAGTTTTACTGAAGCCATTTATTTCTAAGGGAAAGATCTAAAAATAGTCTTAATTAATTATTCATTCTTTCAGTGAAAGTACTACAAAGACGCACCGTGATCATTAACAATTAAGAAATTTGTAGGTCGAAACTCCAATAGACGCTATAAAAATTGCACTTCAAAGCAGTTCGTCTGAAGAAGACCAATGCCAAGGCAACTTCTAATGGTGCACGTCCCTCATGAAGCAGCATGACGCCATTTTTACAATCAATTATTGTAACACTCTGGACAATTTAGTGCAGATTCTTTTTCATCGGTCAAGGTGAGGTGTCAAGCCCACTGCTCACTTTTGAAAGATATAAATCCTCTGGTATTAATAGAATATTACCGGATAAGATTTCTGCAAAGCAGTGTGGATATTATTCGTGGTCAACTGATAAAAATGTGTAGGGCCACGCTCTTGGAGTGGTTTTTATCCCCAAACTAGGCAATAGGTTTCAAGAACTAGTTACCTACTATACCGTTGTATAAACCAATTACTTAGTTTACTATTCGATGCCTTGTCAAGTACCTACCAAGCGGGCAAATTTAAATTTATTCTATAGTATTCGAAGTATTCCGCATCTATTACATAATCTCTTATATTTTAAACGCCGCTGATCTAAGAAAGTAACAATGAAATCCACGTTAGAATATATGAAACAAAACTGAATATCTTTTTTTTCGCTTATCGTGTAATACCAAAAAAAAAATAGATAAACTTTAAACTTGTGGTTTAAGTAATATTTTGTATTTTTTTTTACATTTTAAAATTGCTATCTCATTTAAATTAATACTAACTAATGTTCCTCGTTAATGCGTTGGACTACTACGCAGAGTGTCCGGGGTTCGAATCTCGGCACAGGCAAAATAAAAAAAAAAAAAATTATTTTTCTACACGGCTCCACCTGTTGGATGGCAATGGCAAACCTACAAGAGTAAAAATTGCTATGAAAAGCTTTTCACTTCGCCGTTCGGATTCGGCATTAAACTGTAGGTCCCTTCCATTCATGTACAAATATAACACGCACAACATGAGTTGATTCGAAAAGTTCGGCCTAGGCCCTCCATGGGCTGTTGTGCCATTAAAAGTAAAGTAAAGTAAATGTTCCACGCAGCTGTTGATAAGCCAAATCTGTAGCTGCTATTGACGTTTCCACCTGATTCGCGAAAAGCAATGTAGTCCGGACTGTGATTGTTTCGGTAACCGGTCCGTGCGCGCACGATACGGATGCGCCCCATGGTCATATAGGGCAGGCGGAGGGTCCGCTGGGATTCGTCGAAAATCAAAAAAAAAACGAAAAAAAATCATCTAATTTTTACCGATTATTTATTCGATTCCTATTGTAGTGCATTACTTATACTTACTTAATTTCATGTTGGGTAGTGTTCAATACTGGAATGCAAAGCAAAGATAAGCGAAGCGATATGTGATGCTGGGATGCAAAGCGAAGGTAAGCATTGCGATAAGTGTCACTGGGTTGTGATTATTATGCGAAGCAAAATGTATGCAAACATGAGAACTGTGCGAAATACCATATGAAAAGCGATATGTGTGAGTGAGAAGCAAGGCGTTAGAACTCACCACTCCCAGCATCACGCAGTATTGAGTGGGGAAAAAGAAGTAGGAAACTGACAACTAAATAAACAACTATGTAGAATATTTCATCCAGTTCTGTTTTCCCTAAAAATTTTAGTAAGTATTTGATTTAACGAAATCATGGATTCTTCAGTACTTTAGAACTTTACACTTTCTCTTGTCTATTACTGCCTTGCCTTAAGATACTCGTACTATACTCTCGTAATCTTGCCATTGCGTTTTACGAAATTCGCTTCAACTTTAATGTGACCGTCCTCTCTCATCTCAACTCTTTATCTCACATTATTAAGTACTTTTTTAAAAAAAGAAAAGCCAAATAATTGTAGATAGAAAACATAAAGTACATGCCAGTTCCCGTGCTAAAAATTGTGTTGAAATCGTATATGTTGCTCGTAAAATTATTGCCAGTAATGAAATGGAAATGAGCGCCAGTAAATAATGAAACTATGCTATGTGTCCTCTATTCTCTTCCATGTGCTGCCATTAGTTGCCTTTACTCCCACAGTCCAGTCTGTGCCTGTCTGTACTGACTGTCAAATTACTTATAGTTAATTACTATATTGTATTGTTGTTGTTGCTGTTGCTGTTGTTTTTTTATTTTTTTTATTTTATGCCTAGAATGCTTCCATGACAATGAATATGACACTTTTTGGCGACAAGTTTGAAAAAATCCGTTGGCCAAAAATGAATATGAGGCGTAAAATGGAAGTGACTTTATTCTCATGCTCAACAAGCTGAACAATTGTTAATTAATTGCAAGTAATCGTACGCGCAGTTGTTTGAGCGTAAACGCGACGTGGCTTGACGACGGCGATTCGTAACATGAATAACGTTACACGAACGGAACGGAAAGAGTAAATGAAAACACATAACGTTACGTTATACATAAATCATGTTAATGTAGCTAATTGTTAATTTGAAACTACAAGTACAACGTGGAAACAAGTACAAAACAGAACAAGAAACTGCTTACTTTAAACTACGAAAATAAGTATTATGAAGTAATTGCCTCGTTTATGTTAATTAATTGCTGATAATAAATTTTCATCTTCTTGTTGGTGGCTTTTCAGTATTTGTTAAAATAATTTAAACACGCGCGTAATTATTTTACAATTGTAAAAGACAAAACGTAACAACAGAGACGACAACAAATGCACGAGCAAATAGATAAAAGTGTCATTTTAAGTACCATAAGTGATTGGAGTAAATTGTGGTAAAAATGTTAGATAAGGTTAGATAAGAATAGGGAAACCAAAAACGATTTCAATTCATAGGCGAATATTTATTGAAGGCAAAAGTCGATTATAGTTTCATCAAGATATAATAATTTCAAATACTTGCAACAGTCAATTTTAAAGATATCGTTAATTGTAGTGTTTGCTTAAAGGCTAAGCAATAGCTGCTTTAGTTATTAAACAAAAGTTATGTTATGTTATCATTATTAAAAAAAGGAGGGGAACAAGATGGAAATGAAACAAGAGTATTACAGTGATACCATATTGTTTACATTATCTATCATTAACGAACTAACGAACAATGCAACGTAAAAGAGAGTGAGTTGAAGTCAAACTGTCAAAGATATTATGCGCTACTTACTACTGTGGGCAAAAGTTAGTAAGACTTTGTTCATAATTTCAAATTTTTTTATTCATTCTTCCAAATCTATTTCGTCCCCTTCAAAGTAATCCCCCCCGGCCCCAATACACTTGTGCCAACGCTTTTTCCAATTCTCGAAACAGTTGTTAAAGTCAATTTCCGGAATAGCCTTCAATGCGCTTAGCGATTCATGTTTAATGTCTTCAATTGACTCAAAACGGTGTCCACGAAGCGGTTTTTTGAGTTTAGAAAATAGCTAAAAGTCACACGGTGCTAATCACACGGTCAGGCGAATAGGGTGGTAGGGTGGTTGCGGAACGATATCAGTCGAATTTTTGGCAAAATGGTCTCGTAAAACCAATGCAGTGATTTTGGAACCAATCGTGCATTCACTCTTCTTAGGCCCAAATGATGTTCCGATATTCCAACGATGCCAGTAAGGTCTCTGGCATCTGACTGTTAATCGTCGATTCTCGAGCACCAATTCCTTGATTTTATTGACGTGTTGATCATCAGTTGATGTTGATTGCCGTCCTGGATTTGACGCGTCGTCAACGCGTTCTCGACCATCTTTGAACCATTTGTACCAATCAAAAACACTTGCTCGCGACATACAATTATCACATTCTGAACGTTTCGGCACCAGAAATTTGATTCCGAACACAAAATTACATGGAACTTCTTTGTTGAATAATTTCACTCATTGTGAAAATCGCCGAATGCACTTTTTGTGCAGAAACTTCAGAAAGACAAGCGTATACTAAACACTAATGATTATTTAGATGTGACATTTGGCACAGATGTCACCGACAGTCATACCAACCTTAAAAAAGTAATATTTTGATGAATGGGTTTCCACGCGAAATTTAAATTAAAAAGTCATACTACTTTTTGCCGACAGTAGTATATCGGTCCCCTCGAAAATATGGTCAGGAAATCTATTCTATGTGGTCGCTGTGGTGTAGTGGTAGTGCGTTGGGCTGCTGCACAGAGTGTCCGGGGTTCGAATCTCGGCACAGGCAAAATCAAAAAGTAGAAAAAATAATTTTTCTACACGGCACCACCTCTTAGCAGGCAATGGCAAACCTACAAGAGTAAAAATTGCTATGAAAAGCTTTTCACTTCGCCGTTCGGATCCGGCATTAAACTGTAGGTCCCTTCCATTCATGTACATATATAACACGCACAACATGAGTGGATGCGAAAAGGCTCGGCCTAGGCCCTCCATGGGCTGTTGTGCCATTAAAAGTAAAGTAAAGTAATCTATTTAATAGAATGAAGGCGAAGCTTGATTACCCGATAACTAGGAACGAAGCCAAATTCGAAGAAATCAAAGATTATGGTCGAACAAGCAAAGGAGTAGCAGACAAGCGTAAAAATAATACATTTAGACTATAGCACTACTTTCTAAAGCTCTTCTACAGTCAAAACATCTGGAAAATGAGGGAAAAAGAGGGAAAAGAGAAATTCCGCTCTGATTGTTTTCCGCTACATCACTGGACTATTCTGGAAAGGTAGTCTTGACACCTTTACTCAGTAACTCGTTTGCTATCTAAAGCATCGCTTTATGACCTACCACCAATTATAGGAGTGCAATTAACATGAGGCGGATAGGTAGGTAGTACATATGTATTTTGACTACTTTCTCACAAAGGTAATTCAATTACCGCTAGAGCTCATCCGTTTTGGTACCACAATTATGACATCTAGGGTGGGACTAAAGAATAATTTCTCTAATGATTACTGAGTCAATAAAACAATAAAACTATACGAGATGTCTGTTGGAGGAGTGCGTCGTATATCGGCTTGTTCAACAAAGTCTATACTGCCACAGGAAAATGGGTGTTTGCAAGTGTGTTAGTCCAGTCACAACACAATCTTTCTCCCTTAATATAACACGCACAAGAATGTTCTTTGGAGAGCGATCTCCCTATACGTGCTCAATCTTTTAGTGCGTGGCAGTAACGAACTATAGAAGTGCCTCCATGCCATATTTTTAGCTTCTATGATGGCGCTCGTGTATTTAGTAAGACAATCTTTGTATGGTTGATTGAATTTGTTTCTCTGACAGGTGTTGAAGATCGACCTTCTGAGTTTCCTCAGCTTGCATAGGTCCTCGTTCCCACAAATACAATTTGATTTGATATTTTAGACATGTTAATTCAACATGATGATGTTTTGGTATAATATGTTTTTTGTCATACCAAAAGAAGCAAACATGTGTTTGGGCCTTCTAAAGTGGTAGAAGACATACTCGCACTTTACTGTAACATATCTCCAAACGGTATTCGAACATTAGATGGTACAGGGTGGCGTTGTACAATGCATACGTGTACATGAAATCCCGTTTGTAATTCTTCTTCAGTTATAACCTTAAGGAAGGTTCGGAATTACTTCTTCCTCTTCTTACATAATTTCTCATTATTCTATCATAAATTAACACAATGAATCTAAAAGGGTACACACACGAGTATACACGAGTGACGGGTGTTGATTGATTCAAAATACCTTTTTGTTTTTATTTTAAACGCCAGCTGGGTTCTGTCAGACATTCCCAGTAGAGATGATTTGTGGAAAAGTTCAGACTTTGGATTTCTGTCTTTCGCTTAGAATGTTGCGAGTGGTGTTTCATTCCAATTCTTTTTGGTAATTTCAGTTGAAGAGGATCCAACCACGTTTGACATTTATTGATGTAATGACATCTTTACTGCGGGGTATTTTCATAAATTTCCAGGTCCCATTTTCCAGGTCACCCTTTATTTTTTGCTGTTTTTTGAAATGAAACTTCTTTAGCAAAGTTGCGAAATGAGAACTTTTTATGGTACAACGAAAAAGAAGGCAAATACTTCTACTACCATTTCTACTACAATACTTTTCTACTACTATTTTATACTACTATTTTATACTACTATTTTATACTATTATTTTATACTACTATTTTATACTATTATTTTTTTATCACTATTTTTATACAACTATTTTTACTACTTTTTCTCCTACTATTGTCTACTTCTATTTTCATTACTTTTTCTAATACTTATGTCTAAGGAGTGAGATCGAAAAAATCGGATAACTGTGAATGATCACTGCTTTGAAACTCTTCATCTGAATGAAAAAATTCAAATAGTAGGCTTTGCGTGTTTGTCACATGTTTTTTGACTTGTGAACTTTCAGTTGATTCATGGCATCGGCATCATGGCAAGTGGAAAGACGCGATTTAGTTATTGAATTATTTCGAGAAAATCCGCAGTGGAGCCAGAAAACCATTGCAAATAAGGCGAAAGTTGCACAAAACACTGTCTCGATGATTCTTAAAAAATTTAATAAAGACTTCACAGCTGCTAGGAAATATGGTTCTGGAAGGAAATGCGGTTTCGTGTCTCCACAAAAGGCGAAGAAAGTCGTTGCTCTCTTAGAGAAGAATCCAGTGTTGTCTAATCGAAAATTGGCGGAAAAAACGAGTTGCAGTTCGTAAAAGTTTTTAGTTCAAAAAATTAAAAAAGATGCGGGCCTTAAAACATACAAAGTGCAGTCAGTACCCGACAGGAACTCTACTAAGTAAGAACTTGGTAGCCCAGAGCCGAGCTAAAAAGTTGAAGACAGATTTTTTCCAAAAATTCGATTGCTGTGTTATGGACGATGAAACATAGACGATGAAACAGTGTTGTCTAAATTTTCTCAATTGCCTGGTCAAGAGTTTTACACCGCAAAGGAACGAGGAGGAGTTGAGGAAAGATTTAGGACAAAACAAAAGTCCAAGTTCCCGAAGAAGTTTCTGGTATGGCAAGCGATTTGTAGTTGTGGGCTAAGGAGTAAAAGTTTCGTAGCAAGTGTCACTGTTAATGCCGAAATTTATGTGAAGGAGTGCCTCCAGAAGAGATTGCTGCCCTTCATTAGAAAGCACAATGTATCTACTTTCTTTTGGCCTCATCCAGCCTCCTGCCACTATAGTAAAGTAACCCTTAAATGGTTCGAAGACCAAAACATCAAATTGGTACGAAAAATCGCCAACCCACCAAATTGCCCAGGACTTCGGCCTATCGCAAGATATTGGGCTCTAGTGGAAAGAACATTAAAGGTAACAAACAAAGAAGCTAAATCCATGGAAGATTTTAGAAATAAGTGGAATTCTGCCGCCAAGAGAGTCTCAGAAATGACAGTAAAGGCGCTAATGGCAGGCATACCTGAAAAGCTGCCCGAATTCTGTAAAAAACAAATTAGTTTTATTGATCATTTTATCAGAAATTAAATTTACTTTTCAAAACTGCTTACATTTTGTTATTTGCATAAGAGATTTCAATGCTAGGATAATTTAAAGTTATCCGATTTTTTCGATCTCACTCGTTACTATTACGTATTTTCATCACTTATTCTAATACCTTTATCTACTAATTTTCTACTACTATTTGCCCCTACTACTAATTTAAATCTGAAGAATCCTTAAAATTTACCCAGCTTTTTGATACAAATCCTAGCTGCCTGCTTTTGATTGAGTTAGGTTATATTAAATAAATTTACTCTGTATACAGGGTGCGTCATATTTTATGTCGGTATGTAAACATTGAAATTCAATTAAATTTTAACCTTAAATTGCTTTTCACCGAAACAACGCGCCGAACTAGTGACGCTGTACATTGGAAATAGTCATTCAGTTGTGTCAATTCAACGCGCATATCGTCGAACAAATCGTAGCCAACATGCACCGTCGTTTGATGTTAAAATTTTTTGAGCAGCGGACAGTGGGAGCCCAAGACTTTCCAATGAACTGGTTAAAGTGGTAAGAGAGAGTGTTGCCGAGAACCCACATTTGTCGTATCGTCACCGCGCTCAGCATTGTGGCGTCAGTGGAACCATGTGAACCTTGCGGCATTTTGCATTTTGAAAGATGATTTACATTGGTTACCGTATTGCAATTGACTCAAAGAATATTGCCGACAGTTCGTCCACGTTGCATGGAATACGGTCAAACATTCGCTCGAATGGTTGACACTGAACCTGATAATTGGAAGTAAATTTTAATGACCACCGGGGGCCATTTCTCAATCTCTGGCGCCATTAACTAGCAAAATTCCCGCATTTGGGGAACGGAGAATCCACACGAGATCTATGAAACACATTTGCATAACCAAAAAGTGACTGCTTGGGCCGGCGTTTGCGCCAAAATCATCATTGGGCCATTTTTCTTCAGATAAGGCGAAACAGTTGATGGGAATCGATATCGGTGGATGTTGGCTCATTATATCTGCCCTCAAATGTATGAAAATAGTCTGGACGGTTACTGGTTTCAATGAGACGGTGCACCATGCCACACTGCAAATCAAATAATGCAGTTTCTACAACAAAAATTCCCTGGGTGTGCGTTGTAAAAAAATGTCAACATAGATTGGCCACCAAGATCTCCATTTTTCACCCCTTTTGACTTCTTTTGTGGGGCTATATAAAAAAAATATAGAGTACCGCAGCAAGCCTCAGACCATTGACTAGCTCAAGGCAAACATCAGTGCCGAAATCATCGCTATACCTGAGATGCTCGAAGAAGTGATTTAAAACGCAGCAAAAAGGGCACATTTTGCTTTGATCAATAACAGCGGCCTCTTGATTGATGTTGTATTCAAAAACTAGTCCAGATAATAAATTGTAAAGGACCAAATTAAATTAAAATACGTCAAATATGCAAATCGGTTGTTTTTTTTAAGTTAATATTCACATATGGACATAAAATATGGCGCACCCTGTAGATTTTAACACTTTTATCTGGCGCATCTTTAAAGTATAAGCGTTTATATTGTACGAGTATACCGATCGGTTGTTCAGTGAATTAACATGTTGATAAATACACGATTATAAAATAAATTTTTTCATGTACAATAATAAACATTAGCAGTGGCGTAGCCAGGGGGGGCCGGTCCGCCTCGGGCGTCACCATTTTTGGGGTGACACACGCAATATTCAAACAGGGGGAAAATATTATAATTAAGTAAGTGTGAATGTCTAAAAAGTAAAATTATGTTATTGAACTTAAATACTTATACTAAGTATTGAAACGATACAAAATAAATACAAATGTAGGAAATTATTAATTTTCTCGAGGTCAACAAGTAATATTCTGCGGATGGCGCCATCAGAATGCAATCATCTGCATCAATCTCATGAGTGGCACCCTTAGCACAAATTAAACGAAAATTTCAATTTTCTTAAAGTGGCAGCACCCAAAGTCGATTTAAATTCGATTGTGCTGTCAAAATAAGCAATCAAGCTTTGTAATAATTGAATAAGAAATTGTTTTTAATAAAAGTGATCGAGGATATGCCACGTGGAGTCCGTAAAAGCAAAAGGCTCAGTGGCGTCCAGCAAAGGAAAAACAATATAAAAGAAAAATTGTTAAAAGAAAAGCAAGCTGGGTCCTTTTTACGTTTTCTGAAGGCGCAATCACACGACAGCTCAGACGAGAGCGATGTAAACAGCCATACTGAAGACGAAAGTGTTCCAACTGCGGTTTCTATTGCCATTGGAACAACAAACGATGTAAATAATAATAACTTGGCGAGTGGAAACAATTGCGTAGAAGTTTTTCAAAGTTAAAACTAAGGAGTGAGATTGAAAAAATCATTACACACGTTTTACCTAATAATTTTTTTTGGGTGTAAAATTTAAAAATTTCTTCGATCTAGTTATCTTTGAAAAATATGTCACTTATTATTTTTAATGACAAACATGTTGATGGTGAGTTTGATCAAAATGAGTGAAGAACAGGAAATACGTCTTAAAATTTTTAAAAATTTTCAAAAAATCCAAATTGGTCCTAAAAAAAATTGGCCAAAGAATTGAAGGTCTGCCGTCAAACTGTGTCCAATGTTATTAAACAGTATCAGGAGAAATTCACCATAGATAGGAAACCTGGTTCGGGAAGAAACAAGGACCACATGATATTGGGGAAAGCCAAAAAAATAGAAAGCATTTTATAAAGATCTCCAAACACATCTGCTAGAAAATCTGCCCGGTTAGCCCAGTGCTCTGACTATTTTGTGCGAAAAGTTAAAGCCAATGCAGGTTTCAAATCATAAAAAGTCCAAAAACTTCCAGACAGGAATGTTGCAAGAAATTTAGACGCCAAAAGTAGGGCTCGGAAATTAAAATAGAATTTCAGCAAAAATATTCATGTTGCATAATGGACGACGAAACGAATGTACTGGCAGATTTTACGTAGCTTTCGGGTCAAAATTGTTATGTTGCTGATGCTCGAGGAAATGTCGAAGAACAATTTACTTAGAATCCAAAAGCAGACAAAATTTCGTAAAAAATTCCTGGTATGGCAAGCTATATGCAGTTGCGGCAAAAGAAGCAAGTCATTTGTTACAGAGGGCTCAATAAATACCGAAATATACATCAAAGAATGTTTGAAAAAAAGGCTTCTTTCTTTCATAAGAGAGCACAATGTGTCCACATATTTTTGACCCGATTTGGCATCATGTCATTACGGCAAGAAAGCTCTGGAGTGGTACCAAAGTAATAACATAGTTTTTGTACCAAGAGAGGCCAATCCTCCAAATTGTCCGGAGCTAAAACCAGTGGAGAGATATTGGGCTCTTGTGAAAAGAAACTTAAAGAGCACAAAAAAGGTGTCCCAAAATATCGAAAATTTTAAAAGGAGATGGGCAAACTGCTCCAAAAAGGTATCTGAAACAACTATCAAATCTCTAATGGAAGGCTTAGCAAAAAAGGTCCACGAGTTCAATAGTGGTTAGAACTATAAAAATTATATTTTTCTGTAATTTCTGTAAAATAAGTATTATCAATTAAATAAAAAATTCGAAAATCAAAACTCTAAGATCAACCGTTTAAAAATTATTGTTAAGATTTTTTCGATCAACCGTTTAAAAATTATTGAGTTTTATATATGTTAAGATTTTTTCGATCAACCGTAAGATCAACCGTTTAAAAATTATTGAGTTTTATATATGTTAAGACTTTTTCGATCAACCGTAAGATCAACCGTTTAAAAATTATTGAGTTTTATATATGTTAAGACTTTTTCGATCAACCGTTTAAAAATTATTGAGTTTTATATATGTTAAGATTTTTTCGATCAACCGTTTAAAAATTATTGAGTTTTATATATGTTAAGATTTTTTCGATCAACCGTAAGATCAACCGTTTAAAAATTATTGAGTTTTATTTATGTTAACATTTTTTCGATCAAAAGTAAGATCAACCGTTTAAAAATTATTGAGTTTTATATATGTTAAGATATTTTCGATCAACCGTAAGATCAACCGTTTAAAAATTATTGAGTTTTATATATGTTAAGATTTTTTCGATCAACCGTAAGATCAACCGTTTAAAAATAATTGAGTTTTATATATGTTAAGATTTTTTCGATCAACCGTAAGATCAACCGTTTAAAAATTATTGATTTCCTTTATATGTTAAGATTTTTTCGATCAACCTTTTAAAAATTATTGAGTTTTATATATGTTAAGATTTTTTAAAATTTATGATTTCTTTTATATATGTTAAGATTTTTTCGATCAACCGTAAGATCAACCGTTTAAAAATTATTGAGTTTTATATATGTTAAGATTTTTTCGATCAACCGTAAGATCAACCGTTTAAAAATAATTGAGTTTTATATATGTTAAGATTTTTTCGATCAACTGTAAGATCAACCGTTTAAAAATAATTGAGTTTTTTATATGTTAAGATTTTTTCGATCAACCGTAAGATCAACCGTTTAAAAATTATTGAGTTTTATATATGTTAAGATTTTTTCGATCAACCGTAAGATCAACCGTTTAAAAATTATTGAGTTTTATATATGTTAAGATTTTTTCGATCAACCGTAAGATCAACCGTAGAAAAATTATTGAGTTTTATATTTGTTAAGATTTTTTCGATCAACCGTTTAAAATTTATAGAGTTTTATATATGTTAAGATTTTTTCGATCAACCGTAAGATCAACCGTAGAAAAATTATTGAGTTTTATATTTACTTTACTTTACTTTTAATGGCCCAACAGCCCATGGAGGGCCTAGGCCGAGCTTTTTCTCATTCACTCATGTTGTGCGTGTTATATTTGTACATGAATTTTATATATGTTAAGATTTTTTCGATCAACCGTTTAAAAATTATTGAGTTTTATATATGTTAAGATTTTTTCGATCAACCGTAAGATCAACCGTTTAAAAATTATTGAGTTTTATATATGTTAAGATTTTTTCGATCAACCGTTTAAAAATTATTGAGTTTTATATATGTTAAGATTTTTTCGATCAACCGTAAGATCAACCGTTTAAAAATTATTGAGTTTTATTTATGTTAACATTTTTTCGATCAAAAGTAAGATCAACCGTTTAAAAATTATTGAGTTTTATATATGTTAAGATATTTTCGATCAACCGTAAGATCAACCGTTTAAAAATTATTGAGTTTTATATATGTTAAGATTTTTTCGATCAACCGTAAGATCAACCGTTTAAAAATAATTGAGTTTTATATATGTTAAGATTTTTTCGATCAACCGTAAGATCAACCGTTTAAAAATTATTGATTTCTTTTATATATTAAGATTTTTTCGATCAACCGTTTAAAAATTATTGAGTTTTATATATGTTAAGATTTTTTAAAATTTATGATTTCTTTTATATATGTTAAGATTTTTTCGATCAACCGTAAGATCAACCGTTTAAAAATTATTGAGTTTTATATATGTTAAGATTTTTTCGATCAACCGTAAGATCAACCGTTTAAAAATAATTGAGTTTTATATATGTTAAGATTTTTTCGATCAACTGTAAGATCAACCGTTTAAAAATAATTGAGTTTTTTATATGTTAAGATTTTTTCGATCAACCGTAAGATCAACCGTTTAAAAATTATTGAGTTTTATATATGTTAAGATTTTTTCGATCAACCGTAAGATCAACCGTTTAAAATATATTGAGGTTTATATATGTTAAGATTTTTTCGATCAACCGTTTAAAAATTATTGAGTTTTATATAGGTTAAGATTTTTTCGATCTCACTCCTTATATCAATAAATATATTTGTTTTTAAAAAGTGGTCCCAAAAAATTCATTATTTTTAATTTTATAACAGCAAATGTGCGTAACAGTATTTATGTCCCTACGAAGTAATCTTGATAACGTTCTTTTACAAATCACGCAATATGATTCAGAAATTTTCCATAAAAGTGAAGTTATTTTGAAAAGAGGTTAAGGAAATATCAACAACAACAACCATCTACAACAACAACAACAAACAACCAACAACAACCAACAACAACCAACAACAAAAGAAAAATAAATACTTACAAATATCATCATTGCTCATATTTTCAGTAAACCGTGAACGTTAGCGTTGTCTTTCGCTTTACTTAAATATTATTAACTGTTATCTCTCTCTGTCGATATTTCACTCACTGCCCACTTGTGATTATATCACATACAAACTAAAAATTGTCATTCGTTTTAATCGATGAAATGAAAAATATAATATATTAACACTTTGTATGGAACAGCAATCAAAATCAAACGCTCAAAAATGAATCGAAATTAATTTCTTTGCTTTGAATCAGAATTGAGTTTGCAAAAGTTGAATTTGCACCCCGGTGAATATTTTCAAGCGTAATTTCAGATAATTGAATGACAGAAACAAACACAAAAACGACAAACACCGCCAATGCCAATAATGTGAGTCACCAGCAAAGTAGGAAAGTAAGAACTTTTACAACTTTAATTACACAGAAAAATGAAAAAGAAGAATTTGATTAAATCAATTTAAGTTGAGATTGATTGCTTTTGTTTTTTTATTATTCCTTTATTTTTCCCGTTTAGCTTGGATTGAGTTAAATCTCCTTAAATTTGTTTCAACTGAACTTCCACTTAAGTTTAACGAACTAAATGAAGTGTTGATTTTCGTGGCTTTGTCTTTTAAATAATGGAATTATTATTTTTAAAAATTGTTTTGTGTTTTTTTTTCGTTTAGTTTCTATTTTTGGCAACACCCGCACGACTTATCACCTAAAAGAGTTAATGATAAAGACTGGCGTTGTACGCTTCGCAAAAGTTTTTAGGGTCTCCGCATAAAGTGTGAGGTGTCACCGTCCGTCTCCCCTTGTCGACGCCGGCCAAATTTCTGTAGTACCTCATTATTATTACTATGTATTATTATTAATACTGTTTTATTTCATTTTATTTATATTTTTTTGCGCTTGTGGTGCTGATGTTCTTAGGTTATCAAAATTAGCACAACGCTTTTATAATACTTACTTATTATAGCCTCGTTTGAGCGCTAATATCTGAGTGCAGCAATTATTAAAGATTATGAAATGAGTTAGAAGCTTTTTCGCTGCTGGTTTCATTGTGATTTATCGTTGTGTTATGTTTTATTATGTTATGTTATCGTTTAACTAATTTAATGGTTTTATATTTTCAAATCTCATTTTGTGAGATATTTCTGGTATTCTCTGGTATTTCGAATGCGCCAATCATCCAATAGAAAAACTTAAGCTACAATTATATTTCTAAACACACACACATACACTCAAACACACACACACTCAAACACACACACTCACTCACACTCTGTGCATGCTCATTAGTCGGGCTCATTAGTCGAAAAGTCTACGAAAGACGTAGAAGGGTTATCGCAATGGCAATATGGATTCTGGAAAAAGCGATCAACAATAGAATCTGTTGCAACCGTCTGTGATATTGCACGCAAGGCATTAGAGGGGAAAAGATGGTTTGAAGGTACAAAAGAATATTGTGCTGTAGTTACTTTGGACGTCAAAAATGCGTTTAACACCGCTAACTGGAGCTGCGTACTGAAAGCAATGGCGGACATGCACATCCCCGACTACCTGATTAAGATTATAGCTAGTTCACCGACAGGAAGCTGCTATATGACACTTCGGAGGGACCAAAAGAGCACGAAGTTACAGGTGGCGGAACCCACAGGGTTCCGTGCTGGGACCACTGTTATGGAACATCATGTACGACGGGGTACTCAAAGGAAGGAAGCCATTGGGGGCTCACATTACTGGATACGCAGACGATGTTGCAATCATGGTGGTAGCTAAAAAAAAAGATAGCGGATGTAGCCAGAATCTGCAATGACACCATAGCTGGTGTAAAAGCATGGCTGTAGACAGCAGGGTTGCAGCTAGCTGACCATAAAACTGAAGCGCTTCTGATGACTAGCCGGCAAAAAGTGGCAAAGATTGAAGTAAGAGTTGGCGGGCACATTATAACATCTAGCCCCTCCATCAAGTATCTCGGAGTCATTCTTGACTACCGCATGAACTTTAAGGAGCACCGCACACATACAAGCGAAAAGGCAAGAAAAGCGAGCATGGCCATTGCAAGATTAATGCCTTATGTCGGTGGCCCAAGGCAAAAAATGAGAACTCTTCTGGCAAGTGTTAATGTACGCGTCACCAATCTGGGTAACAGCTACAGAAGTACAAACGTACATGAAACCACCTGCTTCAGTGTATAGGCTATCGTCACTAAGGATATTCTGTGGTTTTAGAACAGTGTCGGACGATGCGGCGAACCTCCTGGCCAGCAGATGCCCTATAGACATAATGGCAAGAGCAGCTGCAGAAGTCAGGAAAAATCCGGAAGGCCGCACAGCGGTTGCAGAAAAATGCATTGAAGAGTGGCAACATCGATGGGAGACATCAACGAAAAGTCGGTGGACGAGGACTTTGATCCCT
Organism: Palloptera scutellata; assembly: GCA_958295655.1. Classification (NCBI taxonomy): domain Eukaryota; kingdom Metazoa; phylum Arthropoda; class Insecta; order Diptera; family Pallopteridae; genus Palloptera; species Palloptera scutellata. The sequence goes on along the minus strand of OY282449.1, from coordinate 63,361,127 downwards.
AGTGTGGAGAGGTGAGCTAATAGGATCATGGGGAGATAAATTATTACCTCACACAGTTCCTATCTGGACCAGGATGCTTCCGCCAGTATCTGTACAAATACACCCACGTTGACCATCCGTACTGTCTATTTTGTGATGGGAAAATCGAGAATGCTGAACATATCTTATTAGAGTGCGGCAAATTTGTGGATGCCAGAAACCAACTTCGGATGATTGTTGGCGAGGTACTCACCCCAGAGCCAGAGGGACTGGTGAACTCCATGTTGTTGGCAAAAGAGAAATGGCATGAATGCAGCGAGGTCATGGCACACATGATGACGCAAGAGCGAAAAGACGAGCAAGCAGCGAGGCGAGCAAAAAATTATATAGAGGAGTGGGTCGAACCCCTTTTCCTGCCCCGCGAAGTAAATCCTTCACTGGTAGTGCCGCGGGGATACACAGGACAGCGCTCGTAGGAGGTGGGTTTAGTCCGTAGGTGCATGGAGGCGAATCGGGCATGTGAGCAGTGCGGTGCTACTCATATCAATGAAGATTCCCACCTACCTGGTCGAAACCGAATAACAACAACAACAAAACACACACACACACACACATTTACTGGCAGTCAGTGAAAAGGCTGCAAAGGTCAATGATTCACTCTCCCGGATTATGAAAAATATTGGAGGGCCGCGGTCCAGCAGACGAAAACTTCTGGCACGCGCTACAAGCTCGATAATGCGATATGCTGTGCCAGTATGGGCTGATGCAACGCAAACTACATCGTACATTGACGGGATTCGGGCGAGCTATCGCTGCAGCGCACTAAGTGTTGCAAGTGCATTCCGCACAGGCATGATACTAATAGACATACTAGCATGTGAATGCTGTAACATTTATATAGCAGGCCCATATGCATCACAGGCAGAGGAGCGACAACAAACCATAAAAAGGGCTGGGAAAGTGCAAACAAAGGCAGATGGACATTTGCACTTATCCCGGATATTGAAAGTTGGATTACTGGTCAACATGGTGAAATGGATAGTTCACATGACGCAGCTACTTAGTGGTCACAGGAAGAGCCGTTCTGCCCCATCTGCCCTAACGATATTGAGGACGCACGACATATCCTCTTTAATTGCCCGCGTTTCGACTCCGAACGCACCGAGATAAGGGAAGCCTTTGGGGAGGCCCCCACATTGGATAATATTATTAATCACATGTGCCACACACTACACAAGTGGCAAGCAGTCCAGACAGCGGCAGCAAGAATAATGTCTGCACTTCGCCGCATTGAACGGGATCGTAACATGGAGCGCACTCGTCTGCGCAACGTAGGCCTGAATGCCATTAATGCAGGCAACCCTTAAGACAGCTAACTTGACTTACCAAGAACTGGCGCTTGAGCAGTAATGCTCTGACGGCCAACCGACGAAATACGTAACGGTGGTTCCGGGAGGACCTACCGTCCGGACATGAGAGGTGGTTTTAGTGGGTGGGGGTCTCACACTGACTGAGGCTTTCAATGATTTCCTCCTCCAAAACACACACACACACACACACACACACACACACACACACACACACACACACACACACACACACACACACACACACACACACACACACACACACACACACACACACACACACACACACACACACACACACACACACACACACACACACACACACACACACACACACACACACACACACACACACACACACACACACACACACACACACACACACACACACACACACACACACACACACACACACACACACACACACACACACACACACACACACACACACACACACACACACACACGCTGTTAAATATCTAACAATTTTGTCAAATGTATGGAATGAAGAATTAATGTTACTCATACGCCCTCAATGCCGCCAGTTCCTCTTCTCCTTCCTCACTGAAGTACTCAACTTTCAAGTTCAATTCCGCAACACGAATCCCTCATTCAAAGTTAATTAGTTACCTGCTTATGTGTATGAAGTTTATAGAAATATTACTGCATTGTATTTCATTTAATTTGGAAAACTTTATCAAGAATTTCCTTATCAGTTTTGCGGGGTATTTATTTCAAAAAACTATCATACTCATAAATATTATTAAATTTTTTGCTGCTTTTGTTCTGAGTGTGGGTGTTTTTCTCTTTCTTATTTTATTTTTTGCTAGCCATAAGCTAAATGTTATTGTGTTAGTTACACTAGTCGTAAAATATTAGTAAACATAGACAAATGTATGAAGAAGTGGAATCGTAAATTACTGTTGCACATCTAGGAACTGAATAAAGATTTTAAGAAAAACTTAAGTATTTCATATCTCTGACAGTATTGCGAAGCTATTTTCATTGACTACGAAGTATTCGTATGTATTGAAATGAGGTGCTCAAACTAGGTCGATGTGTGATATTCATGTATCTATTAAACTTGTTCAAACTATTAAATTTCGGTTGCTACTGAAATTAGTGAAAACACTAATGTCAACAAAATGGTGAAGTACTTATTTATAGCCATTGAACTAATCTGATTAACGACCTTGTTGTTAGATCGATCCAATCGAAGTGGTCAATATCCCCAAGTCGATCTCTTTGCTCTTAATTTGTATGCAGATGATTCAAAACTGTAGTTTGCGCAGTGGTTTTGAAAGCAATAAAATTTTAGTTATGACCTGCATAAAACAGGACATCTCATATCCTAACAGATGGATCTCAAAGTACTTTCACCGTGCTTTTTCTCAAAACAGAAAATATGAAAACTATGCGTTAGGGCGATTCCTAACCTATTTTACTATTAGATAATACTAGATGAAGCTGTTGATAGAGTGGCTAGGAAAGGTTAATCGGCTACACATTCTTCCCGTTATGAGCAAAGAAGGTGATTGATAAGACAACATTTCAAAGCTTTGTTAATGTTCTAGTCCAAACAAATTAGATTACTTACCTTCTACAAATATGCTTCTACTCTTCATTATGATAACAAGGAGTTTATTTACTTATTAAAATGGAATCTGAAACAAAAAAACAATTACATGGTCGTTATGCCTAATTATTGGCTTTTTTTGTAGAAGCTTCATCTCTTACCACTACCAGTGTTTATTCCCATGGCTCTACCGCCAAAGGGTACTCTCAGATTAAGAGAGTTCGACGTGTGGAAATCAGCTTAATATGGGCACTGTACAATTTTGAGTGAGATAAAATAGTTGGGTCAAAGTGGGACCATAGCTAACTTAAAGTCACAGACTATTAACGAATCCCAATGGACCCTCCTCCCGCCCACACACGACCAATGGGCTCATCCGCATAACGCACAGATCGGTGACCAAAGCCACTGCTTTACACGAAAATATGTAATAAGCTGCTTATATCCAAATACTGTGGAAGATTCAAAATTTGATTTTGAACCGACTCCTAAATTTTACTTCTATAGCAGTTATATTGAGGATTCCAGACAAGATATGCATACTCATGAATGGCTCTAACAAGTTTGTTGTATAAGGGTCGTTAAACTCCTTTGACCAGCGTTTAAGAAATCCTTAAGAACTTTTAGCTGATTTGCGAGCTGTCACAATCAAATCAACAATTATCAATACATGACTCAGAGTCTGATCCTGTGCAAAGAGGTTCTAGCAGGCACAGGTTGTCTCCTTGTAAATGTCATAAACTTATCAGGATTGAGTAACATCAAGTTTAATCAGTAACCTTTTAAAAACTGATCAAGATCTTCTTGCAGAAGTTTTTGTGGGACTATAGAGTTGTAAGATAAGCACGAATTTTCATCATCAGCATACTTACATTACAATTTTTCAATTTCGAATAACAGATCAGGCAAATCATTGATAAACAGAAGAAATAATAATGATACCAGATGGATGCAACTCGGCTATAAATGACAGCTCAAGAAACTTAAGGTGGTGAAGAACATCTGGAGCGTCTATGGTTGGAAAACAAATAGTATTAAGCGAATCAATGGCGAAAGGGCAAGAGTTTATTCTCATTGTCATTGAGACTAAACGTGGAATATGTAGATTTGAAAAAATCAGCACACATGTTCGCAATTACAATGTCATCACTAGAAACAAGATCAACAAGACACATAAACGGAGGGAAATCGCTGGTCTTTCTTACGTTTTGAATTAACAAAGTCATAAAAAGATTTAAGATCGTGATGAATTTTCATTTTTATACTAAACCAACGGACCCCATGCACGTTTCACTGTGCATAATTAAAAAAGTAATTCAAAGCAGTTTAGATTTTTAAAGTTTATATTTATTGTAAAGCTCTATGGAAAACCAACCACATTTTTAGTTTTCTTATTATCTTGACAATAAATGAATAATACTGAAGGTTTGGTTTGCCTACACGTGAACAGGCTACGTATAATTGTCCCTGAGAAAATACTGGATATTCTAAGTTGATACCACTAATTTCCAAAGATTGACCTTGCGCTTTATTAATGGTAATTGGTAATGCAACTCGCACTGGAAATTGTACACGTTTGAATGTGAAAGGCAAATCGGTTGGAATCATCGGAATTCGTGGTATTAACACGTCTTCACCTTTGAATTTTCCAATCAAAATAGTTGCTATAATAACATTGACCATAAATTTTGTCACAGCAAGCCGCGTACCATTGCAAAGTTTCGGTTGATTCAAATTACGAAGCATAATAATAGTCGCACCGACTTTCAATTGAAGGTTATGCGGCGGTAATCCGGGTAAATCCAAAGAATTCAAAGAATTCAAGAATTCATTCGATAGAATAGTTAAGCGCAACTTCTTCATTGGTAGCAGTATCAATAGACTTACACGAAACCAAAACACCCGGTATTTTGGATTGTATAGCAACATTTAAATTCATTGACATCTTTATTCTTGGCTGCCAAAATGGCTCTTTCGCTTAACCAATTATGATTTTTGTAGTGCTGTACTATGTTGGGAAATACACTACCAATCAATTCTTCTTTCGATGGTGTAATTCTACAAAAGTTATCCGGCAACGTTAACAATCCAGTCTCATCAACTGGCATTGCACCATTTTCAAATTTTCATCAATTGCTTTCTAAATTCAACAGCTGATGCATCATTTTGCAATTGAACACGAAAGGGAAATAAAGAACCCAAGCTGTGCTATATTTGTCCTTGGAAGCGGGAAAAACGTTGTTGTGAAAATCTTTTTCATAATTGTCAAATTCAGTTTTCATTTCGAAATCAATAGAATTTTTCCATGTTGTTCATGAAAATTACCTTGAATGTGGTCACGAAATTGTCACGAATAATATTCGTTGCATCGAATGAAGTCATTTGGAAACATGAATTGTAAGATTGAGTGTGCTTTGATTCAGGTGCTTTGATTCAGGTGCACCACCTAAAACCAATGAGCGTAACGGTTCTGGTGGTGGCTCCAATGCCGGTAATTTGACTTTTCCCTTAGCACAACATAAACCTGGTGGCTCATTTTTGAATTTGTACGCTTTGCAATGATTACATACGTCATCCATAGCACCAAATCGTCGAATCATAATTGAACGCAGCTCGCTTAACATTTAAATTCCTTGATCTTTAAATATTCCGAACACCGTCTTGGGCTGTACGTCTTTGTGCTGCACATCTCCTTTCAGTTTGTTCTCTATTCTGCATATTTCTTTCATTGTGCTGCTCTTCAGTCGCTGGAGCTCGAGCAGCTGCAACAGCTCTTGTACTTATGACGTGAGCGCCTACTAAGATTAAAAATATGACAATACAAATTTGAAATAAAAATACATTCCTTATGGATGTGTTTTCAATTTGAAGTGAATGCGTTGCGGGGTTCAAAAGTAATAGGCATTTTAATCTGTTTGCGGGCGTGGCAGAGTGGGCGGATAAATAGCCTATGTCCGTCAGAAAAGCTTGTACTTTAACATGAAAGTTGAATTAAAAAAAAAAATCGAACGTTATTCTAATATATATTCATTTTTATACGAGTATATATAGATAGTTCCTATAATCATTCACCATTCAGCTTTATATGGTATATTCATGAAGTAGACAGGAATAGTTACAATAATCCATACCATACTTCTGCCAGTTCTTTTATAAGCTTTAAAAGCTCGCGACTTCCGAATTCTATTCTATTGACTACATGAATTCTATTCTTGATTTTCCGACTACTTAGAATTTCAATTCCTTATCCAACCAGAGATGGCTCGAAGTCTAGCTCCGTAATTTGGGAATTACTTTCTACACTGACAGCTCAAAGATGGAGAGAGGAACTTGGGCTACTGGTTATCTATTAGGAAGTCCTGCCGATAAGGTACTCGTATTGACCCCTTTGACTCCTGCATCGTCCTTCGAGCAGAGATCTATGCAATTGTGAAAGCAACTAGGCTAATACAAAAATACAAAACAGTTGGTACAATTTAGGCTTCGAACTGCACTATTTTTAACAGTCAGGCAGCACCGAAAGCGTTAGAATTCCAAATCGAAAATTGTTATGAAATGTCGAGCTTAACTTGTGACCATTGAGCATCATAAGGTCCCTCTCGCTGCTGGATTCGTGCTGGACATAGCGATATTGAATGGAGTGAAATAGTTGACGAGAGCTGACCAGGAGAGGCTCCAAAATGAACATAAACAACGCTGAAACCTCAATACATATAAACTCCGATATGCGAATTAGTTAGGAGCATAAACGAATACAGATTAGACGAAAACGAAAGAACTTTTAAGGCTCAACAAATCTGCAGTACGAATGCTTACTGGGATCATAGCCGGACATTGTGCTATAAGCATCAATGCTCCAACATTGGCGTATTGCAATGAGCAGACTGTGCAGAAGTTGTCACGATGAAGAGGAGTTATGTAGTGTCAATTCTCTACTTCCTCTGTCAATGTCTAAAGCTACAGATGAAACGACTCCATTGATTGGGTTCACGTTTCTGCACAAACCTAACAGAAATAACAGAAGTAGATCTATCGGATCGAAGTGGTCGCTGTGGCGTAGTGGTAGTGCATTGGACTGCTACGCAGAGTGTCCGGGGGGGGTTCGAATCTCGGCACAGGCAAAATCAAAAAGTAGAAAAAATAATTTTTCTACACGGCACCACATCTTGGCAGGCAGTGGCAATGGCAAACCTACAAGAGTAAAAATTGCCTATGAAAAGCTTTTCACTACGCCGTTCGGATTCGGCATTAAACTGTAGGTCCCTTCCATTCGTACATGAATATAACACGCACAACATGAGTGGATGCGAAAAGCGAAAAGCTCGGCCTAGGCCCTCCATGGGCTGTTGTGCCATTAAAGTAAAAAAAAAAAATATCTATCGGATCTCCTTGCTTTGAGATCCGATAGATCTTTTTTAGCACATCGGATTAGAATTTATTAAAAACTTACAAAACTTCTCATAAAACATTTCAGTTTTACAGCTCACTTGGTTTTTGATCGCAGTAGTTCAAGAACAATGCTAACACTGAATTTTTTTTATCGTAGTAGTTCAACAACCATTCTGACATCAAGAATGATGCTTACTAATTTCAAGTAAAATTTTAGGGACAATATTTTTGTAGAACATTTTAAACCTCTGTGGACCGTCGTGATACTTAAAATGAAAATAGAATTGCTATTGAAATGGGTGAAAAGATCAATAAGCTAAGGAGCTAAAGGGTTAAGGCGTCCCAAGAATGTATTCTACGGAAGATTCTACTGATTTTCTGAACACATTCTCCAATTAGATATTTACACGGGGCCTTATTCAGTGTTGTATCCCTTCAATTGCCATTAACAGAATACGTTACCTCTTAAGTACCCGAATTATGTTTTACTGTAGCAGAAATGTTCAGAAATGGGCAAACTTTAGGACCACTTAAAACAAATCTTACGCTGAGGACCAACACGGATCTAACTACACCACTCCTAGAGTAGTTCCTCTATTCGCCAAGCATACGAGTAAGTACTGTGATTTCGGTTCGGTCACATTTTGTGTGTCGCAGACACACCAGTGTACACCTTTTTTGTTGAGGGTATAATTATGACTATACATCATTTTTTTTATTTGTTTGTTTGTTTTTTTTTTTACTAAATTTTGTCACAATTGCTTATCTCAAAGATAATTCATCTTTGTTACCTACATTCGCTGAATATGTAAGCCGAAAGCAAACATGTCGCCTTGCGACACATTGAACTAAATTAATAATGTTTCCGTTGAATGTAGCCACTCACTCTACACTTGGTGGCTGACAGATAATATTGATCTTAAGTGAATTGCTTGTATACGTATTAAAATTTCGTATTGAAACATTCTAAGAAAACCAGAAAAATTTGTGGCTGGTTAAATGGAAAAATTCTTCTTGGACTATAACTGAAGCACATAGATTAGATAAAACGCTTTGCCTATAATATTAGTACTGCGTAGATGACATCATAGTCGGTGTCTTCCAATTATAAGTTGTTGCTACCGTTTACTTATTAGTTAGCACTCCATTAAGTTATGATATGAGGAAGTGGCAGTAAGTGTCTTTAAAACTCATTTAAAACTCATTTCTCTCTTTTTTTATTATTTTTTTTTTTTGTTATAGCCAACTCAAATTTATGACTTTTGTTGTTGGAGTTGCTGCTATAAACTTAAGTAACTCCCACTTCGTATTTTGTTGTTTTACATTGATGATGATGATTCATCATTATGCTTGCATTTATTATTTACTTTTCGTTTTTAAGCACAAAAAGCTAATCTCTTTTGCTTCTGCGAGCAAAGAAATTTATTATGGTTTCTTTGTCGAAAGTGTCACATGACTTTCGCATTTAGTATCTGAAGAAGATATTATTATTATTATTTTTATTTTCTTTTTATTAATTTCAATGTTAATTTTTTTATATTGTTTCTTAATTATTTTATTGCAAATGCTGTAAACAATTTAAATGTTCCATGAAGTAGACATTTGTGCTATCAAATTGAATTAAATTATTTTTTTCATTAGATTGCGATTAGATTAGAACCACAAAAAGTATATTTGCTTTAGCTTTGGTTTGGGTTTCGTTGGCCAAATGAAGAAATCTAATATTACTTATGTTTATCATTTATTTCTTTATATAAGAAAAGCTTTTTACGTCGCCGTTCGGATTCGGCATAAAACTGTATCTCCCTTCCGTTTATGTACAAATATAGCACGCAAAACATGATTGGATGCGAAAAGCTCGGCCTAGGCCCTCCATGGGCTGTTGTGCGATTAAAAGAAAAATAAAAGTAGAAGAAGAAGAAGAATGTCTGGATAATCAGAATAAGACGAGTACAGGAAAAGTCTTAACTATGATTGAAAATTGATCTATATAAGAATTAATATTGATTTTGAATCATCGCTGAACAATGCACAACAAATTATTATAACAAAAACAACAACATATTACCTACACATACAGTGTCGGACAATCAAATAAGAACAACTTGCACTATAAAACTTCTATAGATTTTTTTTATAGAGATGAAAATGGTATGGTAAGTATATGCTTTATAAATTTCTAGGTGGCAACACTACATTTAAATATTTTTTGGGGATTCACAAGCAAAAAAGTTTAAGCGAAGCATTCGAAGGCGGACAATCGAATAAGAATAAGCGGACGAAAAAATTTATATTTTAAAAAGAAAACTTAAATTTGTTTATAATTTGTACTGGTAAGAATTTAAATGATAGCCATGAGGGTAACTCAACAAATTAAATGTAAACTATTCCTTAATGTCACAGCAAAATGGGTCGAGCAAAGAACTGTAGCAAGGAGGAGCGTGATTTGGTGAAAAAACTGCGAAATGAGGGACAGGACAAAGCATCCGCCAATTAGCTAAAACTATTAGCAGATCCTCGACATTTGTCTACCAATCTTAATCTTTATTACCTCAAAAATTTCATTGCAAGAGAAATTTGCAATGAAATTGCAGATGACAATCGCATACAAATTTTGGCGGCACGCGATCAATTTAAGGCAGCTGCCGCAATTAGAGTGGAGACAGGGGTTCAAATTTGTGCTCGATCAGTAAGGAGACGTTTGGTGGGGGAAAAAAATGTTTGGGAGAACAGCACGAAAAGTACCAATGTTGACACAAAGACATCGAAATAAGTCGCATAAGTAGAGTTCGCTAAAGCGCACATTGAGTGGGATGGTTCAATTAATGCAAAAAAATGGCCTAACCTATTACGGACAGAAGAAAGCAAGGTGAATCTTGTTGGAAGTGGTGGCAAACGTTGGGTTAGACACTCGAAAAATGCAGAATTGAGCCTAAAATATACTAGGAAGACGTTTAAGCACAGAGGTGAAAGCATCATGGTATAGGGATGCTTCTCTTGGTATGGTGTGGGCCCTCTGTATTGGATAAAAGAAACGATGGACAGATTTCTTAACGTAAACATCCTTCAGCAGGTGATGCTTCCTTATGCTGAATGGGAAATGCCCCTGAAATGGCAAATGCAACAGGATAACGACCCAGAGCACACCTCAATCCTTGAGCGAGATTGGTTTTCCCCATCATGGAATTCCCGTTATGACCTGGCCTTCACAATCTCCTGACCTTAATTCAATCGAGAACTTGTGGAATACGGTCAAAGAGAAGATTGGCAGTGTCAGAGCTAAAAACAAAGACGAATCGTGGCAAAGCATTCAAAGAGCGTGGTATTCCATAACCCAGGCTACTTGCGCGTCTCTGGTGGAATCAATGCCTAGAAGGTGTAAGGCGGTTTTAATTAACAAAGGCTATTCCACAAATATTAGCATTAGTGAACAATTTGATTGTAGTCGCTGTGGCGTAGTGGTAATGCGTTGGACTGATACGCAGAGTGTCCGGGGTTCGAATCTCGGCACAGGCAAAATCAAAAAGTAGAAAAAATAATTTTTCACCACGGCACCACCTCTTGGCAGGCAATGGCAAACCTACAAGAGTAAAAATTGCTATGAAAAGCTTTTCACTTCGCCGTTCTGATTCGGCATTAAACTATAGGTCCCTTCCATTCATGTACAAATATAACACGCACAACATGAGTGGATGAGAAAAGCTCGGCCTAGGCCCTCCATGGGCTGTTGTGCCATTAAAAGTAAGTAAGAACAATTTGATTCAATATTTTATAAATTTTTTTCTTTTAATTGAAGTGTTGTTATTTTGTTTGTCCTTTTTAAATGTGATTTATAATGTGATGTATAACTTTTAAATTTCTTTTTTTACACTGAATTGATTTTGTTTTTGTTTCAAGAATAAAAAGTATAAATACCTTTTAATTTTATCATAAGCGTAGAGAAATATTTTTTTAAGGTTTTTGGTTTCAGAACAAGGTGTTCTCATTTTAATTGTCCGACACTGTAGATGATATAATTGAAAATTAGGCAGTGCTACTTACTGAAAGAGCAGTTTCAATTCCACTTACTCAATTCCATTGAAATGGAAATACAGCATGGCATTAGTGTTGCCATATCAATTATAGGGGAATGTTTTATGAATTAAGTATGACAAACAGGAAAAGAGAGAAATACATTCCACAATCCACTAATGTTTATATCTGGAGTAGAGAAAGTTGAATAATTTTGTATTAATTCCGAAGCCCCCAGAAAAAGTTTAAAACAAGTCTATCAACAATTTTTACTGTGAGTGTGTCACATTATCTTTATCATTTTTGCTATCAATTCAATCATGTACATAAATATCTCTTTTTAAATCATTATTTCATAATATCTTTCTCTTCAAAAATTTTCCATTAAAATTTACGCTTTAAAACAAAATCTGTCACGTGGTATCTTCAAAAATGTATAGAATTGAATTCATGTGTAAATATATATTTGGGAATTATAGGTTTATCTCGTTCTCCAAATATTAAAATAGAAAACGTAGCGTTCTCTTATTGCTATTAAAGGAACTTATTTAATTTATTTAAGATTAGTTTTACAAAAGATGAAAGTAGGCTGAGCTACGTGTGATGTCGACAGTGTGAGCAAGAGGAACAGAATGCTTAACTGTTATCAAAGGCTCATTACTAGAAAAAGTAGTTCAAAGAAGAATAGCGGAAAATGACTGAAGGTAAAATTTAATACAGGGTACTCCACATATATGTAAAAAAAAGTGATAGCGAATGCCATACTAAAGCAAACCGACAAAGTCCATAATGTTATCTCAACTACCTAGAGTCAAGTGAGACCAGTCTCCGCCTCCAAAGTTTCTTCCAGTTTGTAAAAAATTAGCAGCTTATTCAAAGTGAGTCAAATTAATGCTAGTTAGATCATTGAAAGAAAGAAAGAATGAACTCTTTAACTCTAGGATGGACACATCTCTGGGAGGCGGTAATATAATCTGCTGGGCCCATGTGAATAAAACGAGAGGTGTGGTCCTTTATAGGATGTTAACACATCTGCTTAGGCAGATGTAGATGTGCTTTTGATCTTCTCTTTGAAAAGGATATACAGGGTTATATTTTTTTTTTAAACTGAAACTTTCAAATATCTTGTATAATAAGCACTCTACAACAAAATGTCATTAATCAATACTTAATCACTCCGTGGAATAAATAACTTAGTATTAAAATTAGTTCACCTCCCTTACTTTAAATAGGAACCCCGGTTTTATATTACAGATTCACATTTTACAGTTAAAAAGGAGGAGGAGGATTTGTCTGAAACATTTGTTTCGATAGATGGCGCTGTAAACGACGAATTTAGTTTTTTTTTTCAATCACTGAGAACTAATGCATACGTTTCTGCAATACGTTCGCAATTCAAAAAAAATAACACATTTTCATTGTAAGTACTTGAAATTCGTCGTGATTATGGAACCACCAGTATGAGAGTTGCTGGTAGTAAACCAGAAGTTCCTTAAAACTATCATATTCTTTAAGCCTAAGCCCGGGTTTTAAAATCTAATTTTCCACAAAAGATCTATCTATAGTCAAAAGCTTAGTAGAATGTTGAGAGACATGGTGTAAATGGATCTCATGGGCTCTCTATGTGTTTGAATTTGTCAACCGAAAGTATACTGGCTTCCCTTGCTACATCACTGGTAATAAAAGGATCTGTGGCGGTCGTACGAGTAAACCGTTACAACTTTTCAAATTCCTAAGGCGTTGATTTACTTTAAGATTGGTCAATATTTGACGATATACCATATTTATAAACCATTGGATTTTTGAAGTGAAACTTCTTTGGCCGCGTTGAGAGTAAATTAAACTGGAAGGCAGTCATTTTGCAACGGAAGCATTGTGAACGGAAATACGCCAAAAAACTATGTGTTTGAATTTGTCAGCTGTCTTGTGCAACCCAAAAGTATACTGGCTTTCCTTGCTACATCACTGGTATATTAAAACGAAGTGTGAGAAAGAGATAAATATATTGATATAAATATATGAAAATATAATACAAATTTAAAACACCATATGTTTTTGCTTACGGCACACGGTTGTACATAATAGTATTTGGAATGTAATTGCTATGAAAAGCTTTTCACTTCGCCGTTCGGATTCGGCATTAAACTGTAGGTCCCTTCCATTCATGTACAAATATAACACGCACAACATGAGTGGATGCGAAAAGCTCGGCCTAGGCCCTCCATGGGCTGTTGTGCCAATAAAAGTAAGTAAAGTATGTAAGAATCGATGCATTACATGGTAGTTGCTACAGACACTGTATATGGGAGAGAAATGAAAAGTGCGAAAGAAATATACGATTCACATCAGTTTCCTTTTCACATTTACCATACAGAACAACACCACCTCTTGGCAGGCAATGGGAAACCAACAAGCGTTAAAACTACCTATGAAAAGCTGTTCACTGCGCCGTTCGGATTCGACATAAAATTGTAGATCTCTTCCATTTATGTACAAATATAAAACGTACAACCTGATTGGATGCGAAAAGCTCGACCTGACCCTCCATGGGCTGTTGTGCCATTTTGAGAAAGAGAAAAAGAAAGTGGTTTGTTTATTGGATCAATGTGGTGAAATTACCTGAGCGATCTGGAGAGAGTTGAATAATAACTCAACTAGCTGTAAAATACTTCCATGTGAGCTTTTTAATTCCACATCATAAAAGATCTGCTACTTATCACACTGAACCAAAAATTTACACGTTTTGCATAGATGTAAATAAGATACACTTTACATATTCTATGATATTTTCTTTGATAGTATAAAATGTTACATAAATAGCAATCAGACCGATAGGAGAAGGGCTAAGTGTGTAAGTGTAGGGCAACGAGGTCATATACACTGGTTAGTCTTAAGGATAAAGTCGGTTCCGAATGTCGGGGTGGCAATTTGTTATCACTTGGTGGTTTTGCCATTGCTTACCAAGGGAAAACTTGTACCCTTTTTTATAATTCTCATTCAATTCATATTAATATAAATATAAGAAGATTATGAGAATTATTAACCACCAGATCAAGAGGAGGATCGAACCTGCAACCTCTCGTTTGATAGTTTAATGCTCTATCCACTAGACTCTAGAAGTCATCTTACATCGATTTAGTCAAACACAAACTGTCATTAAATCCGATGAAATCGCCATAGAATATAAAAAATGTTACGTTGAATATTTTTTAATGATTTTGTGCATAGCAAGCAAGAATGATAGAAGACAGGTTACGGCATTTGCTTTATCAAAAATATTAAAATCTACTGCCCATATCCGGCGTACCAGAACCTAATGCTGCGATTTGATTGGCTATGGTACGTTTTCACTTGGCGGAGAGAAATAAGAACAACACTAGAATCCACCCTAGGCTATGGAAAAAAATAAAACAAATTTGAGAAGCCGCATAAAATGAAGCTTCATGTAAGCGAAGGAATTATATGACGTAGCCAAAAAATGGGAAATTCTGCACAATTCCTAATCTTGTATTCTATCATTCTTGATTCGTATATACGAATTTCTCATAATCATCCCTACTTTCTCTATGAAACATGTTTCTCTGTGAAAAAAACTCAATGAAACTTTTGCATTAAAAGTAATGAGCAGTTTTGGTTCAGTGTATTTTCATATTCATTATTAAAGGCATACCGAAGCCTATAAGTATGCAACAAAAAAGTTATGAAAATATCATAATGTTAATTTCATGGCAAAAGTTTATTATTTTTCATACTACTTAAGTAGTAGGGACATAAATACTGTTACAACATTGAACACACCCATTTCAATAGTAGAATTGAACATACCCTGTTATTACCACATGGTTTATGAAAGTTAACGTTAACTTCTATAGCGTTAGCCTGTAACAGGAATTCAAAATTGTTTCACCAGCTTTCACCATGGAGTGATCAGATAATGAGAACCATATCGCTGTTATAGCACTTTTTAAGTGTGAAATAAAAAAGGGTATATTTTCAAAACGCTCCGCTCACTCGGGATTAGTTGCAAGTCGTCTACAGGTACTTAAAACTGTTTGAGGAAACTGGAGATATCAAAGACCGCTACCGGTCGGTCCAGGTACAGTTCGCACGCCGCAAGTCATCAAAGCCGTCAAATCAAGAATTCAACGAAATCTGCTCCGAAAACAGAAAATCATGGCCCGTGAGATGAATATCATGACACAATAGTCCATGAGTCGAATTATTAAAAAAAATATTTGGGACTTGGTGCCTTCAAACGTTGCACCAGACATTTGTTGACTGCAGCTTTCGAAAAAAAATAGGGTAGAAGCACGTTGATTTTGTGAAGCACGTTGATAACTTGCACAAAAAAATCTTGTTTACAGATGAAAAAATGTTTACCGTGCAGGAAAAATTTAACAAGCTAAATGATATGGTGCATCTGAACTGATCCCACAGGTCGAAAAGGGTCATCACCCAGCTTCAGTCATGGTTTGGTGGGGTGTCTCTTACGATGCGGTCACTGAGTTGCCTTTCTGCGAACAAGTGGTCAAAACTTCGGCCAAAGTTTACCAAGAAACCGTGTTGGAAGCTATTGTGAAGCCACTTAACCATTCCCTGTTCCAAAACCAGCTGTGGACTTTCCAGCACGATTCTACGCCAGCCTATAAGGCTAAGACGACCCAGACCTGGCTTCAAAACAATTAGCCAGCTTTCATTTGCTCTGAAGAATGGCCGTCTGTCACTGGATTACAAATTATAGACAGTTTTAGAGGACATGGTTTCCCACAAAAGATACCCCAACATTGATTCTCTGAAGTCTGCTTTGATTCGTACTGTCAGCACTTTTCCAATGTATGAGGTGCGGGCAGCTATTGATGTTTGGCCAGTGCGACTTAAGGCGTGCGTGAAGGCCAAAGGCGGGCAGTTCGAACAAGTAATTGCTTTTTGTATACAATATAAGGATATTAAAATATATATTTTAAAAAATTGGTCCAAAAAAATTCATTATTTTTAATGTTATAACATCAAATGTTTGTAACAGTATTTATGTCCCTACTAAGTAATTTGATTGATTCTTAAGCAGTATTTTTAATCTGTGACATGTAAAATATCTCAAAATGAATGGTGTCTAAAAAATATCGAAATGATTTACAAAATATGTATGTAAAGGGTGTTTTTTCTAGAAGTGTGGTTTTCAATCTGGCAATACTTTTTTCGGAGTAGGTCTCTCTGATAGCGGTCACTTGATTTATGCTCAGTTTGATTTGCCATTTCATAATGAATAGACTTAAGCCTGAACAATGTTTGCAAATTATTGAAATTTATTATCAAAATTCTTGAGCTATGAAAAAAGTGTTTCGCAAGCTACGTGCATTTAGCGACGAGGCAAATTTTTGGCTCAATGGATACGTGAATAAACAGAATTGCTGTATTTGGAGGTCTTCACTCCAGAGGCAATTCAGCAGCTGCCAATGCATCCCGAAAAATGCACTTTTCGGTGCGGTTTGTGGGCAGGCGGTATCATTGGGCCGTACTTCTACAAAGACGATGAAGGCGCGTAACGTTATGGTCAATGGAGAAAGGTACCGGCACCGTTCGATTATAACACTTTTTTTGGCCGAAAATGCTAGAATTGGACTCGGCCGACATGTGGTTCCAACAGGACGATGCCACATGCCACACTGCACTCGAAACCATGCATCAATTGAGAGGGAGCAGTTAATCTCACCAAGGGGGCCTGGGGCGTAGGACACAAGGTAAAGTTCGTGACAGTCGCAGGTGCGTTCATGGTCGATCCTTGCGCTTCTACGTTTCAAGTCGACACACAGCCTCCTCGTGGCGTCCCCTGGATAGCGATCTGACAACCGTCAGTGAGTTAAATAATGTGTGCGGCGGGCTTCTCCATGGCCTTGAATGAATGGTTGTGCGTCGGGCTTGGAACCCACCACGTTAAAATACCCACCAATGAATCCTCCAAATAAGCCTCGGATAACGAACCCCTCTAATGTTGACTAACTCTTGCCAACAGGTGTTACTAGGGGCTCAGTAGGCAATTGAGAAGTAGAGACCTCTCTCGACCGACGAAAATAACGCTCTATAAGTCCCTCATCCTTCCCGTCTTAATGTATGGCGCAGAGACGTGGACATTGACCATCAATGATGAGAGGCTGTTAGGAGCGTTCGAGAGGAAGATACTCCGTAAGATCTACGGTCCAGTATGCGTGGACGACGTGTATCGAATAAGATGGAACGATGAGCTGTATGAGCTGTATGAGCTGTACGCCGACACTGACATAGTCAAGCGTATAAAACTCCAGCGGCTTCGCTGGCTGGGTTGGTTGTTGAACGAATGGAAGAAAGCGCTCCGGCTAGAATGGGGAGGGTGTTTTATTCGAACCACGGTGGAGGAACACGCAGAAGGGGACGTCCTAATCTCCGTTGGAAAAACCAGGTGCAGGACAACCTGACTGCAGTTGGCCTTATCAACTGGCGCCAGCGCGCGCATAGCAGAAGTGACTGGCGGAGCTTTGTGGAGGCGGCCAAGACCGATCATCGTGCAGTCAATTGGCCTCCAAGTTCGTGCGATTTGACCCCGTTAGACTATTTTTTGTGGAGCTATGTTAAGTCTCTTATCTATAGGCACCAGCAAAACACGATTACTGCTTTGGAAGCCAACATTGAACGCGTCATTGCGTCATTTGTGAGATTCCGGCTGAAATGTGTGAAAAATGTTGCAAAATCGAACCGTCAGAATGGAGCACCTGAAGCGTAGCCGCGGGCAACATTTAACTGAAATTATCTTTAAAAAGCAAATGGCAGGAATTGAATTATCGATTCAAATAAAAATTTCCTTCACATTTGTAATATTTCTGTGTTTTTTTTTTCATTTTCAAAAACTAAACTCTTATAAAAATCACCCTTTATCAAATACATATTTATTTTTATGTTATCTACGAATCTACCAATTGCCGAATAAAAGTAGAAAATTAAATCGTTTAACCAAAAACTAACTTTGGTGTGAACATTTATTTGAACTAGACACTTTAAGTGTCTTACGTGTGTAAAATTAAAATTAAAACGAAACCCCAGAATAAAATACAATATATAATTTATTTTTTGCGCAAACGTATAAAAACAAAACAAAATTCCATCGGCGACACGAAACATTTGTCACTGTCATTGAAAAACATGTAGAGTGGTGGTGTGCAACATAATATTGAAAATTAAATGTTGCGTGCAACATTTGCAACCACTTTGCCTCCTCTCTGCAGCCCTTAGTGAAACGCACTATGCAAAGTAGGTGCACTAACCGCTAACCGCTTGATTGCGCTAAATTTAGCACTTAGCGTAGTGACTGCACCAACAACGGCAACAACACATACCAAATGACAGCCACGCTGCAATGTTTTGTGGCGCAACGATAATGTATATATGTATATAAGTATGTAAGTGCCAGCATGTTGTAGGAAATTTACACTTTCTATTTTTATGTAAGATCTAAAAATATTTAAGTTTAATTTCTTTCTTCGCTGTATCAGCCCAGCCCGTCAGCTCAACGGAAAGACAAAGCATATGCAATATGCAAATGTCTGAAGAAGTACAACGACAGCAGCACCAACAACAATAATAGGGGCAACATTTAATTTTAGTTTAACACTTGCTCGAAATAACAACGAAATTTCTGCTAGATATGCAACAAACTGTCTGTGATTTCAAAAAATAATAATAGTAGAAGTGCAAATTGTTGAGCGAATTTTACAAATGTTTTTTGGTTTTTTTTGTTTTTTTGTTTTTTTTGTTTTTGTATTTGTGTGAAAGTTTACATTAAATTCTACACTTTGCTGCTTAAAATGCTAAAATTATTGGAACGTAAGCACGTAAAAGATATAATTATAATTAATTCTATTGAAATAAAATTAAATGTAATCCAAATTTGTTTACTCTTTTTTTTTTTGTTTTTGCTTCATGACGCAATTGCCTCCAATGGTCTGAAAACAGTGGCGGATTCAAGATCCCAGAAGTTGATGCAAGATGAAAGATTGAAAATTGTAGTTTTTGAATTTGTTATTAGCCCCAAGAAAGAGAGGGTCAGGGAAAGTTCTGTTGTTTTATAAATTATGAATTATTTTCCTGAGATCGTTTGTTTTTTTATTAGAATAATTTAAAAGGGAACGGTGATTTTCAGAGTCAAGGAGAAACTTTCTACACTGATTACTGCTTTAAAAGTAATCTTTCAAAAACTTGAATAAATGTTGGTTTTTTTCGACATGTTTTCACGATTGTATGATTGGAAATTAGTTTACAGACTAGTTGCACATTATCTAGGTCT
Organism: Palloptera scutellata; assembly: GCA_958295655.1. Lineage (NCBI taxonomy): Eukaryota > Metazoa > Arthropoda > Insecta > Diptera > Pallopteridae > Palloptera > Palloptera scutellata. The sequence goes on along the minus strand of OY282449.1, from coordinate 63,341,494 downwards.
CAGGCCATAGTGATTGGTATCTATTCATTTAACAGGCAACCTCTGTAAAGTTATGCCTCGGCATAACTGGAGCTGTTTGTTCGATAACACAGACAATTTTGGAGATGCTGCTGCATCTTCTATCATTAGACCTGTTTATTTATTAAAAGTGCAACGGCAAAAGGAATATTTAGATTAAAGGAATGCAAAAAAACGGCGCTGCTGTACTGGCCGATGTTCTATTTTGGAGAACTTACTTTACTTTTAATAGCACAACAGCCCATGGAGGGCCTAGGCCGAGCTTTTTAGCCTCTCGGCATAGATTTCGTTCTACTTTCTCCAAAATAGAGCAATGCGAAAAAGCTCTATTTTAAAGAAAATAGAACGATATCTATGCCGAGAGGCTAGGGATTGATTATTGGATTCCCACACCGGATTTCAGCACTATTTACAACATCAAATTTCCACCTAGAGAATAATGGCACCTCTCTAGAAGGGCAGGAGCTGATCAATCCAAGTGCCTAGCTCACTGCAGAGAATCACTATACTCAATTCGGCATCACATGATTGCCATCTGCTGGGTCCTGGGACATCGGAGCATCTTAAGCAAAGAAAAGCTAACGGTTAAGATTAGTTTTGCATTCGGAATAACCGGAGGAACACCAGGTGTATGATATTTGGCTACCACTAACGGACTTATACAACCAGGTTGACGCTACTGCGAAGAAACAAACAAACATACGATGGAAAGTAACTGCTGGACGTCGAACGTCCCGTAGTATGTGGAGAAATTAAATCAAAAGAAGACTGGCATTCATCTTAGGCTTAGAAGTACATACTACGCTTCATCGTAAGCATAAAATGGTTTAAGTAGGTGAATCAGTGAACAACTCGCTCCATATGTCATAACAATGAACCAATTGGTCTTTGTGTGTTCTTCTTCTTCTTGAACAGTCCCAACAACTTGGAGGGGAACTCTGGACTATTGTGGGGGTTCTTCTGGCTATGTTTCCCAAATACGATGTTCTTTCAGGGACTTTTGCAGAAGTTGTGAGGAATGTTGATGATGAAGAGGAAACAGTGAAACACGTACTCTACGAGTGTCCAGCTTTTCAAAGATGACTGTTATACTTAGTTTCGTAACGGTTTATGGGTGGTTCAAAGAGACATGAGGGGCCAACGGAACAGGTACTACAATGGCTTTGATGCAAATCACATGTATAACCTAACCTAACATCTACATATGTATATATATATATATATGGAAGATGTACAGAAAGGTAACAAATTAGTTGAAAAATGTAGTATTTCATGAATTCTGAACAGGATTGCTTTACATACATACATACATATATTCAAATTTAAAACCTCTCATTTCCATCAGAGCTGTGAGCGAATAAAATCACTTGCGATCATTTTTTCCCTGAAATGATTCCAGTAATTTTTAGACTAAAACTAGTCAAAGTGTCAAATTTGAGTGAGTAAGAAAAATTCTCTCAGAGGGAGAGAGAGAGAGAGAGAGAGAGCGAAAGAAGCAATAATGCAAAAGAATACCGAGAGACATAACAACAACAATTTTATTTATTTGTCAAACAATTTGACACTTTTCTAGTTGTTGCCAGAAGAAAAGTTATTGTGGGGAAATCATTTACTCTCTCACAGCCTCTCTCATTTACCAGATTTTTGTGTTGGGGAAAGCTTTTCAAAGGAAAAATGTTAAAAACCTGCAAATTGGACTAAAACTTTATAGTATCAAGCAATTATCACATTTACATACATTATCAAAGCAAACGGAGGAAAAATCTTTAGCTGCATAGCGGCAGTCATTAGTAACTGGTGTTTTTTTTTAGAGATGTGGTTTTCAAGAAGAAATAAAACGCATATAATTTAATGTTATGGCCAAGAATTTAGCTTTATTGTAAAGATAAGGATTTGCCATTATGTTTTAAAAACGATTTCGGGCAAGTGGCCGCCGCGGCTGGTTCGAATAAATTCCAGCCGAGAGGCACAATTTTCGAGCACTTTCTGCAGCAATTGCGATCATTTGTATGTATGTCTTACTTACTTACTTTTAATGGCACAAAAGCCCATGGAGGGCCTAGGCCGAGCTTTTCGCTTTTCGCATCCACTCATGTTGTGCGTGTTATATTTGTACATGAATGGAAGGGACCTACAGTTTAATGCCGAATCCGAACGGCGAAGTGAAAAGCTTTTCATAGCAATTTTTACTCTTGTAGGTTTGCCATTGCCTGCCAAGAGGTGGTGCCGTGTAGAAAAATTATTTTTTCTACCGTTTTTTTTTGTGTGTTGATTTTGCCTGTGCCGAGATTCGAATCCAAGACACTCTGCGTAGCAGTCCAACGCACTACCACTACGCCACAGCGACCACCAATGTATGTAAGTCAGTATGTCAGTATGTCAGTAATAACGCGCCGACTATTCTCTTCCAATGCATCAATCGTCTCAGGCTTATCTGCGTAGACAAGCGACTTCACATAACCCCACAAAAAAAAAACATCGGTGTTAAATCGCACGATCTTGGAGGCTACGCCACAGGCCCACGACGCGAGATAATGCGCTCACCAAAAGTTTCCTTCAATAAATTGATTTTTTCGTTGGCTGTATGGCATGTTGCAACCAAAGGTCGTCCACATCAACATCCTCCAATTCAGGTACGAAAAAGTCATTAATCATGGCTCTATAGCGTTCTCCATTATGACCGGCTTCATCTTTGACCAATGGACCAATGATTCCCTCTGCCTATAGAGCACACCAAACAGTGACTTTTTGAGGATGTAACGGCGTGTCAACAATGGCTTGTGGATTATGAGCACTCTAAATGCGACAATTTTGCTTACTTATTTTTTTTGCTTAACGTACCCATTCAACTAAAAGTGTGCTTCATCGCTAAACAAATTTTTCTTGTGAAAATCGGGATCGGTGGACATCTTGTTTTTGTAATAAATTTGCATGATTTGCAAACGTTGTTCAGGAGTAAGTCTATTCATTATGAAATGGCAAACCAAACTGAGCATAAATCAAGTGACAGCTGTCAAAAAGACCAATTCGGAAAAAAGTATTGCCAGATTGAAAACCACACTTCTAAAAAAAAAACACCCTCTACATTGCGGTACATTAAGTTTGGCAGGAAATATGATGTGGAATATTCTAAACGGATTCAAACGGCTAGTGGTCGCTGTGGCGTAGTGGTAATGCGTTGGACTGCTACGCAGAATGTCCGGGTTCGAATCTCGGCACAGGCAAAATAAAAATAAAATATAAAAAGTAGAAAAAATCATTTTTCTACACGGCACCACCTCTTGACAGGCAATGGCAAACCTCCAAGAGTCAAAGTTGCTATGAAAAGCTTTTCACTTCGCCGTTCGGATTCGGCATTAAACTGGAGGTCCCTTCCATTCATGTACAAATATAACACGCACAACATGAGTGGATGCGAAAAGCGAAAAGCTCGGCCTAGGCTCTCCATGGGCTGTTGTGCCATTAAAAGTAAAGTCAAGATTCAACTAATCAGCCCATTCCACAAGAGGCCAGTTACCCTTACAAGCTTTGCACACGTTTGCTATACAGAACTGATTCCGGTTGGTAGCTCGACGATGAGTACAGGTACTCCTGTGATTACAAGTGAAATTGCATTGGTTTCCCAAACGAAAATCAGTGATGATTGGCGATAGTGCAAGGCATTTGAAATATATAGAAATGGCTTTTTAAATTCATCCCAATCAATATTAGTATCTAAAAATACATATTTATGTTTATCTATTTTTCCAAATTCAAGAACTAAATACGAATAGCGTAAAAAAATTGTGACGAAACAACAACAAACAAGTGAACATTTAATTAAACAAATGAGATGACGTCACGCCTTAATCTGCTTCCTCTTCCCTTTGCACATAATAAGAAAAAAAGTAAATACATTTGCCACACTCATTAATAACATTAATTGAATTGCATTTCAACTGAATTTTCATTTCTGATCTTGATGAGGAAACGCAAATATTTTGAAATATTTTTAAATGGACGGACATCCGTTCGTCCGCCACCCATCATTATTTTCCTCTGATGTTTTATTTTTAAATCGAATATCAAAAATCACACAATTATGTGATGTAGTACTATAAATTTGAATAATATCTGCATACATTTAAGTACTTAGAAGTGCCTAATAAGTTGTAAGTTTCAGTTCAATGAATCTTATCGGCAATTGAGAAGAAGAATTGAGAGAGGACCTTCGACGAACAAAAATATCCGTCACACTTTCCCTTTTTATGTAAGACGCTGAGACGTGGACAATGCCTACCAATGATGAAAGGCTATTGGGGGCATTCGAGAGGAAGATACTTAGCAAGATCTTTATTTTAATATGCGTGGATGGCGTGTAATGAAAAAATGGTAAGTACTATGGCCTGTGTGTGACCTGCATGTGTACAATGACAGCTGCTTCGCTAGCGGGTGAAAGAAACGCTCCGGCTAGGAAGGAAGGCGTTTCATAGGAGCCATGGTGTACAACATGCAGTAGAGGACGATCTAATATAAGTATTTGCTAAATTAAGTGTGATACCTAAGTTATTTGAATTAATTGTTACTACCCAAATTATGCACTCTGTTGTAACATTGATCAACACATCGCAGCATGGGTTCCTTAAGGGGAGATCTACTACGACTAACCTTCCTTTTAGAATTCACTACATGTGGATTGGAATGGATTTATTAATAACCAACAAACTGATGTTATACGAGGTATGATCAAAAAATAACCGTTATTTTCAATTTTTTCAAAAAGTATTTATTTATTCATCAACAACTATCTTGTCCCCTTCAAAGTAATCCCCCTCAGATATAATACACTTATGCCAGCGTTTTTCCCAATCCTCGAAACACTTCTGAAACGCGCTTTTTGGTATCGCCGCCAACAGCTCCTGTTTCGATTTTTCTTTTATCTCCTCAATCGTAGCAAAACGCTACAAAAGAGGAAAAAGTCAGCGGGGGCCAAGTCCGGTGAATATGGTGGTTGAGGCATGATAACGGTTTTGTTTTTGGCCAAAAACTTACGCACAAGCGACGTTGGTTTTGCTAAAAATTTAGCAATTTTGGAACAATCTTCACGTTTCATGCCTAAAACATTCGTAAAAATTGCTTGGCATGAGCCGAACGATATGCCAACATCATCAGCAACCTCTCTGATAGTGATTCGACGATTCGACGATTATCCAAAATCATTTTCTTCACTGCGTCAATGATTTCATCGGTTGTTGACGTGCTCGGGCGACCATGGCGAGCATCGTCATTGACATCTTCTCGGCCTTCCTTAAACCGGTTATACCACAATTGAACTTGTGTTCTGCTCATAGTAGACTCGCCAAAGGCCACAGTCAACATTTCAAATGTCCTTGCGCATTTAATTTGATCCGTTTTTTCGAATAGTAAAAAATCGAAGGGCACACCAAAACACGACTAACCTTTTTATCTGTCAAAAACAAACTGACAATCCAAAATTGTTGGTATTGCCAACATATATAACAGACATGTGTACCAACATAACAGAAAAAAAAGGCGAAAATCTAACATACGTAAATCGAACACACGAAATTTGAAAATAACGGTTATTTTTTGATCACACCTCGTATACACTGATTTTAGCAAAGCATTCGATAAAGTCAATCATGGCCTACTTATTAAAAAACTAGGTTTGATTGGATTTCCGCCCTTGCTTTTGAGATGGATAGAGTCATATATCACTAACAGAACTAACTTACTTCCGGAGTTCCTCAAGCCATCTGGGACCTTTATTATTTCTTCTGTTTATCAGTGATTTGCCTGATCTGTTATTCGAAATTGCAAAATTCTAACGTAAGTATGCTGATGATGAAAATTTCTGCTTATCTTACAACTCTATAGTCCAACAAAAACTTCTGCAAGAAGATCTTTATAATTTTTCAAAAGTTTACTGATTAAACTTGATGTTACTCAATGTAAGTTTATGACATTTACAAGGAGACAACCTATGTCTGCTAAATGATTCTTTACAGGATCAGACTCTGAGTCATGTATTGATATTTGTTGATTTGGGTGTGACAATGGACTCCAAATTAAGTTTTAACTTACATATCAACTCGTGTGTGAACAAAGCTAAAAGTTCGTTAGGATTTATTAAACGCTGGTCAAAACAAAAACGCTATTCACTTCACTTGTTAGACCCATCCTTGAGAAAGCATCTCCTGTCTGGAATCCTCAATATAATTGCTACATAAGTAATATTGAGTCGGTTCAAAAACAATTTCTTGTTTTTGCACTGAGGAGTTTTTGTTGGAATACTTCCACTTGTATTGAAGCTTCCACCGTATGAACATCGATTAAAACTTATTAATCTACCAACATTGATAAGCAGAAGAAAAATGCTGAATATAACATTTCTTGTAAAGCTTTTGAATGGCATTCTATCATCTTCGTATTTACTAAATGAAATAAACTTTAATATACCCTGTAGAAGCTCACGTTATTTTATTCCTATTAAACTTATAAACTTATTTGCATATGCAAAACAAATTATGCTCAAAATGATCCTTTTCGTGGAATATGTAGAGCTTTTAATGAACATTATAATTTATTCAGCATTTCCGATTCTCTGGAACACATCAAAACAAACATACTTATCATATTAAATCAATAAACAGCTGATGATTTCATATCTGTAGTTGTAAAGAATGCCTATTTGGATATACGCGGCTTATTACATACGAGGTGTGATCAAAAAAAAACCGTTATTTTTTAAATTTCGTGAGTTACGTATGTTCGATTTTCGCATTTTTTTTTTCAGTTATGTTGGTACACATGTCTGTTATATATGTTGGCAATACCAACCATTTTGGATTGTCAGTTTGTTTGTTTGTTTTTGACAGATAAAAAGGTTAGTCGTGTTTTGGTGTGCTCTTCGATTTTTTACTATTCGAAAAAATGGATCAAAGAAACTGTATTCAGTTTTGTGTAAAAAATGAAATTAAATGCACAAGGACATTTGAAATGTTGACTGTGGCCTTTGGCGAGTCTACTATGAGCAGAACACAAGTTCAATTGTGGTATAACCAATTGTGGTTTAAGGAAGGCCGAGAAGATGTCAATGACGATGCTCGTCTTGGTCGCCCGAGCACGTCAACAACCGATGAAAACATTGACGCAGCGAAGAAAATGATTTTGGATAATCGTCGAATCGTCGAATCACTATCAGAGAGGTTGCTGATGATGTTGGCATATCGTTCGGCTCATGCCAAGCAATTTTTACGGATGTTTTAGGCATGAAACGGCAGCGCGGCAGCGAAGATTGTTCCAAAATTGCTAAATTTTGAGCAAAAACAACGTCGCTTGTGCGTAAGTTTTTGGCCAAAAACAAAACCGTTATCATGCCTCAACCACCGTATCCACCGGACTTGGCCCCCGCTGACTTTTTCCTCTTCCCAAAACTGAAGACACCGATAAAAGGAAAGCGTTTTGCTACGATTGAGGAGATAAAAGAAAAATCGAAACAGGAGCTGTTGGCGGCGATACCAAAAAGCGCGTTTCAGAATTGTTTCGAGGATTGGAAAAAACGCTGGCACAGGTGTATTATATCTGAGGGGGATTACTTTGACGGGGACAAGATAGTTGTTGATGAATAAATAAATACTTTTTGAAAAAATTGAAAATAACGGTTATTTTTTGATCATACCTCGTATTTTCGTGTAAAGCGGTTGCGCCGGTCACCGATCCATACGTTATGTGGTTGCGCCCCTCGGTCGTGTTGGGCGGGAGGAGGGTCCATTGGGATTCGTTGGTAAAAAAAAAAAGTTTCTTGGAACGACCTAGTACAAAAGGACCTGTACTGCACATGAACCCCACCAACTGGTGACTTTTGTAGTATTAAAGTGACCAGAACGGATCATCTGTTGCAGTGCCATCTAAGTAAGGTATGTATTCTTATCGTAAGTACGTGTGTAAATCAAATGGGTAAATTAGTTCATCAGCAAGTGCTACATAATTTTTTATTTATATGGCATGAGTTTTATTTGGAAGTTAAATCTTTGATAAAACAAAAAACTCAACCAAAAGCAAAACTACAGAAATATTCGCATTGGTGTTTCGCATAAACTTGCTGGAAAAAAATTACACATTGATATTGCTTAGAACCTTTAGCATGAAAGTAAATATAATTTAAAATTCTTGAACTCACCTTTCAGCTCGACCTCGGTGAATGGTTTCTTTTTCACGGACTGTAAGATAAAAAAAAGTATTTTATCAAAAAAAAAAAAATAAGTAGCCCTCTAAAATAATCGAATAGTTTACCTTTGTTGCACGTTTCCCGAGCAATGCTGAGCCCAGCATCTGAAAAAAAATTTATAAAAAAATAAAATTAATCGTTGACATTTTTAGGCTTTTATGAAAATCACACAACAACAGGCCAGATTTCTACTACATTTCAAGAAAGCATTTACTTATGGACGAGTATGTTTAAATGTACCTACCTACATATTTATAAAAAACATATTTAGATACGAAAGGCACATGATGCCATTGTGGGGAGGTGGCATTGAGGAGGTAAGTCTGTATGTATTTGCGGTGACGTGTGGGATTTTTCCACTGTCTGACAATGAGGTGTTTGTTTATGTAGGTCGTTTTCAGGTTCTTCTTCACTTTGCCTTTTATCTTTATCGAAAGAACAATTTCAAAAATGCTTGCACCACAAAAAAAGGACAACGGATATCAAAAAAAAAAAAAAAGGAAAAAAAATAATTCAGGTAAATATTAGGAAAGAAGAAATTCTTTGAATTTATTAAATGAGACTAGTCGTTTCCTACAACTTTTATTTTTATAAATTTCTTTTTAGCAATTTTCGCTATTTACACTTATTGTGCATGTATGTATGTATGTTTGTATGTATGTATGTATGTTTGTATGTTTGTATGTATGTATGTATGTATGTATGTTTGTATGTACTACTGTGGGCAAAAGTTAGTAAGACATTTTAATTTAAATTTCGCGCGGAAACCCATTCATCAAAATATTATTTTTTTAAGGTTGGTATGACTGTCGGTGACATCTGTGCCAAATGTCACATCCAAATAATCATTAGTGTTTAGTATACGCTTGTCTTTCTGAAGTACAAAAAGTGCATTCGGCGATTTTCACAATGAGTGAAATTATTCAACTATTCAAAGAAGTTCCATTAAATTATGTGTGCGGAATCAAATTTCTGGTGCCGAAACGTTCAGAATGTTGCAAAAGGCCTAAGGCCTTCGGTGATAATTGTATGTCGCGAGCAAGTGTTTTTGATTGGTACAAATTGTTCAAAGATGGTCGAGAACGCGTTGACGACGAACCACGTCCAGGACGGCCATCAACATCAACTGATGATCAACACGTCAATAAAATCAAGGAATTGGTGCTCGAGAATCGAGAATCGACGATTAACAGTCAGAGACCTTACTGGCATCGTTGGAATATCGGAAGGATCAATGAAAACCATTTTAAAACATCATTTGGGCCTAAAGAAGAGTGAATGCACGATTGGTTCCAAAATCACTGCATTGGTTTTACGAGACCATTTTCCCAAAAATTCGACTGATATCGTTCCGCAACCACCCTACCACCCTATTCGCCTGACTTAGCACCGTGTGACTTTTGGCTATTGGCTATTTTCTAAACTCAAAAAACCGCTTCGTGGACACCGTTTGACCGTTTTGAGTCAATTGAAGACATTAAACATGAATCGCTAAGCGCATTGAAGGCTATTCCGGAAATTGACTTTTACAACTGTTTCGAGAATTGGAAAAAACGTTGGCACAAGTGTATTTGGGCCGGGGGGGATTACTTAGAAGGGGACGAAATAGATTTGGAAGAATGAATAAAAGAATTTGAAATTATGAACAAAGTCTTACTAACTTTTGCCCACAGTAGTATGTTGGAATGTATGTATGTTTGAATGTATGTATGTTTGAATGTATGTATGTTTATATGTTTGTATGAGATATTTGTGGAAATGGCGTCGTTGCAACTAAAATCCGAAAGAAATTCCAATTTCACATTTGTCGCGCATTTCACATTTTTGTTACAGTTTTTATTTTGTTGTATTTGATTAATTGCAGTTTTCGCCAACAATTTCAATGTTTCTAAAAATAAATACATATGTTTTCATTTTTGTTCTCAAAATAAATCTTCAAATCTTTATTTTGTGCTTTATATAACTACAGATTCTTTTCTTAGGTGTAGTTCTGAAAACGCTTAATGTTTCGAAATAATTACGCTCATGTTTAGATTTACAAATAATCAGTAAATTTTGTAGATAATTAATTTATTTATAAATTTTTAGTAGATTTAAATTTATGCCCTATTAAATTGAGAAAGTAACATTGAAAAATTATGTACATGCTTTTCAAATTCTTAGTTTATGTATTTGCATTAGAACAAAATAAAATCAAACATCCACCACCATAATTAGTGATTTGTGTTGTACGAGTATTGAAATGAGTTTTCTAGCTTAATTTTCATATGCTTCATATTTTGTAAGTATGTAATACAGATATACAAGTATGAAACCGGTAATGTCATCTCTGTGTCGCTAGGTACAACTATACGCTCTGTCAAACCAAATCATTGGCGCCATTTCGTCGCATTTAGTTCTGTCAACAATATTCAGTTAATAAACTATCAAGTTTCATACAACATTCTTTTTTTTTTCTCGTAAAAATGTCCTATTTTGAGCCTACAAACTACGATCGATATGTGGACATCTCATTGATTTTCTGTTTCCAATTGAAGAAATCTGCTTTGGAAGCTTACGGCCAGCATGCTCTAGCACGCAAAACACAGTGCAACGAGTGGTTCAATAAGTTTAAAAGTGGCGATTTTGATGTGAGAAACAAAGAACGTGGAAGACTGGAAGACCGAAAAAGTTTGAAGAATGAATGATGGCGGAATGCAAGAACAACTTACAGAACAATAAAATGTGACTCAACAATGCATTTCTCAACGTTCAAAAGCCATGGGATTGATTTTGAAGGTGGGAGGATGGGAAGATGGGTGCCCCATGAATTGACCGAAAGACTAAAAGACAGCAAGAAAATCGAAAAACCACCTGTGCAATGTTGCTCGCCAGGTACAAAAGAAAGTCATACCATATCTTCATCGAATTGTTACTGGCGATGAAAAATTGATCTACTTCGGGAATCCTAAATGTAAACGATGATATCTTAAGCCCGGTACACCTTCCAAATCGACAGCAAAGCCAAATCGCTTCGGAAAGAAGACAATGCTCTGTGTTTTCTGGGATCAGCGAGTGGTATCTGGTTTCACCTTCTAAAACTAGGTGAAACAGTTACTGGTTACCAACAACAATTGGCCAATTTCAACCGTGCTTCGCACCAAAAACGTCCAGAATATCAAGCTAGGCAACACAAAGTGAATTTTCTTGATGACAATGCACCATCACATCGAACAAAACAGACTCGGGAATTGGTAGATTCGTTCAGCAGGGAAGCCCGCCCCCATGCGGCTTATCCACCAGACTTGGCTCCATCTGACTACCATTCATTTTCAACAATGGGGCACGCACTTGCTGAGCAGCACTTCGATTCGTACGAAAATGTGAAAAAATTACTCGATGATTGGTTTGACTCAAAAACGGAACAGTTTTTTTTAGTGAGGCATTCACAAATTACCAGAGAGATGGGAAAAATGTGTAGCTAGCAATGGCCATTACTTTGAAGATTGAACCATTTTTCTTAAATAAACGTAAAAAAAAATTATCGGTTTCAAACGTGTAAACCTGGTATTTCTCTACACGTTAGATTAGATTGAGACAGGGGCTGGGCACAACGCACAAGGTACCAAATCACTGCAGCCTAAGATGGTCTATAATGAAGAGCTGATTGAGCATCCTCAGGCACACTTCCTAGGCTTGTAGCATTTAAAAATGCTAAGATATCCCTGGGAGTTAAGTATATTGCCGTTGTTGGGTATACAATAGTAAGGTGACGAAGTCTAAGCCTTACAAGCTTGTCACAGTCACACAGAATGTGCTCTGCTGTTTCCTCATCTTCGTCACAAAATCTACACAATTTGTCCCCAGTTAGTCCCATGTTAGCAAGATGTTTCCTAACGGGGCAGTGTCCAGTAACGAGTCTTGTGACTGCTCGGATTTCATTTTTGTTTAACAGCAAGAGTTCTTTTGTTCTCAAGTTTGATGCACTTGCCATGAATGACTTTGCTTGTCTGTTGCCTGAGGTGTCGTCCCAACCTGGAACTTTCTGTCCAGCCATGTGTTAAGATTGAGCTGCACAAAACTCGATGGCGGGCCGCAGAATGGGATTGGTCCAAACATGGGTTCGGATGTACCTTTTCGGGCTAGTTCGTCAGCCCTCAATACCACTATGTCCAGGCACCCAAATTAGATGAAGACTATTTTGCTTGATCAGTAGTTGAAGGCACTACCATATAAGTTTTGAACTAAGGAGTTTAAGTGCAGCCTTACTGTCCGAGAGAATATAGATGTATCGTTTGTACGACGGCCTTTCTTCATATTCTCTGAAACATAATTGAATTGCGTGTACTTCCGCCGCTTGAAAAACTGAATTCTCTTGGCTCATACTAGCAATAATATCCTTTCTCGGCCAAACTCCATAAACTCCCGTTTTGATCCATCTGTATACCACAGATGGTAGTCTCCAACAAAGCGAGGATATTCCTTTTCCCGAGTATATCTACTAGGGAATGTAACTTGAAAGTTGTGTTGGAAGTTATACCGGGGTAGGCACGAATCATATTGTAATGTTAAGTACTTGTTCCTCAGTCAATTGTTTTGCAAGAGCGGAATGTTTGACTTTTCTCGCAGTGCCTTTGTTTTGCAACATGAGTTTAGCAGTGAGCTTCAATGCCTCTTGTTTGATCACTCGGTATAGTGATGGCAAGGCCAATACAACTTCTAATGCTGCTGTTGATATGGTTTTCATGACTCCTGTTACTGAGATGCAGGACAAGCTTTTGAATTTTGCAGAGCTTTTCTTTAGTTATTTTTTGCTTAGCCTTTTTGTGCCATACTGGAGCTGCATATGTTATAATTGGCCTAACAATCGCTGTGTACCTCCAAAGACTGAGTTTTGGGCTGAGCCCTAAGTTTTTGCCAATTAGGCTTCTACTGGCCCAAAGCGCCGCTCTTGCCTTATGAAGATTCCAGATGAAGATTCCAAGATAATTGTTCATATAGAATTATTTCAAGGTATTTAAACTGGCTAGAAAATGTTATAACTTCATTAAAGTAAACTGGTTCCCGAAGGCTTCCCTTGTTTCGCTTTTCAGTGAAAATAGTTATATTGGTTTTTTTTTTTGTATTAATTTTGAAGATTGATTTTCCACACCACTCAGCTACTAAGTTTAACGCCTCTTAGAGCCTATATGAGATTGTATCTTCATATTCCCCGCGGATAAGAATCGCGACGTCATCAGCGTATTCTTGCACCTCAAAGTCTTTTGAGCTATGAAGTCGAAGGAGCTTATCAGCCACAATAGACCACAGAAGTGGGGCTAATACTCCACCTTGAGGACAGCCTTTCGTAGCTTGAGCATTTACTTCGGTGTCACCTAAAGCTGAGCTAATGACTCTGCCTTCAAGTGTCTCCATAGGTTAGTCCATACCTTTACAATATTCCAATGCACAACTTTTAACTACTGAGTTTTTGAAGTAAAGTTAGTTAAAAATAATGTAACATCAATACTTATAGTCATGGTTGGACGCAACTTCCCTGTAGAGGGATCGGACATTCCAGGTGCATATCCGTAAATCATTGACTTGTTGGGGGTTTCCATATCGGCTTCTTGTGAGGATTCATTGGAAAATATTTTTAACGTGGTGGGTTCCAAGACCTACGCATAACCGTTGATTCAAGGCCACGAAGCCTTGAAGCTCACTAACGGGTGTCAGACAGATCGTTATCAAAGGGACGCCACTAGGAGGCTGTGTGTTGACATGAGACGGAGAAGCGCAAGGGCCGAACATAGACTCACCCGTTTGTGCGACTATCACGAAATTTACCTTGCTTTCTGCGCCTCAGGCCCCCATTATCCTAATACAAAACGTTTAATTAATAAAAAATGATTAAAAATTATTTCAATGGAAAAAATAATACCGATAAAATTGTTTAAAATATCTAAAAATAATAGATTTTTATTACATATGGCCAGATTATAATAACAATAACAAAAATAAAAATAAAAATAAATTGGAAATTAAGAAATTTTGAGAAATAAAAATGTAAACATTAGCACAATATTTACCTGAGCATAGACATACATATGTACCTATGTACATATGTATGTTTGGGTTAGGCGATTGAAGTGTTACCTATAAATGCAGAGCATTGTGTTGATTGGAAGGAAGATGATAGGTGGGAGGAAAAATGACGGAGGAAAAATGGAGAAGAAGAAGTTTGTAGTTATGAGCGTTTGCTTTAAATTTGCAAGGCTCATAATAATCGGGAGAAATGTCAGATAAACGAACTTTCTTCGTAATGCGTAGTGTCTAGAGGAACGCTTGAGTTCCGTTTGTTGATCGTGTAGTTCTGGTGAACACACAAACTGGCGGTATCAGCTTCCTCATCTCAGAAGAACATCTACCGTGAAAGTAACTGTAAAACAGAGAGACGCAAGCCACGTTTCGTTGATGTTCCAAGGAGTCAATAGAGCTGGAAACTCTACTATCTCCTATTAGCTCTTATTGCTCGTTGTTGGATACGGTCCAAGAGCTCCAGTTGCATACGTGAAGCTCCAGCCCATAGGTGCGAATTAAACTCAAATTTAGGACGTCTGTATATAGGTGGTGTAGATCATGCGGAGATCAGTGGGAGTGAAATATTTCTTACATCGCCTAAGAAAGCCGAACCACTTGGCTGCTTCTTTCGACACTGTTTATTCCAACGAACATTACATTGGATGGACATGCCCAGTACATCAAGAGTCGCTGTCTCCGTAATACCTACCCCACCCATATCTAGGGGGGTTTAGTGAACAACTTTCATTAGAGCCAGCGTGCTACCATAGGGGTAACTGAAAAAAAATTAGACATAAATTCTTCAGTATCCCAGAAAACACATCTAGAGGGTCTTTTGGTGTCTAGAGTCGAATTAAGTGCTTACTTTTTCAGTTTTTGACCACAATTATAAAACGGTAGAGAACTTAACTGGTCGCTGTGGTGTAGTGCGTTGGACTGCTACGCCGAGTGTCCGGGGTTCAAATCTCGGCACAGGCAAAATCAAAAAGTAGAAAAAATTATTTTTCTACACGGCACCACCTCTTGGCAGGCAATGGCAAACCTACAAGAGTAAAAATTGCTATGCCGTTCGGACTCGGCATTAAACTGTAGGTCCCTTCCATTCATGTACAAATATAACACGCACAACATGAGTGGATGCGAAAAGCTCGGCCTAGGCTCTCCATGGGCTGTTGTGCCATTAAAAGTAAGTAAGTAAGAACTTCACTGGGAAGCAAACTCGTTTGTGAGATAACAGACGACATTGGATCTTACGCGCATTGAACTTCGTGCGACCCCACTCGGAGATTGACTCGAGATCTTTATTGAATGAGTCATTCATAACGTGCCTTTTCCCCTCAATCTCCAAAGAGTTAGAGCATTCTAAGCAGAGCATATGAATGAGAAATGGTGCTGTCATCTTCAAACGAGTAAATGGGATTCTTCGTTAATGACAGAAGGTCATTAATGAAGATAAGGAAAAGTGTAGGGGAGAGGACCGAATGCTGCGGCACTCTAGCATTAATGGCACGATCCTCCGAAACAATGCGGTTCATCAGAACACGGAAAGAGCGGCCGTTTAGAAAGTTCGTGATCCATCGTGTGAAGTTACTCCCGACCACATGCGCAATCAGTTTTGACACCTGTGCTTTATGCCACACTCTTTGAAATATCCAGAGCAAGCGTATTTGTATTAGGGCTTAAGATTTGTTTGAAAAGTAATCTGAATAAAAATGTTTATATACGATCTTGATCAACTTTTTGGTTGCCGTGGCGTAGGTGGTAGTGCGTTGACTTGCTACGCAGAATGTCCGGGGTTCAAATCTCGACACCGGCAAAATCGAAAAGTAGAAAAAAAAAGTTTTTCTACCGTGGTGCAACTTCGTGGAAGGCAATGGCAAACCTATAAGAGTAAAAATTGTCTAAGAAAAAGCTTTTCCGTTCGGAGTCGGCATAATTCTCTAGGTCCCTTCCATTTACAGTACAAGAATATATCTCGCACAACATGTGTTCATGCGAAAAGTTCGGCCTAGAACCTTCATGGGTTGTTGTGTCATTAAAGGAAAGAGCAAGAAGAAAAGATCATCCACTTTTATGCCATACCTTCTTCGGCACAGTAGATCCCGATCGAATATAATTTATAACTGTCATAGTGCTCTTTAAGAAAAAAATTCTTCCATACAAATTGTTACGCCCTAATATGTTTGTATATGTAGTATGTACATTTGAGGCAATACATATTGAGTACTTATACAGGGTGTTTTTTTTTAGAAGTGTGGTTTTCAAGAAGAAATAAAACGCATATAATTTAATGTAATGACCAAGAATTTAGCTTTGCTATAAAGATAAGGATTTGCTATTATGTTTTAAAAACGATTTCGGGCAAGTGGTTCGTACAAATTCCAGCCTATAGGCCCAATTTTCGACCACTTTTTGCAGCAATTGCGGCCGGGCCGTATGTCAGTAATAACGCGCCGAATATTCTCTTCCAAGACGTCAATCGTCCCGGGCTTATCTGCGTAGATAAGCGACTTCACATAACCCCCCCACAAAAAATAGTCCAGCGGTGTTAAATCACACGATCTTGAAGGCCACGCCACAGGCCCACGACGCGAGATAATGCGCTCACCAAAAGATTCCTTCAATAAATTGATTGTTTCGTTGGCTGTATGGCATGTAGCGCCGTCTTGTTAGAACCAAAGGTCGTCCACATCAACATCTTTCAATTCAGGTACGAAAGTCATTAATCATGGCGTGCTCCATTATGACCGGCTTCATCTTTGAAGAAATCTTGACCAATGATTCCCTCTGCCCATAGAGCACACCAAACAGTGACTTTTCGAGGATGTAACGGCGTGTCAACAATGGCTTGTGGATTATGAGCACTCCAAATGCGACAATTTTGCTTACTTATTAACGTACCCATTCAACCAAAAGTGTGCTTCATCGTTGAACAAATTTTTCTTGTGAAAATCGGGATCGGTGGCCATCTTGTTTTTGTAATAAATTTGCATGATTTGCAAACGTTGTTCAGGAGTGAGTCTATTCATTATGAAATGGTAAACCAAACTGAGCATAAATCAAGTGACAGCTGTCAAAAAGACCACTTCGGAAAAAAGTATTGCCAGATTGAAAACCACATTTCTTAAAAAAAAACACCCTTTACATACATGTATCAAATCTGCATAAATCCTTCCACAAAAATTTTCCAAACTTTTGATGCAATAATGAGACCATAAGATTAAATAAACAGTCTCACGATGGGCTCACTCAAGCTAGGGGCATTCTACGATACGAGTAGCGCAACTCGCAAACATATCGACTACTACTGTGGGCAAAAAGTAGTAAGACTTTTTAATTTAAATATCGCGCGGAAACCCATTCATCAAAATATTATTTTTTTAAGGTTGGTATGACTGTCGGTCACCGACTGTGCCAAATGTCACATCAAAATAATGATTAGTGTTTAGTATACGCTTGTCTTTCTGAAGTACAAAAAGTGCATTCGGCGATTTTCACAATGAGTGAAATTATTCAACAAAGAAGTTCCATTAAATTTTGTGTGCGGAATCAAATTTCTGGTGCCGAAACGTTCAGAATGTTGCAAAAGGCCTTCGGTGATAATTGTATGTCGCGAGCAAGTGTTTTTGATTGGTACAAATTGTTCAAAGATGGTCGAGAACGCGTTGACGACGAACCACGTCCAGGACGGCCATCAACATCAACTGATGATCAACACGTCAATAAAATCAAGGAATTGGTGCTCGAGAATCGAGAATCGACGATTAACAGTCAGAGACCTTACTGGCATTGTTGGAATATCGGAAGGATCAGTGAAAACCATTTTAAAACATAATTTGGGCCTAAGAAGAGTGAATGCACGATTGGTTCCAAAATCACTGCATTGGTTTTACGAGACCATTTTGCCAAAAATTCGACTGATATCGTTCCGCAACCACCCTACCACCCTATTCGCCTGACTTAGCACCGTGTGACTTTTGGCTAATTTCTAAACTCAAAAAACCGCTTCGTGGACACCGTTTTGAGTCAATTGAAGACATTAAACATGAATCGCTAAGCGCATTGAAGGCTATTCCGGAAATTGACTTTAACAACTGTTTCGAGAATTGGAAAAAACGTTGGCACAAGTGTATTGGGGCCGGGGGGGATTACTTTGAAGGGGACGAAATAGATTTGGAAGAATGAATAAAAAAATTTGAAATTATGAACAAAGTCTTACTAACTTTTGCCCACAGTAGTATACTCTAGCTAAAACCTTTTTCGGTAACAATTTTATCACGTACAAACAAAGAGGGTAGTCCGGCCCCGAAGTGATGCTTCTAAACTGAACGGCAGGAAAATGGTTTTGATATATACCGACCGACTTATTTACGAAGTTTGTCTGGAATTTTTTAATTTTATTTGCTTTTTATATAAATTTAGTTAATTTAATATTAAAAATACAAAAAACTCATACAAAAAATAATAAAGAAAACAAAATTATTTGTTTACATCAAATAAACTTGAAAATATAAACAACAAAAACTCATGTGCATATGCTCGTGCACGCGGGTGTAAACATATACAGCGGGTTTGTATGTACTATGTAGTATGTGGATTTAAGCATAGTCGATTCAAATTTTGTATTAAACCACAACAAAAATGCTATGCTTTTAACGCAATAAAATCAACAATAACAATGAGAAGGAAACAACAGGAAAAGTGAGTATTATAAAAACGTAAAATTGATTGACTGGCAAAAAATATTAACAATATGGCAACATTTAAAAAATCAGCAATTTTTTGACTTTTTTATTTTCTCGATGATGTACGATTATTTGCCTCATATAGTATACTCTATTATAAACAAACAGAAGCCAAAAACTGAACACGAAATAGTTTAAAATGTTCAGCTAAAAATTTAATTACATAAATTGCTTTTATTTTTAATTTTCGTTAAATAAATGAATTCATTTTCATGCTGTCACATTTGCTTAACGAACTAAAAAAATATCACATATTCTGTTCAGCTTAGTGTAACAAAACGAAAACAATTAAAAAAATAATGTTGCAATAATTGGAAATGTCTTATTTGCCAAACAAAAAAAACAAAAAAAACAAAAAAAAAATATTACGTTAATTGCATTAAAATCACATACATACATATACATTTACATTTACATAGATATTTCTATGTTTGCATGTACGAGGTGTGATCAAAAAATAACCGTTATTTTCATGAGTTTCGTGAGTTACGTATGTTCGATTTTCGCATTTTTTTTTCTTTTATGTTGGTACACATCTCTGTTATATATGTTGGCAATACCAACCATTTTGGATTGTCAGTTTGTTTTTTGACAGATAAAAAGGTTAGTCGTGTTTTGGTGTGCTCTTCGATTTTTTACTATTCGAAAAAATGGATCAAAGAAACTGTATTCAGTTTTGTGTAAAAAATGAAATTAAATGCGCAAGGACATTTGAAATGTTGACTGTGGCCTTTGGCGAGTCTACTATGAGCAGAACAGAAGTTCAATTGTGGTATAACCGGTTTAAGGAAGGCCGAGAAGATGTCAATGACGATGCTCGCCCTGGTCGCCCGAGCACGTCAACAACCGATGAAAACATTGACGCAGTGAAGAAAATGATTTTGGATAATCGTCGAATCGTCGAATCACTATCAGAGAGGTTGCTGATGATGTTGGCATATCGTTCGGCTCATGCCAAGCAATTTTTACGGATGTTTTAGGCATGAAACGGCAGCGCGGCAGCGAAGATTGTTCCAAAATTGCTAAATTTTGAGCTAAAACAACGTCGCTTGTGCGTAAGTTTTTGGCCAAAAACAAAACCGTTATCATGCCTCAACCACCGTATCCACCGGACTTGGCCCCCGCTGACGTTTTCCTCTTCCCAAAACTGAAGACACCGATGAAAGGAAAGCGTTTTGCTACGATTGAGGAGATAAAAGAAAAATCGAAACAGGAGCTGTTGGCGGCGATACCAAAAAGCGCGTTTCAGAAGTGTTTCGAGGATTGGAAAACACGCTGGCATAAGTGTATTATATCTGAGGGGGATTACTTTGAAGGTGACAAGATAGTTGTTGATGAATAAATAAATACTTTTTGAAAATAACGTTTATTTTTTTATCATACCTCGTATGTATTGAGATATTTACATAATTCTACATATGAAAATAGCTGTCACCTTCGCTGTCACGCCTCACATTCCCCACATCATAGATACTCGTAATTGCACATTTATTTGCAAATACGGAATTTCGTCTGTTGTTGTCGTTGATGTCATGTTGATGTCTAGATTATCATTTGCCCGAGTTTTAATGAAACTTCCAGACAGGAAAAAATCGACAAGATTAATCCGAGGCAAAAAAATAAAAATATATCGATCGATTATTTGCCTTGTCTATATTTTTGTATGACCGAATATTAAAAAAATGTTTGAATTATCTTCTATCGGGACTTTGTAAGTCGAAATTGTGGGATGCTCCCTCTGAGGGAGCTATACAAAGAAGATATATAAAATTCAGAAAGATGGAATCCAGACAAAACAATTTATAATAATAATATTTTAATATTTTTAAAAACTTCATCTCTTGCCTTGATTTTGGTTTGCCCGAATTTTAAGGAAGTCTCTAACAAGAAAAATCCGGCGAGACTTAGTGTCGCTTTACTTTACTTTACTTTTAATGGCACAACAGCCGATGGAGGGCCTAGGCCGAGCTTTTCGCATTCACTCATGTTGTGCGTGTTATATTTGTACATTAATGAAAGGGACCTACAGTTTAATGCCGAATCCGAACGGCGAAGTGAAAAGCTTTTCAAAGCAATTTGTACTCTTGTAGGTTTGCCGTGGTGCCGTGTAGATTATTTTTTCTACTTTTTGTTTTGATTTTGCCTGTGCCGAGATTCGAACTCCGGACACTCTGCGTGTAGCAGTCCAACGCATTACCACTACGCCACAGCGGCCAATGTCGCTTTAGTTTCTCGCATATTAATCAACATTGCCGCAATATTTTATTATTGGTGGTTGGTCATTGAACAACGTGATAAATTTGTGATGAATGCAAATCGAACTGATAAAGTTCGGTTCGAGCTGAACAATATTACAATTTTAAATAAATATTAACTATTTTCTTTTTGTTTGATTTTTTTTTTTTGCAAAAAGCACATGAATTCAGAAAAACTATATTTTACTAGCGAACCCCATGCACGTTTCACTGTGCATAATTAGAAAAGTAATTCAAAGCAGTTTAAATTTGTAAAGTTTATATTTATTGTAAAACTCTATGGAAAACCACATTTTTAGTTTTCTTAAGGAGTGAGATCGAAAAAATCGGATATCTTTGAAAGACCACTGCTTGGAAACTCTGAATGAAAAAATTCAAACAGTAGGCTTTGCGTTGGAGAAATTCTGATGAAATACAATCACATGTTTTTTGACTTGTGAACTTCCAGTTGAGTCATGGCATCGGAAGTGGAAAGACGCGATTTAGTTGTTGAATTATTTCGAGAAAATCCGCAGTGGAGCCAGAAAACCATTGCAAATAAAGCGAAAGTTGAACAAAACACTGATTCGAGAATTCTTAAAAAATGTAATACTAGAAATTAATTTAATTGCTAGAAAATATGGTTCTAGGAAGTAATACGGTTTCGTGTCTCCACAAAAGGCGAAGAAAGTTGTTGAAAATTGGCGGAAAAAGTGAGTTGCAGTGAGTTTTTAGTTCGTAAAATTAAAAAAGATGCGGGCCTTAAAACATACAAAGTGCAGTCAGTACCCAACATAAGAACTTGGTAGCCCAGAGCCGAGCTAAAAAGTTGAAGACAGATTTTTTCCAAAAATTCGATTGCTGTGTTATGGACGATGAAACATTGACGATGAAACAGTGTTGTCTAAATTTTCTCAATTGCCTGGTCAAGAGTTTTATACCGCAAAGGAACGAGGAGGAGTTGAGGAAAGATTTAGGACAAAACAAAAGTCCAAGTTCCCGAAGAAGTTTCTGGTATGGCAAGCGATTTGTAGTTGTGGGCTAAGGAGTAAAAGTTTCGTAGCAAGTGTCACTGTTAATGCCGAAATTTATGTGAAGGAGTGCCTCCAGAAGAGATTGCTGCCCTTCATTAGAAAGCACAATATATCTACTTTCTTTTGGCCTCATCTAGCCTCCTGCCACTATAGTAAAGTAACCCTTAAATGGTTCGAAGACCAAAACATCAAATTGGTACCAAGAATCGCCAACCCACCAAATTGCCCAGAACTTCGGTCTATCACAAGATATTGGGCTCTAGTGGAAAGAACATTAAAGGCAACAAACAAAGAAACTAAGTCCATGGAAGATTTTAGAAATAAGTTAAATGCTGCCGCCAAGAGAGTCTCAGAAATGACAGTAAAGGCACTAATAGCAGGCATACCGGTAAAGCTGTCCGAATTCTGTAAAAAACAACAAACAAATTAGTTTTATTGATCTATTTATTGATTTTATCAGAAATTAAATTTTCTTTTCAAAACTGTTTACATTTTTTTATTTGCATAAGGGATTTCAATGCTAGGACAATTTAAAATTATGCGATATTTTCGATCTCACTCCTTATTATCTTGGCAATAAATGAATAATACTGATGGTTTGGTTTGCCTACACGTGAACAGGCTACGTATAATTGTCCCTGAGAAAATACTGGATATTCTAAGTTGATACCACAAATTTCCAAAGACCTTGCGCTTTATTAATGGTAATTGGGAATGCAACTCGCACTGGAAATTGTACACGTTTGAATGTGAAAGACAAATCGGTTGGAATCATCGGAATTCGTGGTATTAACACGTCTTCACCTTTGAATTTTCCAATCCAAATAGTTGCTATAATAACATTGACCATAAATTTTTTCACAGCAAGCCGCGTACCATTGCAAAGTTTCGGTTGATTCAAATTACGAAGCATAATAATAGTTGCACCGACTTTCAATTAAAGGTTATGCGGAGGTAGTCCGGGTAAATCCAAAGAATTCAAAAATTCGATAGGATAGTTAAGCGCAACTTCTTCATTGGTAGCAGTATCAATAGACTTATACGAAACCCAAACACCCGGTATTTTGGATTGTATAGCAACATTTAAATTCATTGACATCTTTATTCTTGGCTGCCAAAATGGCTCTTTCGCTTAACCAATTATGATTTTGGTAGTGCTGTACTATGTTGGGAAATACACTATCAATCAATTCTTCTTTCGATGGTGTAATGCTACAAAAGTTATCCGGCAACGTTATCAATCCAGTCTCATCAACTGGCATTGCACCATTTTCAAATTTTCATCAATTGCTTTCTAAATTAAACAGCTGATGCATCATTTTGCTATTGAACACGAAAGCTGTGCTATATTTGTCCTTGGAAGCGGGAAAAACGTTGTTGTGAAAATCTTTTTCATAATTGTCAAATTCAGTTTTCAATCAATAGAATTTTTCCATGTTGTTCATGAAAATTACCTTGAATGTGGTCACGAAATTGTCACGAATAATATTCGTTGCAGCGAATGAAGTCATTTGGAAACATGAATTGTAAGATTGAGTGTGCTTTGATTCAGGTGCTTCGATTCAGGTGCACCACCTAAAACCAATGAGCGTAACGGTTCTGGTGGTGGCTCCAATGCCGGTAATTTGACTTTTCCATTAGCACAACATAAACCTGGTGGCTCATTTTTGAATTTGTATGCTTTGCAATGATTACATACGTCATAGAACCAATATCTACAGTTTGATGTATAGTGTAATCAATCGTCGAATCATAATTGAACGCAGCTCGCTTAACATTTATATTCCTTGCTCTTTGAATATTCCGAACACCGTCTTGCGCTGTAAGTCTTTGTGCTGCACATCTCCTTTCAGTTTGTTCTCTATTCTGCATATTTCTTTCATTGTGCTGCTCTTCATTCTCTGCAGCTCGAGCAGCAGCAACAGCTCTTGTATGACGTGAGCGCCTACTAAGATTAGATCGTGATCGGACCATAAAAAGCACGAAAAACAACTATGTAATAAATGGATTTTCAAAATGAAATTAAAATAGGTATTTTTAAAAACAAAAAATAAAAAACCATCTTACCGTTATCGATTCTAATTTTAGTAACGATAGCTCTAAATGATCAAAATCAGCCGAACGCAATGCAAATGGCACAAAGGCAACATACAATGTTTCTCCAATGAGTAAAAATGACGTCGACAATTACAAAAAAAAAAAAACAAAAACGAAAGTAATTCAATTCGGTTAATTTACACGGAACGATCGCTTTGTTTCAGAAAAAAACTGTCTCACTTGTGGAAAGATAAGCAAATTGTATAAAAACAAATGATTTTGTTAAAAAATATGACAATAAAAATATGAAATAAAAATACATTCCTTATGGATGTGTTTTCAATTTGAAGTGAATGCGTTGAGGGGTTCAAAAGTTATAGGCATTTTAATCTTTTTGCGGGCGTGGCAGTGGGCGGTTAAGTAGCCTATATCCGTCAGAAAATCATGTACTTTAACATGAAAGTTGAATTTTTGAAAAAAATCGAGCAGTTTCCGACATCGTTCATTACACACATAACATATCTTCATTTTTATATATATAGATTTAATTGTACAAGTTTTACTTATCCGAAGTTTCCTCTAAGAAGATGAAATCTTGTTAAGGGTGTTAAAACTGAGCAAAGTCAAAGTTATTGAAGGGTTTCCCCATATGAGGAGGTAGGGCTATTAACTAGCCCTACCTCCATCTCTTCATAGGTCAACTTATTTTCTCTGCTACTCATGAGATCTAATATGAACCCAAAAGATATAAAATTATTTGATTTGAATAAAACCCAAAACCCCACGAGATCCCATTAGTTTTACCTATGCTATTAATTAACCTGTGTTATTCTCTAGGTGAAATAAGTTTACAATCTAGCGGAGTTTTGTGATGAATGTCAATGTCAGTTTGGGGAAGCAGCTATTAAACCTTAGTGGATAGGATCTACTCAAATTTGTAGAAAATACAATATCAGAGCATTCGACGAGATCCTACAGGGTGCGCCTCCTTTTATGTCGGTATGTAAACATTGAATAATTTTAATATTTATCAACCGATTGAGTAAACAATTTTTTGAAACGTAAATTTTAACCATGAATCGCTTCACAACGAAATAACACGCCGAAATAGTGACGCTGTACGTTGTAAATAGTCGTTCAGCTGTGTTAACTCAACGTGCAAGCACCGTCTGACAACACTATTCGTCGTTTGGTGTCGAATTTTATTGAGCAAGGGACAGTGGAAGATCGTTGACAAGCCGTTCGTTCATCAATGCCCAAGACGTTCCAATGAACTAGTTGAAGCGACAAGAGAAATTGTTGCCGAGAGCCCACATGTGTCGTATCGTCACCGCGCTCAGCATTTTATCGTCAGTGGAAACACCTTGCGGCGCATTTTGAAATATGATTTGAATTTGTTTATGTATTAAGAGCAATCGACTCAAAGGTTATTGCCGACAGGCCGTACAAGTCGCTCGAATGGTTTGTGTCACAAAATGGCGACTTCCGGACTTCTTTGCATGGTCTTATTTGAAAAACAAAGTGTACTATTGACGAGCTCAAAGCAAATATTCGTGCCGAAATCATCGCTATACCGCCCGAGATGGTCGAAAAAGTGATGGGAAACGCAGCAAAAAGGGCACATTTTGTTTTGGTCAATAACGGCGGCCACTCGATTGATGTTGTATTCAAAAACTAGTCCAAAAAAATTGTAAAGGACCAAATTAAATAAAAATATCTGCATATATGGAACATAAAAGATGGCACACGTCGATGCGCTAAGAAATTAGGTATTCAAATCCTTTCAGGTTTGCGCTTGCAGGAGACTCAAAACAAAAAACTCGATTTATATTGTATACCAAGGTGAATTTGTGCAAGGTGAATTTATTGAAGGTGAAGTTATCAGCTACTCGCTCGCCTACTTCTTCTTTCATGGTGAAATATATCCGACTGCCAAAATCATTGATGTTGAGACATTCACTGAGTGCCGCCATTATGACCGCAACAAAAAAAATGTGTTGTTATTGTTTTTGGTTCATGTTGCACTGATCTTTGTTGATTGCTCCATCAACAAAGATATGTTTTTATTGCCTTGTTGAAGTTGTTGTACTGCGGCTATCAGCTTTTATATGCAGTAGACAAAAAAGAACGTGTAAAGGATGTAGAGTAATGAGGATGACTCTTTCAATAAAGAGTCATGAAAGGCTACGACACATGCGCGGAAGTGACTCCAAGGTATGAGAAAACAAATCTATAAAAAAATTTATGTTATGTGAAAGAGAGAAAAGTGGTGAGAATTTAGATCTAGTGTGAGGGAGTTCCATCTGACCGCAAGATCTGGCATTCAAAGACCCGATTTGAAAAATGTGTTTAATTCGTAAAATGGATGGAACCATAACGAAAACAGTGAGAGTATCGCAGGAGTCTCTAATGGGGTCATTATCCTAGAACCTTTAGGTCCGTGAACTCATGGACTTTAACATCATACCTAAAGAAATGTACAGTGTGGAAAAATCGGAAATAAAAAAGATAGTAAGATTTATTGTATAAAAAATCTTGGAAAATATAAAGTCAACCATTTTAATAAATCTTATTAAAAAATGTTTACCAAAATTTTGAAAATGAGCGCTAGGGATAGAGATTTCAAAGATAAATATGGTAAATGTGAAAAAATTAATTTATTTAAAACTTTTTGTTTTTTTATTGAAGACCATAACTAATTATTATAAACAAATTGTTGACCAGGTGATGTTCAATGGATTGGTGGTCAAAAAATATTGAAATTCTGCTGGCAGGTGCAATTCAAACGATAAAAGTGTTTTTGTTATCATGGTGAGCTATATTAAAAAAAAAACCAAACCAAAAAAATCACACTAAACAAATTTTAATTTAATGAAAAAAAAAAAAAATAAGAAGAACAAATCGGAGAAATTTTAATCTATTAAAATTTGGCAAACAAATTGCCTACATATTTATCTGCAAAAAGAAAACATTAAAAAGTACGTGCATACGTAATTAATATGTATGTGAACATGTGTGGTCGCTGTGGATTATGATACACATTAATATTAAAATAATATATATTTATGATCTAAAAATATATAAGGCAAAAAAATGTTTAAAAAGAAATAGACAATAATGTATTGGAAAGAAAATTGTGGAGTACTTATCTATTATACGAAAAGCGTGAGAGCATAGTGGATAAGAGAGGAGAGGAGAGAGCAACCTTTTCTCTGTGCGTGTTGTATGTGAATTTTGATTTCTTTTTTTTATTATTATCATTTTAAAGTATTATAGTATTAATAAAACATATTTACAAACAAGTATTAGTAAATTTATGATTATATTTAATATCTACAACAATAAGTATATGAATTATGATATAAACAAATAAAGGAAAACGAAAATAGAAAGAAAAAAATACTCACCTTAAGCTGATGACGTAGTCCACTCATTGGGCTCATTCAAGTTTAAAGCTAAGTGTGTTTGCTTTTTAAATAGATTAAGTATTTACAAAAGAAGTAATTTATTTATTTAAAATTTGAGCAATTCGCTTAACAAAGTATTCTTTCTTGTTGTTCTTGCTTTATAATTACAGTGTTTAGTTATATTTTTTTGTTTGCTTTTCTTATTTGAGCACAAATCATTTTTATGATTATTAGATTAAACTAAAAAGCAAAAGAAATATATTTTCAATATTTTATCGACATTTTAAAAGGGCATTTAAAAAATTGCTGCTACTCGGATTTTGGATTAAAACACTGGAAAAAATTATTTTTCGCATTAAACTCAAGTAATAATCGTTATAGATCCCATTTTTAAAAAAAATGTAAACACCAGATAAAAGA
This sequence comes from Palloptera scutellata, assembly GCA_958295655.1. NCBI lineage: Eukaryota > Metazoa > Arthropoda > Insecta > Diptera > Pallopteridae > Palloptera > Palloptera scutellata. Next base: position 63,313,330 of record OY282449.1, on the reverse strand, counting down.
AAATAAATTTATAAAAATTCCCGAAAAATATTTAAAAACAAACAAACTCAATGCTCACACACTAAATCGAACCAACGAACAAATGTGCGAAAAATCGACCGATCCGTTGTGAATTTCAAATAAAATTGTGAAGCAAAAGCATCAAAGCATTAGCCAACGATCGTTGTCTAGATCGCTCACTGGCTCGCTGGCTGGCTGCTTAGCTCGTTTGTCCCGCAAAAAGCGAAAACAAAACATTACAACAATAACAACTAAAGTGAAATAATGAAGAATAGCAACCGAAACCGGCAGCAATGGCAGACGAAAGACAGCAGCAGCAGCAGCAATGAGACCCACCACACTACACAATCTACGTCACAGGGACCGGTTGAGATCGCAAAGTAAAATAAAAAAGAGTTGAGTTGTTTTTGTTGCTGTTTGTCAACATAAAAGTAAATGAAATAAAATCACAGCAACAAAAATACTATAACAGTATCAGCCTAGGAAGTAAAAGAGCACACGATACATACACACACAGACATATACTGTACATACATACATATGCAGATTTAAGAGAACAGAAACAAACGTAATATTTTATCGAAAATTAACAACAACAAAACAGCAACAACAACTCACAAATAAAGAATCGTGACCCGAAAGCGAAAACACTCACACAATTATTTGTTATTGCGCATACACACAAACAGACAAACACACGCACGCCAAAATACCAGAGAGATTTATTTGCCTATTTTGCGGCGACAACTCAAAGTGAAGCTTATTTTAATGCATCAATGTAGGTACTTTTATGAAATGATGTTAATTTCTTTTTGGAAATCTCATTATGTGTGCCACGTCTAGCAATAATTGTTGCCATAAGTATGACTTAATTTATGACAAGAAGTTACGTCATAAATACAAGTGGGCAAATTTTGTTAATTTCAAAAGAAACTTTGCATGAGGAACAAAGTATTTTTTTTTTTTTTTGTAAAAACCTACGTCTCTAAATTAAGTAAAACAGTTGGGTTTTATTTAGTTTTAATTACGACATATCGAACTGTTTTATTTAAATAAAATATTAGACAAGAGCGCGTAAAATTGTTTTTGTTTTACTCATAAACATATATAAACGTCAAACTTATGACAGTATTTAGGACAACGGAGTTTAGAAATAAAGTATGTCATACATGTCATGCCACTAATAATTTACATAAGTCATAAGGTGTCTCCACATGATTTCCTTATGACAAGCGGATAGTTTTGTCATAGATTATTGCCAGTCAAAAGACGAGGTGCATCACAGGTAGATAGGCAGCGAATAATAAACACTAAAAATTTTATTTTATTGTTAAGAAGCAATGCGTTCTTCCTACTAAGAAAAACTAAGCATGCAAAAAATTTATAAAATTAAATAAATATTGTATAGATTGGAGAAAAAATCGTGTTGGAGCTGTACCTTCGAGATATAACTCTCCATTTACCAGTTCAAAATAAGCTTTGGAGTCTGTGCGTGAATCACTTTGACTCCGGACAAAGTCAGTGTATTCTAGGCTGTAAGTGTTACCTATAAATCAATGACTTGATGCAACAGGCTCCTCAAATCGCTAGCTTGTGGCGCATGCGAATGTCAAGCTAACTCTATTCACCACCTACAAGTTTATTGGCTGATCCATTCTAAATTACGCCACCAACCTTATCAGGTCACCATACACTAGCAATACCCAATGCATGGATCTACAAGCTGGGGGAAAAAATAAAGAGCTAAGCTCTACACTCACACTTAATACCTAGAAATATCACAAAGCTGGAATCTCGACACAGGCAAAATGAAAAATGTAGAAAAAACTATTTTTCTACACAGCACGACTCTTGGCAGGCAATGTCAAATGTACAAGAGTAAAAATTGCCTATGAAAAGCTTTTCACTTCGCCGTTCGGATTCGGCATAAACTGTAGATCCCTTCGATTCATATACAAATATAACACGCACAACGTGAGTGGATGCGAAAAGCTCGGCCTAGGCCCTCCATGGTCTGTTGTGTCATTAAAAGAAGAAGCAGAAACTTATTAACCAACGTCAAAAGTTACACTACTCTCTAATTCTTGACATTGGCGAAATATGAGTTCCAGGCTATAGGAACATTGAGCTCGATTAAGTTGACAGCCTTGAGATCAAGCGGAGACTAACTCTTGCCAACAGGTGTTACTACGGGCTCAGTAGGCAATTGAGAAGTAGAGCCCTCTCTCGACCGACGAAAATAACGCTCTATAAGTCCCTCATCCTTCCCCTCCTAAGATATGGCGCAGAGACGTGGACATTGACCATCAATGATGAGAGGCTGTTAGGAGCGTTCGAGAGGAAGATACTCCGTAAAATCTACGTTCCAGTATGCGTGGACGACGTGTACCGAATAAGATAGAACGATGAGCTGTATGAGCTGTACGCCGACACTGACATAGTCAAGCGTATACAACTCCAGCGGCTTCGCTGGCTGGGTCATGTTGAGCGAATGGAAGAGAGCGCTCCGGCTAGAATGGGGAATATTCGAACCACGGTGGAGGAACACGCAGAAGGGGACGTCCTAATCTCCGTTGGAAAGACCAGGTGCAGGGTAACCTGACTGCACTTGGCCTTACCAACTGGCGCCAGCGTGCGCATAGCAGAAGCGACTGGCGAAGCTTTGTAGAGGCGGCCAAGACCGATCATCGGTTGTAGTGCCAGTTAAGTAAGTAAGTAAATAAACTTAAAACCTAGATTCTTTTAGACATTAAATACTTACCCTCATATGTGACGCTAGTTCTCCTGTGCATATTTCAGCCATATTGGCTTTGATTTCTGTCGTTAATAAGTAATTTAAAGATATTTAAAGTGAGATTCAAGTCTGTCTGTATCGAATTGTATTATGAAACACTCAAAATAACCATTTGGTGTATTTTTCTTGAACATGTCACAAACTAAATGCTGGACTCTTCCAAAAGTTCTCTATTATCAGTCTAGTACACTTTTTTGAGGTTCCTCATGTACGATTTCAAATTGTCTTTACCTCTTCAAAAATTGTAACAGAACTTATGGCAAGACTAGGTAGATCATTTAAAGTAAAATTTTATTATGAAGTTTGCTTATAATTACTTGACTACTTAAAATATAATTTAGTTACCATATATGAAAGCGTGGAATTGATAACAATGGCAAGGAACTCAGATAGAACCCCAATTAAGTTATTCGCCATGTCATCGATGGCGAATAACATCACGCAATTGACAAATATATAATTTATGGGCGTAGGTAGACGTAAAAGATATGAAAGCGAACACTAATCTAGACGAAATCACACACAATTTTGAATAATTAGTTATTATTATTTTTTATACTTGGTATAATCGCACTGAAATTGTGTGAGTTTTATGTGAACGAACAGTTATGATATTTCTGTACACCCTACATGCCACATATCGTTGCCAATTGCTGCTTTCATTTGAGGAATAGGCTTTGAAAGGAATCTTTCAAATCACATCGGACAATGAAAAGGAACAATAATAGACAAATGATTTTTTATGATTTGAAATAATTTTTTATGACTTTTACTAAAGTGTAGAGTACACTTTAATACCACATATTTTCTTATTATTATTTTCTTTTTTTTTTTTGAAATCGGCAAAATCATGTATAGAAACCCACATCACATTTTCAGCGAACGAACGAACGGACGACGAAAAGATAATCATGAGCAAATCTCTCTTTTTGTCTCAGTAAAGTGGGCGTTGAGAGTACTCACAATCACAATCACACTCACCGAACGAGTGTGTGTGTGTGTGTGTGTGTGTGTGTGTTGCGCATATATTCGTCATGCATGGCAGGGCATGATACATACATTGTACATGCATACATACATACATACATACATACTACTGTGGGCAAAAGTTAGTAAGACTTTTTAATTTAAATTTCGCGCGGAAACCCATTCATCAAAATATTACTTTTTTAAGGTTGGTATGACTGTCGGTGACATCTGTGCCAAATGTCACATGAAAATAATCATTAGTGTTTAGTATACGCTTGTCGTTCTGAAGTACAAAAAGTGCATTCGGCGATTTTCACAATGAGTGAAATTATTCAACAAAGAAGTTCCATTAAATTTAGTGTGCGGAATCAAATTTCTGGTGCCGAAACGTTCAGAATGTTGCAAAAGGCCTTCGGTGATAATTGTATGTCGCGAGCAAGTGTTTTTGATTGGTACAAATTGTTCAAAGATGGTCGAGAACGCGTTGACGACAAACCACGTCCAGGACGGCCATCAACATCAACTGATGATCAACACGTCAATAAAATCAAGGAATTGGTGCTCGAGAATCGAGAATCGACGATTAACAGTCAGAGACCTTACTGGCATCGTTGGAATATCGGAAGGATCAGTGAAAACCATTTTAAAACATCATTTGGGCCTAAGAAGAGTGAATGCACGATTGGTTCCAAAATCACTGCATTGGTTTTACGAGACCATTTTGCCAAAAATTCGACTGATATCGTTCCGCAACCACGCTACCACCCTATTCGCCTGACTTAGCACCGTGTGACTTTTGGCTATTTTCTAAACTCAAAAAACCGCTTCGTGGACACCGTTTTCAGTCAATTGAAGACATTAAACATGAATCCCTAAGCGCATTGAAGGCTATTCCGGAAATTGACTTTAACAACTGTTTCGAGAATTGGAAAAAACGTTGGCATTGTAACGTTTTATTGGGGCCGGGGGGGATTACTTTGAAGGGGACGAAATAGATTTGGAAGAATGAATAAAAAAATTTGAAATTATGAACAAAGTCTTACTAACTTTTGCCCACAGTAGTACATACAAGTACATAGGTACATAAATACAATGTACTATAATATACTCGTACACACCAAAAGCTACAAAAATTTTTTTTAAAAATTAAAAATAAATACAAAATAAATACAGATTTTAATCTTTTATGCACGTAGTTTGGCGTTATACTTTTTTTTGGCAAAGGTGCTGAATGAGCTCAAGTCTTTTCTTTTCCCCCTTTTTGTTTTGAATTTTTATTACGGTTTTCTAAAGGAGGAGGCCAAAGTGCGCTCAAAGTGCGCTAAAGTTTTCCATAATGCACAGTTGTCGTACATTCAAATTTATTGTAGGTACATGTAGATAATTTGAAAATTTGTAAGTGTTTACAAAGTTAAGCAATGTATTCCATTGTAAAACTGAAGCAAAATGAAACAATACAAATTTTATGGCGTTTACAAAAGTGTAGCGTACAAGTTATTGTGTTGTATAACATTGAAGAAGGTGAGCGTGCTCGTTTTAAGGTTACGCATACGCCATGTTAGACAATTATGTACAGGTAACCCTCCTACAACGAGGGTTTCTATAACGCGTTTTCGCTACAACGCCGTTCCCAAAATGCGGAAATTTTCTTACAACGCTGCTCCTACAATGCGATTTTTACGAAAACTTTCTATGTAACGCAATTTTTTCCAAATAAAAATTTACTAATTAATATTATAATAATATAATATTTACTACTTACTTTAATTTAAAAAAGGGTTTCTTCCCTAAATAAAATTCTTTGCAATATGTACATACTTCAAATCGCATTTTTACCGCCCAACACCACATCGCTTTTACAGCCTCTAGATCAGGGCATAATAGCAGCGTTCAAAGCATACTATATACTCAAATCCTTTCAGTTAATATTAGAGAAGATGGAGTCAGCAAATATTACTGTCGAAGAAGTCTGGAAACAATTCTCAATTTGAAATTTCGTTGAAGTTGTTGATACGTCACTTAAAGATATTCGTCGTTCAACACTAAAAGCTTGTTGAAAAGCTCTATTACCGGAAATAGACGTTCAGGAAACTGTTGCTACACCAATAGAAGATGAATATAGGAACATAGTGAGATTGGTGCATGCAGTAGAAGGCGATGGATTTGATGAAATAACAATGGATGATATTCAAGAATTAATTGCGGACGACGAAATAAACGAAGTAGATTTAGTGGCAATGACAAATGAAGAATCAGTGGGCGATAGCTCTGACGATCTTTCCGATGTTAAAAATAAAAACTTTTCCCTAAAAAGTATCGAGAAAGTTTCAAATATGGCAAAGCAGTTGGAAGAATACATTTTGGAGAACGATACTTTAAGGGTTAGAGCAGAAATACTTAAACGAAATCTTCAAAACAGCTTAACTCCCTATCAAGAAATTTATAAAGATTTATGAAATAATAGCAAATAAACTTCATTAGAAGATTTTTTCAAATCAACAATCGTCGAAAGGATGCCCGAATCTGATAGTGGATCAAGCTCAGATTTTGAACTAGTACGAACAAAACGATCGATACAAATCAAACTAAGCGATGAGGAGGAGTAGAAAGTTATGGTTCTATTTTTGCTTTACTTACTTTACTTTTAATGGCACAACAGCCCATGGAGGGCCTAGGCCGAGCTTGTTGTGCATGTTATATTTGTACATGAATGGAAGGGACCTACAGTTTAATGCCGAATCCGAACGGTGAAGTGAAAAGCTTTTCAAAGCAATTTGTACTCTTGTAGGTTTGCCATTGCCTGCCAAGAGGTGGTGCCGTATAGAAAAATTATTTTTTCTACTTTTTGATTTTGATTTTGCCTGTGCCGAGATTCGAACTCCGGACACTCTGCGTCCAACGCATTACCACTACGCCACAGCGACCAATGTCGCTTTAGTTTCTCGCATATTAATCAACATTGCCGCAATATTTTATTATTGGTGGTTGGTCATTGAACAACGTGATAAATTTGTGATAAATGCAAATCGAACTGATAACAATTTAAATCAATATAACAATTTTAAATCAATATTTAACTATCTTTTTTTGAATTCAAAAAAACTATATTTTACTAGCGAACCCAATGCACGTTCACTGGGCATAATTAAAACGTAATTCAAAGCAGTTTAAATTTTTAAAGTTTATATTTGTTGTAAAACTTTATGGAAAACCACATTTTTAGTTTTCTTAAGGAGTGAGATCGAAAAAATCGGATATCTTTGAAAGACCACTGCTTGGAAACTCTTCATCTGAATGAGAAAATTCAAACAGTAGGCTTTGCGTTGGAGAAATTCTGATGAAATACAATCACATTTTTTTTATGTGAACTTGTGAACTTTCTGTTGAGTCATGGCATCGGAAGTGGAAAGACGCGATTTAGTTGTGGAATTATTTCGAGAAAATCCGCAGTGGAGCCAGAAAACCATAGCAAATAAGGCGAAAGTTGCACAAAACACTGATTCGATGATTCTTAAAAAATTTAATACAGACTTAACAGTTGCTAGAAAATATGGTTCTGGAAGGAAATACGGTTTCGTGTCTCCACTAAAGGCGAAGAAAGTCGTTGCTCTCTTAGAGAAGAATCCAGCGTTGTCTAATCGAAAATTGGCGGAAAAAGCGAGTTGCAGTTCGTAAAAGTTTTTAGTTAAAAAAATTAAAAATGATGCGGGCCTTAAAACATACAAAGTGCAGTCAGTACCCGACAGGAACGCTACTAAGAACTTCGTAGCCCAGAGCCGAGCTAAAAAGTTGAAGACAGATTTTTTCCAAAAATTCGATTGCTGTGTTATGGACGATGAAACATTGACGATGAAACAGTGTTGTCTAAATTTTCTCAATTGCCTGGTCAAGAGTTTTACACCGCAAAGGAACGAGGAGGAGTTGAGGAAAGATTTAGGACAAAACAAAAGTCCAAGTTCCCGAAGAAGTTTCTGGTATGGTAAGCGATTTGTAGTTGTAAGCTAAGGGATAAAAGTTTCGTAGCAAGTGGCACTGTTAATGCCGAAATTTATGTGAAGGAGTGCCTCCAGAAGAGATTGCTACCCTTCATTAGAAAGCACAATGTATCTACTTTCTTTTGGCCTCATAGAGCCTCCTGCTACTATAGTAAAGTAACCCTTAAATGGTTCGAAGACCAAAACATCAAATTGGTACCAAAAATCCCCACCCCACCAAATTGCCCACTTCGGCCTATCGCGAGATATTGGACTCTAGTGAATAGAACATTTAAGGCAACAAACAAAGAAACTAAATCCATGGAAGATTTTAGAAATAAGTGGAATGCTGCTGCCAAGAGAGTCTCAGAATTGACAGTAAAGGCGCTAATGGCAGGCATACCGGAAAAGCTGTCCGAATTCTGTTAAAAACAACAAACAAATTAGTTTTATTGATTTATTTTATCAGAAATTAAATTTTTCTTTTCAAAACTGTTTACATATATTTATTTGCATAAGAGATTTCAATGCTAGGACAATTTAAAGTTATCCGACTTTTTCGATCTCACTCCTTACACATCATCTATATCATTTTAACTTATCATCAACCTTTTTTTGAAATAGTTCAAAAATTAACAACATCGACATCGCTTGCCGCTTTGAAGAACAAAAAATCGACTGGTGTAGACAAAATGCAATGCAAAAATGCTGAAAGCCTGTTCAGCAACATTTGAAAGCATTTGCTTTTAAAAGTTCGAGGAGAAATTGGTCTCCACTTATGCCAACGAATAATGTAATCCTCAAAAGATCAAAAGAATCGACTTCAATTCTCGCCGCCAATTCTCTTTTATGTTCTCGTTCTATCGACTGGAAACTGGTGACTCGAAGTGGTAATTTGAGTTTTGTAAAGACGAAAAAAGACAGCCGAAGCGATATCAGATGGATATACGGATGTTTTTGACCAGAAATTCGTTCACAATGATAGCCTTGTGACATGATGCGTTTTTGGGCGTGTAAAAGCCATGATTTTTCTTTCCAAGAAGTTGGCCTTCTTCGACGAATTTGCTCTCTCAACAAACGCAGCTTAACACCCAGATAAAATTCATTTATTACCGCCTGACCTTCTGCCCTGAATTCCGAGTGCACAACATCGCGATAATCAAAAACAGTCAACATTACCAACCACATCTCGACCCGACTGCTTTTCAATGCACTGCAGCACTTAAACATTGTAAGCCTTCTGTAACATTTTCAGTGATTCGGCACACAAAATTCCATTTACAATACAAAATTTGAGAAAAATTCGTTGTTCGTTAATTTTATTCATAATAAAAATCGCAAAACACACTGGAGATGAGCTAATAAAATCGAGAACAAAATCGATCACGTCAGTAAAGAGGACAGTGTGATGCCAACTTAGCGGCAATAGTTTTAGAATTTTTATAAATCCCTTTACTTTACTTACTTGCTGGCACTACAACCGACGATCGGTCTTGGCCGTCTACAATCCCTTTAAGCGGGTTTTTCAAGTGATCATTTCCCGGTACTTTTTTTTACCGAATTTACTTCATAGTAAGTAGAGGAGCATCGATATTTTTAATTGGAATAAATCTAAAAATCTAAGAATCTAAAAATAAATGGTTAATTGAGAAAGCAAATTTAATTATTAAAATATCGCTATAGATCAAAACTGAATTTAGATTATTGTTTATTTTTATATGTAGCCGTGCGCAAATAATGGGTGATTTTTATAAGAGTTTAGTTTTTGAAAATGAAAAAAAAACACGGAAGTTTTACAATTTTTATTTGGTTCGATAAATCAATTCCTCCCATTTACTTTTTAAAGATAATTTCACTGAAATATTTCCCGCGGCTACGTTTCAAGTGCTCCATTCTGAAGTTCCAATTTTGGCACATTTTTTCACACATTTCGGCCGGAATCTCACAAATGATGCCATGATGCGTTCAATGTTGGCTTCCAAAGTAGCAATCGTGTCTTGTCGTTGGCTTGTCCCTGTAGACAAGAGACTTAACATAGCTCAAAAAAAAATAGTCTTACTTACTTACCGCCTCCACAAAGCTCCGCCAGTCACTTCTGCTATGCGCGCGCTGGCGCCAGTTGATAAGGCCAAGTGCAGTCAGGTTGCCCTGCACCTGGTCTTTCCAACGGAGATTAGGACGTCCCCTTCTGCGAGTTCCTCCACCGTGGTTCGAATAAGCGCTCCCTTCTAGCCGGAGCGCTTTCTTCCATTCCATTCGCTCAACATGACCCAGCCAGCGAAGCCGCTGGAGTTTTATACGCTTGACTATGTCAGTGTCGGCGTACAGCTCATACAGCTCATCGTTCCATCTTATTCGATACACGTCGTCCACGCATACTGGACCGTAGATCTTACGGAGTATCTTCCTCTCGAACGCTCCTAACAGCTTCGCATCATTGATGGTCAATGTCCACGTCTCTGCGCCATATCTTAGGAGGGGAAGGATGAGGGACTTATAGAGCGTTATTTTCGTCGGTCGAGAGAGGGCTCTACTTCTCAATTGCCTAAAAAAAAATAGTCTAACGGGGTCAAATCACACGATCTTGGTGGCCAATTGACTGCACCATAACGTGAGATTAACTGCTCACCAAATTCGCCTCTCAATTGATGCATGGTTGCGCGTGCAGTGTGGCATGTGGCATGTGGCATCGTAATGTTGGAACCACAAGTCGGCCGAGTTCAATTCTAGCATTTTCGGCCAAAACAAGTGTTATAATCGAACGGTGCCGGTACCTTCCTCCATTGACCGTAACGTTGCGGCCTTCATCGTCTTTGAAGAAGTACGGCCCAATGATGCCGCCTTCTCATAAACCGCACCAAACAGTGCTTTTTTTTGGGATGCATTGGTAGCTGCTGAATTGCCTCTAGCTGGTCTTCACTCCAAATACGGCAATTCTGCTTATTCACGAATTCATTGAGCCAAAAATGAACATCGTCGCTGAAGACAATCTGCGATAACACTAATTTTTCACTGAGCACGAATTTTGATAGTAAATTTCAATAATTTGCAAATATTGTTCAGACATAAGTCTATTATGAAATGCCAAACCAAACTGAGCATAAATCCAGTAACAGCTGTCAAAAAAACTAACTAACTAAAAAAAAAAGTATTGCCAGATTGAAAACCACACTTGTAGAAAAAACACCCTATATTTACGTACGAAACTTACGACGTTGTTGCATTGTTCAATTACTATGCACATGCTGCAGCTGGTGAAACTTGATAAATACTATGCTAAACACTGTTGTTTTTGACATTTCGGGGAATCGCATTGTGCCAAAAATAAATCGTGCAAATATTAACGAAAATCAAACAAACAACGTATTTATAACAAATGCGAACAATGCACACAAATACAAAAGCAAATAAATATACGAAAAGTAAATACTTACATATCAATACATATACTTACATCTGTATGTATGTATATATGTATGCATGTAGTTGTAAACAAATATGCGTCATTTACAGCAATAAACACAGATGCAATTGTACATAATTGTGTACATATGTTTGCATGTGTGTGTGTATGTGTGTGTGTGTGTGTGTCTGTATGAACGAGTATGAACCATTACTCTTCATTAATTATGGTCACCCAACACTTACATCGTTTGACATCAACACAGAAACAACTGAAGCAAAACGAACCCACCCAAATTAACCAGAACGAAATCGCACTGAGTTCAATCCCTTTAACCGGGCACTAAAGAGCATAAGTCAACAACGAAATTTTCAACTTACTCACAGTACATATGTACAACATGTAGCTTCTTATCCTATAGGGCAACCAACTAGTTTCATGTTTGTAGATCAACTGTTTTACTGAACACTATAACTTATCCCATATTTGGTGTCTTTGCTCAGGGCGATCTGGATTATTTAACATTGTGTTGTCCTAGGAGCAAGTCAATTGTTTAGTCTTTGCATATCTTTTCAACTTGTTGACAGATAAATCCTTTTGGAATACTTAGTTTGTAAAACATGTTTTTGGATTAGTTTGTACAGTAATTCTCGAATTGATACAGTTTTTAATTTCTTTCCAATTAGTTTATATTCAGCAGTGAGACCTCTGTGACAATTCCCTAATTTTAAAGTCCATATAAATTGTAAATTAGTAGTCGCTGTGGCGTAGTGGTAGTGCGTGGGACTGTTACTCATAGTGTCCGGGGTTCGAATCTCGGTACAGGCAAAATCAAAAAGTGGAAAAAATAAATTTTCTACACGGCAACAGCTCTTGGCAGGCAATGGCGAACCTTCAAGAATAAAAATTGCCTATGAATAGTTTTTCACTTTACTGTTCGGATTCGGCATAACTGTAGGTTCCTTCCATTTATGTAGAAATATAGCACGCACATCATGTGTAGATACGATATGCCCGGCCTTTCAAATGCAGTTGTGCAAATAAAGGGTGTTTTTTCTAAAAGTGTGGTTTTCAATCTGGCAATACTTTTTTCAGAGTTGGACTTTTTAACAGCTGTCACTTGATTTATGCTCAGTTTGGTTTGCCATTTTATAATGAATAGACTTACGCCTGAAAAATATTTGCAAATTATTGAGGTTTTACTATCAAAATTCTTGCACTGTGAAAAAAGTGTTTCAAGCCACGTCCATTTAGCGACGAGACTCATTTTTGGCTTAATGGATACTTGAATAAGCAGAATTGCCGTATTTGGAGTGAAGACCAGCTAGAGGCAATTCAGCAGCTACCAATGCATCCCGAAAAATGCCCTTTTTGGTGCGGTTCCGCGGGCAGGCGGAATCATTGGGCCGTATTTCTACAAAGACGATGAAGGCGCGCAACGTTATGGTCAATGGAGAAAGGTACCGGTACCGTTCGATTATAACACGTTTTTTGGCCGAAAATGCTAGAATTGGACTCGGCGTGATTTGACCCGTTAGACTATTTTTTGTGGAGCTATGTTAAGTCTCTTGTCTATAGGGACAAGCCAACGACAATACACGATTGCTACTTTGGAAGCCAACATTGAACGCATCATTGCGTCATTGGTGAGATTCCGGCCGAAATGTGTGAAAAAGTGTGCCAAAATTGGACCTTCAGAATGGACCACTTGAAGCGTAGCCGCGGGCAATATTTAAGTGAAATTATCTTGATAATAGCAGACAGGAGGACCTGACTGTACTTGGCCTTACCAACTGACGCCAGCGCGCGCATAGCCGAAACGACTGGCGAAGTTTTATCGGGGCGAGTAGTATTATTATGTAAAGTAGTTGATCATTGATCATTCATTTTCAACCACTTTAAAAACTAGATATTGCATAAACTACTTCCCATATTTGAAAAACTAGTGGACTAGATCGGTTTGACCACACAGGGTAGCTGCTAAAACACACACACACACCACACACACACACACACACCACACACACACACACACACCACACACACACCACACACACCACACACACACACACACACACACACACACACACACACACACACACACACACACACAGCCATATCTGTGCACAGGCTGACTTCGCTCAGGGTATGCTGTGCTTTCCGGACCGTCTCAGCTGAAGCTTATGGCGTAATAGCGGGCCGATGGCTTATTGATATCGAAGTAAATAAAGCCGCATCACAGCGTAACTTGCGCGAGGGAGATCGGGAACTCCTTGAAGCCGAATACCTAAAAAAGTGGCCGGATAGATGGGATACCAGTACAAAATGCCGGTGGACTCACGTTCTTATTCCGTACGTATCAACGTGGATAGAGAGGAAGCATGGTAAATCATGTAAATTATCATCTGACACAGTTTCTAAGTGAGCATGGGTGCTTCCGCCAATACTTGTTTAAATACAAGCACGTAGAAAACCCATACTGTTTATTTTGCAACAACATCTTATACGAGAACGCGGACCACTTACTGATGGAATGTGTGAGATTCGAATGCGCTAGGCATGAACTGAAACAGAACAATGCACAACCAATAACGCCCAGTGGTCTTATACACTACATGCTGAGCTCAGAAGAGGCATGGAGTGATGCGAATGCCAACTAGACGAAAATGATGCAACAACTGCGACGCAATGAGGAAGCTGTAAGAGCCACAGCGGCCTCAACAATGGATAATAGTTAAAAACATAATTCCTGCCTTGCGAAGGAATGCCTCAATGGGCGGTGCCGCGGACCAGGTGAACCAGGACAGTAGCTCAGGAGGTGGTTTTAGTACGTAGGTACACTGGAGTGTGAATCGTGCATGCTGAACAGCAAGGGGCTGCCAGTAAGTATCTATGAAGACTTCCCCTACCTTGAAGCACACAAAAAAAGACACACACACACACACTCACATACATAAAATAATTTGTGATTAAGTGATTTCAGCTGTGATTATGAACTTTTTGGCAAACAATTTTATTGCTTCTTTTCCTCTACAATTAGTTATGTGTGAGTATTTTAAAGTGGATTACTTTTTATTGGATTTGAAATCATATAGTGTATCTTTTGTTTTCCACTCTATTTGTACAATCAGCGATTTTCCATGGAAAAACGTGAAATAACTATTGTACAATTTGCATGCATCTTTATTTTGAAATAAAAAAATTCACTACATTTTTGGCACATTTTGTATACAATAAATTTGATGTTTGGTTTTTATTATTATTTGTTCTTCTTCCTTTCATTCTTTTTTTTTTTTTTTTTGTTAATTAATACTACATAAAATGAGGCAATGTTGTGTGATATGTACACGAAAAATACTTATTTGCTACATCAATTTCAAAGAATTCACAGATATTAAATAGACTCACATTCGATTAGTCATATCGTAGATGCATAGTCACTTGGGTCTAGACTCCCGAGTTAAGCCGACCGATTTCTATGTCAATGACTTATTACCTGGAGCCAATTGACAATTTTGGAACTCTTAAGCAACGTCGAAATAAAGTAACAGATATTTTGAATAGGGCTGGGAAAAACATCGATAACTATCGATTTACCAGGTGTACAAGTATGAAACCGGTAATGCCATCTCTGTGTCGCTAGGTAAAACTATACGCTCTGTCAAAGCCAATCATTGGCGCCAATTCTTCCCATTTAGTTCTGTCAATAATATGCAGTTCATAAACAATCAAATTTCATACAACAACATTTTTTTTACCGCTCGTAAAAATGTCGAATTTTGTGCCTACAAACTACGATCGATATGTGGACATCATTGATTTTCTGTTTCCAATTGAAGAAATCTGCTTTGGAATCTCATCGAATGCTTGTGAAAGCTTACGGCCAGCACGCTCTCGGCAAAACACAGTACAACGAGTGGTTCAATAAGTTTAAAAGTGGCGATTTTGATGTGAAAAACGAAGAACGTGGAAGACTGGAAGACCGAAAAAGTTTGAAGATGCCGAATTGCAAGCGTTACGCGATGAGGATGATGGTCAAATGCAAGAACAACTTGCAGAACAATTAAATGTAACCTAACAATGCATTTCTCAACGTTTAAAAGCCATGGGATTGATTTTGAAGGTGGGAAGGTGGGTGCCGCATGAATTTCTCGACGTTTAAAAGCCATGGGATTGATTTTGAAGGTGGGAAGATGGGTGCCCCATGAATTGACCGAAAGACTAAAAGACAGCAAGAAAATCGAAAAACCACCTGTGAAATGTTGCTCGCCAGGTACAAAAGAAAGTCATACCATATCTTCATCAAATTGTTACTGGCGATGAAAAATGGATCTATTTCGGGAATCCCAAACGTAAACGATCATATGTTAAGCCCGGTACACTGGCCAAATCGACAGCAAAGCCAAATCGCTTCGGAAAGAAGACAATGCTCTGTGTTTTCTGGGATCAGCGAGGTGTTATCTGGTTTGAACTTCTGAAATAAGGTAAAACAATTAATGGTCAACGCTACCAACAACAATTGGCCAATTTGAACCGTGCTTTGTGCCAAAAAAAAGTCCAGAATATCTAGCTAGGCAACACAAAGTGAATTTTCTTGATGACAATGCACCATCAAATCGAACAAAACAGACTCGGGAATTGGTAGATTCGTTCAGCTAGGAAGCCCTCCCCCATGCGGCTTATCCACCAGACTTGGCTCCATCTGACTACCACTCATTTTCATCAATGGGGCACGCACTTGCTGAGCAGCACTTCGATTCGTACGAAAATGTGAAAAAATTACTCGATGACTGGTTTAACTCAAAAAACGAACATTTTTTCTTAGCGAAGCATTCATTGAATTGCATTCATTGAATTGCCAGAGAGATGGGAAAAATATGTAGCCATTGTTAGCCAATGGCCATTACTTTGAAGATTGAATGTACGAGTATAACCATTTTTCTTTAATAAAAGTGTATTTTCTTAAAAAAATACCAGTTTCATACTAGTGCACCTGGTATATAGATAGGTCGTGCACATCGGTAAGTATCGATAGTTTCTAGTGTTACCGATGTTACCAATGATGTTACAGTAACTTCACTGTCATGCTGCATTTACCTAGTGTTTATACCAGACAGTTTTACCGAAACAATAACAATACATTAACACTTTTTCACTAATAAACTCACACAAAGACAATTGCCTTCGCCTTTGTCTCTGATTTTCCCTAGACAATGATGGTAACAATAATTTTGACGTTTATTGACGTTCCGAGAAAATATGAGAGAAAACATAACAAAACGCATATATTTAAAATTTACCCCGCAAAACCAAAAATTTTAATTTCTTATTCGCAAATTTTGTTAAGTTGTATTAAAATCGTTATTAATATATTGTTAATAAAATATATATTAAATAGAGGCGGCCAAGACCGATCATCGGTTGTAGTGCCATCAAAATATTATTTTTTTTAAGGTTGGTATGATTGTCGGTGACATCTGTGCCAAATGTCACATCAAAATAATCATTAGTGTTTAGTATACGCTTGTCCTTCTGAAGTACAAAAAGTGCATTCGGCGATTTTCACAATGAGTGAAATTATTCAACAAAGAAGTTCCATTAAATTTTGTGTGCGGAATCAAATTTCTGGTGCCGAAACGTTCAGAATGTTGCAAAAGGCCTAAGGCCTTCGGTGATAATTGTATGTCGCGAGCAAGTGTTTTTGATTGGTACAATGGTACCAAATTGTTCAAAGATGGTCGAGAACGCGTTGACGACGAACCACGTCCAGGACGGCCATCAACATCAACTGATGATCAACACGTCAATAAAATCAAGGAATTGGTGCTCGAGAATCAACGATTAACAGTCAGATACCTTACTGGCATCTTTGGAATATCGGAAGGATCAGTGAAAACCATTTTAAAACATCATTTGGGCCTAAAGAAGAGTTCACTGCATTGGTTTTACGAGACCATTTTCCCAAAAATTCGACTGATATCGTTCCGCAACCACGCTACCACCCTATTCGCCTGACTTAGCACCGTGTGACTTTTGGCTATTTTCTAAACTCAAAAAACCGCTTCGTGGACACCGTTTTGAGTCAATTGAAGACATTAAACATGAATCGCTAAGCGCATTGAAGGCTATTCCGGAAAATGACTTTGACAACTGTTTCGAGAATTGGAAAAAACAAAAACGTTGGCACAAGTGTATTTGGGGCCGGGGGGGATTACTTTGAAGGGGACGAAATAGATTTGGAAGAATGAATAAAAAAAATTTGAAATTATGAACAAAGTCTTACTAACTTTTGCCCACATACGGCGGCTTGCTAGAAATAAATCGTTTCAGTAATTGTCCAGGCGACTTCGTCACGAAGACAACTTTTCTTTTTTTTTCGACAGTTAATACATATTCGCAATTGTCTTCAGAGCATTGTCTGATATAAACGCAGCGTTAGGCCGGCCGAGCGAACGAAAGAATCTATATTCGTTTGGCCGGTGTAAACGGTATAGCGTTGAACATTGTGTTCGCTACAAAATGTTCCGGAACAAGTTTCAGGCGGTGTAAAGGGTTACATACGCCAAACGGATAAAAGAAATTTCTTTGATGTTGATTGGACTGAGTTCGATCTTATTCGTCGAATCCAGTGTTTCTGTCGCTTTGTAATTGTGAAAATTAAGTAAAAATGGGGAAAAGAAGTAAAAAAAAGTAGTTGACGCATAGTGCCTTTCAATACCCACTACCTATGCTGTAGTTTCAACAAGAAAGCAATCGGCTTAAGTCACTGGTAAAATTAAGGTATCTTAAAAAAAAGTCCACAGCATCTTGAAATAATGAATTATTCATTGCGCAAATATAAGTATTAATACGGCGTCCAGTCGCCACCATTCTTTGTAATTACATTACAACGGAAATGCGTACTATCGACTAATTTTTCAGCATATGACCGTGTTAAACTTCGCCATACTTATTACCCTAAGAAGCCGTTTCAAATGATTTATTGAACGTATCTTTTTTCCACGTCGTTCTAACTTCATAAGAGCCCAAACATTTTCGATCAGGTTCGCATCTGGCGACTGTGCAGGCCAATCCAATGAAGTTATGCCGCTTTCCTCTTTCCCACTGTTTCACAAGCGACTGCGATGTTTTGGGTCGTTGTCCTCTTGAAGAACCCAATCTCGGCTTCCTGCCCCAAACCACATATCCGTTGATGGCAAAAGTCCCACAACGGTATATCGTGGTCATGAAGTTGGCATCCAAATTCCTCGTGAACATGATTAATTTGCCAAATCGTTGTTTTGTGAAGCATCCCCAAACATGAACCTTTCCTGGATGTTTCACTGACTGCTGGAGTATCTTACCATCTTTAGTGGGCCATAGTGTTTGTCATCGAAAAGGAGGATTCGTCTGTGAACACCACTTGGCTCCAATCGTCATCCACATGTTCAGTTGCCCACTATTGGCGTTTTTTTTATTTGCTTTGCAATTAGTAAGGGTTTTACCGTCGTTGCTCGAAATTGGATCTGAAACTGCCTCAAACGGTTTCTTATTGTATTCAAAGACAAAATTTATGCCCTTTCGGGCCAATTTTGGTTCAGCTGCTTTCAAGGGTATGGCTGGATTAGCTTCGAAAATCCTCTTTATAACCAAGTGCATGCTTATTTTCTGTGCATTTTACTAACATAGCTCCACAAAAAATAGCCTAACGGGGTCAAATGGCCACCTATCTACACCGGGTGAGCGAGAAAGATGGCTTCTGGGGTTTATTAAGAGCTTATGTTCAGCCGGTGTAAATAGTTGCGCGAATGACAACTTATTAGCAGCAATTTCTACGCGAAAGAATCTTTATTAGTTTTGGCGGTCGAAATGCAGAGTAAGCGTCAAAAATAGAATACATAAGCCGACGGCAACGTCTCTGTTCAATTGACATCGACGTACTCGAATCTGCTCAGAGCAATGGAAAGGAAAATCGTCGATGTTTATCGATAGTTTTCCTCACCGGTTTTTCTCCAGCTCTAATCTTGAAAACGGCAAGATTCAAAATGTCTAGTCGTAATTCGTAACTCACTTCTCACAGAACATTTTATTTACCATTCCCATTATTTTGTTTAAGTACATACGTTATCATGAACCATTGAGATGGGTTTTTAGGTAGTAAAGCCTATCAATATACATTTATATTGTACCACCTCGGAGGTGTAGTTGCAGTTGTAGTTGTGCTGGACTATTACTTAACTCAGGAGTTCTGGATTCAATGCCTGGCAATGGCAGAACCGTATAATTTTTCTTTTATGTTCTTTTTATTTTTCAAGTAGCACTATCACAATAAACTGGATGCGTAACACAGAGTGTTTTAGCTTTGCAACACTAAACAAAATGGAAGCTCCTTTAACTGAAAACCGTTTGCGTTAAGTTAATCCCATGTCACCTTGGTTAAAACAACATATTAACAAAACGAACTCCCACTTTCAGTATTTCATTCTCATTCGTCTACTTTTAATGCGAAACAAAAACAAAGATTACAATTTTGTAAAGTAGACGAATGAAAACGACGAATGAAACAGAAAGTGAGTGGAGGATGGCCCCGAAATGATAGAGAAAAAGGCCATGCATTTGCTCAACATTTAAAAAACGTGCTCAAGCCGAATTCACCTACAATGCACACACAAACACTTTACAACAAACTCAACCAATATTAACATTGTCAGTTAAAAAACATACGAGTACAATTATTCGCTTCACAGTAAAAGAAATAACAAAAATAATTAAGGAGTTAAATTTAAAAAAAGCTTCGTTTCAACCAAAAGCAACTCTGCAACGAGCCCAATGTAACCACCTGACTGAGCACGAGAGAACACCAACATAGCCACGGCAAACACGAACATAGCCACGGCTTTACGTGTGGCTATAGTTATGCATCATAGTGTATGACTACAGCCTGGAAAATATGTACTATATAGATCGTGGAGTCTAAGGCTGTGGTCATATTCAAAGTTTACTCGGCGAACACCATGCAATTGTTGTTGCCCGAACACGAAAAAAAAGAGCTTTTACTCACTCTCACAGCGAACACGATATGCTGGGTGAAATGTACACCACCGAGCACGCCGAGTATTCAGGGTGTCAATGAGTTATTCTATAAAAAAAAGGAACAAAAATGTATGTAAAATTGAAGGAAAACATTCTAAACTGTTCATCACTATTTTCATAAGCAGAAAAGCGAAGTTGCGAATTTTTTTAGTTTTTAAAAGTGAATATTAAATATATTATTCATACAACTATTGAAGAAAAATCATATTATTTTCATAATTTTTCAATTATATTATCAATTTCACTCTCCATATTGATAGAATCGTTTAAAGGTTTTTGGTATACCATTTAGTGTTGCCGTTGCGAACAATATAGTATTACAAAAAATAACTAAAAAAAAGCAACGACAAAAAGCAACTTTGTAATGAACACCAATGTAACCACCTGACCGAGCACAAGAGTAAAATATGTTGTGTTCGTCGAACAGCGAACACCAGTATAACCAGCAGTTAAGAGAAATATTGATTTTTATATGTTCAGAAAGGATTGCACTTTCTCTTTCTTTTAATGGCACAACTATCCACGGAGGGTTTAGGCCGAGTCATGTTGTACGTGTTATATTTGTACATGGATGGAGGGGGCCTGCAATTTTATGCCGAATCGGAAGGACGAAGTGAAAAGCTTTTCATAGGCAATTTTTACTCTTGCGATTGCCTGCCAAGAGGAGGTGCCGTGTAGAAAAATTGTATTTCCACTTTTTGATTTTGCCTGCGCCGAGATTTGAACCCCGGACACTCTACATCTACCGAACATATCTAAAGGGTGATTTTTATAAGAGTTTAGTTTTTGAAAGTGAAAAAAAACACAGATATTTTACAAAAGTGAATGAAGTTCTTATTTGGATCGATAAATCAAATCCTGCCATTTACTTTTTCAAGATAATTTCACTTAAATGTTGCCCGCGGCTACTCTTCAAGTGGTCCATTGTGAAGGTCCACTTTTGGCACATTTTTCACACATTTCGGCTGGAATCTCAACAATGACGCAATGACGAATTCACTGTTGGCTTCCAAAGCAGCAATCGTGTTTGGCTGGTCCCTATTAACAAGAGACTTAACATAGCTCCACAAAAAATAGCCTAACGGGGTCAAATCACACGATCTTGGTGGCCAATTGACTACACCAAAACGTGAAATTAACTGCTCACCAAATTCGACTCTCAATTGATGCATGGTTTCGCGTGCAGTGTGGCATGTGGCATCGTCCTGTTGGAACCACATGTCGGCCGAGTCCAATTCTAGCATTTTCGGCCAAAAAAGTGTTATAATCGAACGGTGCCTTTCTCCATTGACCATAACGTTGCGGCCTTCATCGTCTTTGAAGAAGTACAATGATGCCGCCTGCCCATAAACCCCACCATAAACAGCATTTTTCGGGATGCATTGGTAGCTCCTGAATTGCCTCTGACTGGTCTTAACTCCAAATACGGCAATTCTGCTTATTCACGTATCCATTGAGCCAAAAATGAGCCTCGTCGCTTAATGAACGTGGCTTGCGAAACACTTTTTTCACAGCGCATGAATTTTGATAATAAATTTCAATAATTTGCAAAAATTGTTAAGGCGATAAGTATATTCTTTATGAAATGGCCAACCAAACTGAGCATAAATCAAGTGACAGCTGTCAAAAAGGCCAACTCCGAAAAAAGTATTGCCAGATTGAAAACCACTCTTCTAGAAAAAACACCTTTTATATATTTTTTTTTTCATTCATATTGCCAAAAATATTATTATTATCTAAATAATCATTTAGTGCCTACAAAACTATTTTTTAATCTGATTCTTTTTTTTATTTTTCTGTAGTTTGCAATTTTAAAATAAACAACATTTTGGCATCTTTCTTATTTGTGGTAAATTTATTTCTGTTTGAAAAAGTTTTCGTAAAAGGTAAAAATATTAAACGGAACACTTTGAAGTTCTTGCAGAATTAAATGCCATTAAGTATAAAATTAAAAACATTTTAAATGTATTTTCACATACTTAATGCTCATATTTATAAGAAAATAATATTGTACTAAAAGTCATGCCAAGGTCATAGATGTTTTGGTTTTATTTTCATATATGAAAAAGCTGTGAAAGTATTTGTGGCTGAAGAAAATTTACGAAATTTTTGTACTTAAATTTTTTTTTTTTGTTTTAAGAATTGAGTATTAAGTGAGAAAGTGAGTATGAGTTATGAAAATTATTGTATTACCATAAATATTAAGTAAATTAATTCGAGACAGATATTCAAAGAAAATCAAACAAAAATTAATTATGAAAAAAAAACAGGGAGTCGAAGAAGTTTGGGCAACGAATACCTTGATGCAACCAATACACCACTGGAATCGATGAATGTGGAACATTAAAAACATTTTTGCCCCTGCTAAAAACAACAAAAGCTAAAATGATTGAAAGCCTCAATTGCTTGTTTGTAGGGCACACAAATGCTCATATTTAAACTATTAGGTGCTGGTTATATTGGTGTTCGCTGTTCGACTAACACATCATAGTTTACTCTCCTGCTCGGTTTAGTGGTTATATTGGTGTTCGTTACAGAGTTGCTTTTTGTGGAAACTCAGTTTTTTTTGCAATACAATTTTTTGCTCAACGGCCACAGTAAATGTTATACCAACAAATTTTAAACAATTTTATCAATATGGAGAGTGAAATTAATAATATAATTGAAAAATTATGAAAATAATATGATTTTTCTTCAATAGTTTTATGAATAATATATTTAATATTCACTTTTAAAAACTAAAAAAATTCGCAACTTTGCTCTTCTGCAAATGAAAATAGTGATGAACAGGTTTGCATGTTTTCCTTCTATTTTACATACATTTCTGTTCTTTTTTTGTAGAATAACTCACTGACACCCTGAATACTCGGCGTGCTCGGTGTACATTTCACCCAGCATATCGTGTTCGCTGTGAGAGTAAGTAAAAGCTCTTTTTTTCGTGTTCGGGCAACAACAATTGCATGATGTTCGTCGAGTAAAATTTGAATATAACCACAGCCTTAATGTTAAGCTACAATTGCGATGCCAGCTAAAGCAAAACGTGGAAGGGGTTAAGTGAAAGCTGAACTTTTGTAAATGTTATTTATTAGATGTAAAAGATAAATTTAAAAAAACACAATTAATTAAAAACTAATTGGCATACTTATCAACATAAAATGCACTCACATATAAAAAACGTGTGTAAATATTTTTTGACAAATTTCCTGGACAAATTGGATAATGTAACAAATCATGAAAGTAAAGTGCTAATGCTCTCAGTGCCAAATGAAAATGCATGGAAATGTGGACAAAATTGATAAAAAATTAAATATGTTAAATCGAATTTTGGAAGCTTTCAAAGAATGCAACAACAGCACAACAGCAACACTTACTGCAAAGGGATCGATATCTTCTTCCTCGTGTTCCGAAATTTTGAAATTAATTATGAACTTATGTATATTTTTTGAAATAAATTAAATGCAACAAATCTATATTTACATTACATAAATATGTATGTATGTATGTATCAAGATATTATATTTTCAACTTTCTTGAAAATAAAAAATTATAATAAAATTGTAGAAAATAATTAAAAATCACTTCAAATCACAGCCAACAAAAACCATGCGATGTTTTTTCTTTATTTCAGTTTGTTCGTTCGTTCGATTGAGGCTCACGATTGGGCAATAGACTGAAGTCCCGTTAGTTGTATACGACTACAACAACTGAGAGAGTGAACGGATATCATACGAAAGATCTATATGAGAAACTCTCCAACGACGACAATTGCGACAGCGGCGAATGTAAAAAAGAAAAACAATAATTAAGAAACAACAACAAAAAGTGATGTCACACTCACATCTATTAATGAGATTCAGAGATACGAGATGATGATGTTGGTAGAGGTTATACATATTGAGGGAACAAAAAGGTATTGCACGTTTGTTGTAGTTACGCTGTATTAAAATTGAAGAAACAACAAATTTATTCATTGCATAACTGCAAGTACATATATACACATATGCATACATATATATATTTATGTACATATTTAAGATGCAGTTGAAAAAATAATAAGAATGGGTAGGGAAAATAAGCATCTTTATTGTGATTTTTTTCGGTGCAAAGCATGAAATCAAATGTTCCATACTATGTATTTAAATAGTTGTTGTCATTTTTGTGTAAGCTTTCTATGTATTCTTATAAAATGTAGTAGTTAAAATATAAAAAATGAAAGCGTTGTGTTTGGTAGCAAACATATCGTGAAACAAAATTCAAAAAAATTTCTCATACAGTAATTTTTTGCTCGTTTATGTGAAAGTTTGACTTGTTAGAGAAATAAATATTTTATTTTGGGCGTAGAACACCGGTGGCATGCAGAGTTTAGTATACAATGTACATACAAATCTGGGAAAATTAATTTTATGATTTTAATTTTACTATTTCATTCTCTTGACACATTCAAATGCGTTCCATTTCTTCATAAATGCATTACACGAACTAGATTTCCACTTTTGTGGGTGCAGAAACTGATAAAGAAACAACACTTTTAAGATATATGTATGTATGTATGTATGTATGTATGTATGTATGTATGTATGTATGTATGTATGTATGTAAATATATCGATACCTTAATATGCTAAAGACCTAACACGCATTTTTCAAATTTAACAGGAAGATAAAAAAAAATATTTTGGAACTTTCAAAACATTGATTCCTGGCCTAGCAATTTTTAAAATACCTAAAAAAATTATAAATAATTACATACGTACTACTGTGGGCAAAAGTTAGTAAGACTTTTTAATTTAAATTTCGCGCGGAAACCCATTCATCAAAATATTATTTTTTTAAGATTGGTATGACTGTCGGTGACATCTGTGCCAAATGTCACATCAAAATAATCATTAGTGTTTAATATACGCTTGTCTTTCTGAAGTACAAAAAGTGCATTCGGCGATGATTTGAGTTGTGCCAAAAATTTATAAAAATTATAATTTGGGAACGCTCAGATGATGATAGTAACATGATTTTTCAAATTTGTTTCTGATGGCCTCTAACCGTTTTTAGGATACATCATAACTTCCTTTCATTTCCTTTTATTTGGTGCTAGGTGTTTTAGCTGAAGCCAAGATTTACCCAAAATTTAATTGATTTAGTTATTGGCTATAGTATCGTCAGTATTTAAAGCAGAGAGCTTTCTCTGATGGTAGTGGTGGCTTTAGCTAGTAGCAGCAGTGTGTCAGACTATTATCTCAAGGGCCTCGAGAACAAACAAACAAAATTTACAAATCACAAATAGTCCAAGTCAAAAAATAAAGCTTTTCTATCTTCAAATAATTATCAATGCGAATTCAAGTCGACCGACTAAATAACACAAAAGAAGAAACGACATACAAATGGTCAACTACATACACAAATCAAACTAGCGGATAATTTCAGAAAAACAACAAAAACAATTAAAAACTGCCATCCAATTGTCAGCCTTCACACAAACCGGATGTTCGTGTGGTAAAACGGCAGTCCTATAAACCTGCTCAGACAGTCAAAACAACAGATTAACGAAACTAATCCTGGGCACAGAATGCCTTGTAGAAGGCTTCCATAATGGACTAAATGGGGAAGGGAATTGCAACTACAAAAATTCTTAGATATCATTAAACTACTAGCCATAAATCGAATCAGTTTCATTCATACCCAAAAAAAGCACTAATTCTCTCAGTTACCAAGTGGATGCGTTGAAGCGCCCTTTCCATACACTGAAGCGCATTTCTCTTCTCTCTTTTTTCAATGGCATATCCGGACAACATGAGAATTGAAAGCGCTATGCACTCATAACCACTATCCTCATTTAAAATAATCGTTTAGTTTATCACAATCAGCAAATCAGCAAATCAACAATCAATCAAAAATTAAACCAAAACATTTGTAAATCAAAAATTTCTTCCATTTAATAGTTTAAAGAGGGGAAGAGAAATAACAACAGAAATTGCAATACTAATAATTATTTCTTGTAATTTGCAATTCAAATCAAAACTATACGGCTGCAATTTCCCTGTCTTTCATTATTTATTTCTATGAGCATTTTCTTTTCGCACTTAATTTTGGCCAATTTTTATTTATTTTGATTGTTTTGTTTTTGCTTTCCTCAATTTATTGTACGAGTATGTATTTAAGAAATAATGAAAATACATTCATCATACGTTATTAACAAATTGATAAATGTGTGCGGTCTGGTCTGTACCGCACCATTGGCACAGTACACCAGCAAATATTGCATAGAAATATAAATACCAAAGTGCGTAAGATAATGGTAGAATTATATGTACATATGTATGTAAAATGTGATACTTAGATAGCAACATTACAAGTAAAGGGTGTTTTTTCTAGAAGTGTGGTTTTCAATCTGGCAATACTTTTTTCGTAGTTGGTCTTTTTGACAGCCATTTCATAATGAATAGACTTACGCCTGAACAATGTTTGCAAATTATTGAAATTTATTATTAAAATTCATGCGCTGCGAAGAAAGTGTTTCGCAAGCTACATCCATTTAGCGACGAGGCTCATTTTTGGCTCAATGGAATAAGCAGAATTGCCGTATTTGGAGTGAAGACCAGCTAGATGCAATTCAGCAGCTACCAATGCATCCCGAAAAATGCGGTTTATATGCAGGCGGCATCATTGGACCGTACTTCTTCAAAGACGATGAAGGCCGTCAATGGAGAAAGGTACCGTTCGATGAAAACAGACTTTTTTGATGATAATGCTAGAATTGGGCTCGACCAACATGTGGTTCCAACAGGACGATGCCACACTGCACTCGAAACCATGCCTCAATTGAGAAGCGAATTTGGGGAGCAGTTAATCTCTCGTTTTGGTGCAGTCAATTGGCAACCAAGATTGTATGATTTGACCCCGTTAGACTATTTTTTGTGGAGCTATGTTAAGTCTCTCGTCTATAGGAACAAGCCAACGACAAGACACGATTGCTGCTTTGGAAGCCAACATTGAACACGTCATTTGTAAGATTCCGGCCGAATTGTGTGAAAAATGTGCCAAAATTGGACCTTCAGAATGGTGCACTTGAAGCGTAGCCGCGGGCAACATTTAAGTGAAATTATCTTGAAAAAGTAAATTTCAGGAATTGATTTATCGATCCAAATAAAAATTCATTCACTTTCATAAAATTTATGTTTTTTTTTATTTTCAAAAACTAAACTCTTACAAAAATCACCCTTTACAAAACAAAAAACAACACACTGGATTGTTGTTGCTACCACTCAGTAATGTTAAAAACACATGAACCAGAATAAAGGGAACAAAAAAACAAAACAATGATTTTGACAGTTGCGAGTCTCTTTATATAAAAAAAATGAAAGAAGAGAAAGAAAGAGAATTGATGCTGTATTAAGATTAAATTGATAGAATTTAATATTAATTCTTGTGTCACATTTGTAAAACGGAAAACTTAATTCCCGTCGCTACATATTCTAAAAATCATTGCTTTATGCGCTTTCCAGTGGATTTATTCAGGAGTGAAACTCTCAGTGCCAAAGTAAACGTAAAGTCTCAGTTATCGATTCAAAATAGTGGCTAGTGGGTGGCACTGCAGCTAACACTTTTATAAAATGTGGTTTCAAATCCTTTTCTTCTTAAAGCTATGATTTGTGAAGTTTCTTTCTGGTCTTCTTTTTCTTCTTTCAATGGCACAATAACCCATTGAGGGCCGAGGGCATTCACTCATGTCGTTTCCGGTTATTGTTGAAAAGAAAAAAAATCATTTAGTGCCTGGTTATGCAGACAATCACGGTCACATCACCTGCACGAGTTTGTTATTGCTTCAATATTAAACGAAAAACGAAACAAATCGAAAGAAAAATTTAACTGCCACGGTCAGCAAATTTGATATGAAATCAGGCAATCAAAACAGGGTAACGTTGTGAAATTATTTGCAATAATTCATGTTTAGTAGCAAAATAGTACACTTTTGCTGAAAATGTATGCAAAAAAAAAAACAAATCAGTTTATATTTGCTTGGTTTTTCTCGAAATAAAAGAAATTCTCTTAAATATTGGGTCATGTAAAAAGTATTCGTGATTGGTACCCAGAAATCTGTCATGTATGTATGTATATAGTATGATGTTTAGTGCAAAATTTCAATGATTTTATCATTGCATCTTTTACTGCAGCTTTGATATCGAAATTTCCGGAACGGAATCGAGCAAACCACTCCTGGATACGGCGTTCACTCACAGCATTCTCACCGTAAACCGCACATATTTCTGCGGCTTTACCTCTTCTACAGTAATAAAGCATCACACAGCGTCGGATTTCTTCAGACATTTCACTCATTTTCAAATCAAAGTAACTCTTTACACTAGCAACAAACTACGCAACTGTCTTCACACAAAATGTAGCCTGAAATGTTACCTTTCAAACATGTTTGACATAATCAGACTAGTGTTTGCCAGATTTGTGGGTACCAACACCAAAAAGTTACATGACTAACGATCATTTGAGCGTCTGCATAACATTGCCCTTTGAGGAACTTACCTTTTCAATTGAAACAAAGTGCATTCGTGATACGAGTATCTTCGAAGTACCGATTTTCACAACGAATATTCACAGACGAGTTTGTATATATTATAGCGAATTAATAGAATCACAAATGGAATCACCTTCGATTCATATACAAATATAACACGCGCAACATGAGTGGATGCGAAAAGCTCGGCCTCCCTCCATGGGCTGTTTGTGCCATTAAAAGGAGGAAAAACGAATAGAATCACAAAAACAAACACTATTATTTTCAAGTACATACAAACCATATTTACAAATTACTTGATTGATTCAATCATTCATGTTCGTTTTCTAACTATGTGCAAATATTAATTTAATTTTATTTGAATTGTAGCTACACAGCTATTGTTCACAATAAATTATTATTATTATGATTTGCAGCAATAATCGTGAACACAATTACAAGATTTCCTAATTAATATTGAGCTGGAAATTTCAATTCGTTTGGCAAATTTGCCAATAATTGTATTTCTGTTTGCAAGTTTATTTAATTGACGCTACAATTGCAATGCACATAAATTGTTGTATTCGTTATATTTTAACACATTAGCACACATTAGATATTGAAGTGCACTTGAAATTTTTCACTGACAACAAAGAGAGAAAATGCACTCACAAGATTGCATACACTGAGGCGTATGATTAATAATAATTAATTAATTTATACTTGTTCATAATCTAATTTGTTTTTGTTCATTCTGCAAAATGACGAAATGCGGTAAAATGTTTCGCTTAAAAATACAAAACAATTCAATAGAGAAATGAGCAAATGAAAAACTGAAAGTGCGCGACCACATAAGTTTCAAACTATGTACTCGTATGTACTCAAACCCTACAAAATTTTATGTGAAACCAGAAAACGGATAGGAAAATAAAATGCATAAACAAATCATATGAGCAGTTGGCTTTCTACATATTCGGTGACCTTTTGAAAATGATAAAATGAAAAGAATAATAAAAAATAAATAAAATCAATAAATACTTAGTTTGTTCAACATTTTAGGGGTGGTTAAAACGAACAAAGTAGCTGCATACATTGGTACTTTCCACAAATTGTGGAGCAATTATTATGGCTTGAATTGTTTATCAGTCTTGAAAGGCTAAATTCGGCAGGCAACACTTGATCAGTTAAACATGGAGAACCTTGACTGACTGAATGCAAGGGCACACAAGCATTGCGAATAGTGATTTCTATACGCTCAAAGTCAGAATCAAAAGATATCCAGGTGATGGAGAATGGAGATTTCATACACTGAGGCGTATGATTAATAATAATTAATTAATTTATACTTGTTCATAAACTAATTTGTTTTTATTCATTTTACAAATGTTATAAAGTTTTGTGAATTAATAATGTATATCAAATATATTTCATTGTATTTCAGATATATATTTTTGGTCGAAATTCAGTTTTTTTTAAATACTATTTTGTGTGCAACGGCAACACTGAAATGGTTTACCAAAAAACTTTATCAATATAATAGAGAGTAAAGTTAATAATATAATTGAATGTGCAATAAATTATGCAAATAATGTAATTTTTTGTACCGACAGCAACCGGCTGGTTATAACAAAAAAGCAATTGAGGTAGAGGAGAATATGTTGCAACTTCAAGGCAAGAGTCGTGTCAACACCATTTGCATCACATCGTGAATATAGCTACAATACTTTGTATAGTATACTTACTTCAATAGTTTTATAAATAATAAAGTACTTTTCGCTTAAAGCGAACTTCAAGGGACTGGGCAAATGGTTCGTTCTAACCGAAGTTCGCTTTAAATAAGCGAAAAAAATGTCATGGTTTATTAGAAATAAAGCGGGTACTTTTTGAAATTAGTTCGTTTTAGGCGGAAGTTCATTTTAAACGGGTTCGTTTTAAGCGAAAAGTACTTTACTTTACTTTTACTGGCACAACAGCCCATGGAGGGCCTAGGCCGAGCTCTTCGCATCCACTCATGTTGTGCGTGGTATATTTGTACATGAATGGAAGGGGCCTACAGTTTAATGCCGAATCCGAACGGGGAAGTGAAAAGCTTTTCATAGCAATTTTTACTCTTGTACGTTTGCCATTGCCTGTCAAGAGGTGGTGCCGTGTAGAAAAATTATTTTTTTTACTTTTTGATTTTGCCTGTGCCGAGATTCGAACCTCGGACACTCTGCGTAGCAGTCCAACGCACTACCACTACACCACAGCGACCACAAGCGAAAAGTACTATATATTTAATATTCACTTCCAAACAGTAAAATTATTCGCAACTTCGCTTTTCTTTACTTTACTTTTAATGGCACAACAGCCCATGGAGGGCCTAGGCCGAGCCTTTCGCATCCATTTATGTTGTGCGTGTTATATTTGTACATGAATGGAAGGGACCTACGCCGAATCCGAACGGCGAAGTGAAAAGCTTTTCATAGGCAATTTTTACTCTTGTAGGTTTGCCATTGCCTGGCAAGAGGTGGTGCCGTGTTTTTGATTTTGCCTGTGCTGAGATTCGAACCCCGGACACTCTGCGTAGCAGTCCAATGCATTACCTCTAAGCCACAGCGACCACTTCGCTTTTCTGCAAATTAAAATAATGATGGGTTAATTCGTAAATGCAACAAAAATGAGCACTGCAGCGATGCTTTTTTTGCACTGTTGATGCTTGATAAGCTGATGCTGATCCTGATGCTTTCTTGATGCGCAAATTTATTTGGATTTTGTTTCTTTAAGAACATGATTGTAGCAGGAAACAAATTGAAATGACAGTTTTGGTAAATTTAATAGTTGATTACGGAAATTTCAATAGTAACAACTTTTTACTAAACACAAAAAAAAACAGAAACCGTCTCTTCAGAAGAAAACTCTTTTTATATAAAAAGTATATTAAAGAAAAAACAAATAATTCCGAAAGTTCGTAATTATATTAAAATAATACGAACATATCCTGACCACGTATTTCACAGTCATTTCCGAATGAAAAATCACCGATAAATTCCCATGAAGTGGCGTCTCCGCCTGTGGAATTATTCCTGTTTTTAATTTGTTTATAAGTTGTGACAAGGTTCGAAAATTTCCTGCTGATCTGCTCTTTGGTCATTTTGACTTTTGGATTCACTTTTATCATTTCCTCTAGAACCTTACCCCACAGAACAGATTTATATTTTCTTCATGATATAAATTCGCTTTCGTAGTCCCGTCTGGTTCTTATAAGAAGTTTTAGTTCGCTTCTACTTAAATTTTCTAATTCAATTCTAAAATAAAAATAATATAAGGCACATTTTATTAAACAAAATAACAAACAAAAACTTTCATAAACTTTTCGCTTCCTCCATTTTTGCAGTATTGATTGCATCGGCCAAATTTATGATGCTTTTTTTTTTGCACATAATTGCGCATCAGCTGATACGCTGATTTGCATTTACGAACCATTAAGAAAAAAAGTGTTGCCAGATATTGTATTTTTGAACGCGATGCTTTAGCAAATGCAGCAGTACTGCGGCAGTCTTGCATTAACGAATTGACCCGATGTACAGGTTCGCATGTTTTCGAAATACTTATTTTACTTACATTTTTGTTCCTTTTTTGTAGAATAACTCATTGAAGTGAGTAAAAAAGCTCTCTCTCTCTCTTTGTGTTCAATTTCATGTTGTTCGCCGAGCAAAATTTGAATATAACCACGACCTTAAGTGCACAAAAATATTTTTACAACAAGTGGACTCGGTAGGTGATTGGCTCATATACCAAATATGTGTGCGGAAAATATTTGTATGTTCAAATAATTGTAATAATAATAAGTAAGATGAGACATTTAATCTATTTATATATTTATATATATTTGACACTTGGTTATAAGTGATTTTATTTTGCACATACAAAGAGTTGAATAGTAAGTTAGAGGACAACATAAAAGAAAACAAACTTTCTCTTTAGTTTTCATACTTTCTCGATCTCATACTTTTCAAATAGTACTTTTCATTTCAGCACAATTGCACTTTTCCTATATTTTTTTTTCTTTTTTTTTTCTATATATACATTTGTTACCCAGGGTATACTCCTTGAATGGAAGGAAGATTGATAGGTGGGAGGAAGAATGAGAGAGGGAATGCAATCGCGCAGGACACCGATAAAGAGATAGGCAGCCATAGTGGCAAGTGTTATGCCTTTACCAGAATCAACTTCAGTTTATGAGCGTCGACTATGACCGTATGTAGCGCCAAAGGCCAAGCTTTTCACATCCACTCATGTTGTACTTCATATATTTTTACATAAATGGAGGGACCTACAATTATATTCCGAATCTGAGCGACGAAGTGAAAAGCTTCTCATAGGCTATTTTTACTCTTGTAGGTTTGCCATTGCCTGTTGTTGTGGTTTTTTTTTTTAATATTATTTTTTCGTACTTTTTTTATTTATTATGCATTTTGCCTGTGCCGAGATTCGAACCCCGGACACTCTGCATAACAGTTCAACGCACTACCGCTACGCTACAGCGAAGGCAAATCTTTCCTTTAAGGTTCCAATAAATTCCAGCCGAGAGGTCCAATTTTCGACCACCTTTTGCAGCAATTGGCCGACAACAGGCCCATGACGCGAGATAATACGCTCACCAAAAGTTTCCTTCAATAAATTGATTGTTTCGTTGGCTGTATGGCATGTAGCGCCGTCTTGTTGGAACCAAAGGTCGTCCACATCAAATCATCCTCCAATTCAGGCACGAAAAAGTCATTAATCATGGTTCTACAGCGTTCTGCATTATGACCGGTTTCATCTTTGAAGAAATATGGACCAATGATTCCCTCTGCCCATAGACCACACCAAACAGTGACTTTTTGAGGATGTAACGGCGTCTCAACAATGGCTTGTGGTTTATGATCACTCCAAATGCAACAATTTTGCTTATTAACGTACCCATTCAACCAAAAGTGGGCTTTATCGCCAAACAAAATACGTAAGTCTATTCATTATGAAATGGCAAACCAAACTGAGCATAAATCCAGTGACTGCTGTCAAAAAGAACAACTCCGAAAAAAGTATTGCCAGATTGAAAACCACACTTCAAAAAAAAAACACCCTGTATTTAAAATATTTCTTTGTTATGTTCAACATTTTCTATATCAAATAACTGTATTAAATCTTTTCGGTATACATAAATTGTGTGTTATGGATACTGCCATTGTCCTATAATTTAAAACATCTCTCACAATTTCTCAGCTCTTTGCTGTCGCAACACGAAAAAAGCGTGAAAAAAGTTGATAGTTGTTCAGTAGGAGTAGTAGTGGAGCTAGTTTCATAAAAAACACACCGATTCAACTGTTCCCAGGAATACGAGAAAAGCGTTGCATCTGAAACGCGTGTTATGGAGTTTGACCTTTAGGCTATTCTGCTTCGTTACGAGTGCACAACGACGATTGCTCATGCCTCTTCTTATTGTATGTGACGCCGCCTTCGTCTCCCCTTCACACATAAAACCGGGGTAACCGATCATTGGTTAAATAGCGTATTCTGGTCGCTGTAGCGTAGCGGTAGTGCGTTGGACTGTTACGCAGAGTGTCAGGGGTTCGATTCTCGACACAGAAAAAAAATTAAAAAAAGCAAACACCACAACAAAATTTATACACGGCACCACCTCTTGGCAGGCAATGGCAAACCTACAAGAGTAAAAATTGCCTATGAAAAGCTTTCAAATTCGCCGTTCGGATTCGGCATAAAACTGTAGGTCCCTTCCATTCATGTACAAATATGATACGCACAACATGATTGGATGTGAAAAACTTGGCCTTTGGCGCTACATGTGGTTATAGTCGACATTGATAAACTGAAGTTCATTGTGGTAAAGGCATAACACTTGCCACAATGGCTGTCTATCCCTTTATCGGTATCCTGTGTGATTGATTGCATTCCCTCTCTCAATCTTCCTCCTTCTTCCTCTCACCTATCAAACTTCCTTCCATTCAACACAATGCTTCTCCATGTTATATGATACATAGTATATACGTTTGCGTTCTTCTTAACTCACAAATTTCACAGGAGCAGAAAAACACATACTACAAATTATCAGCGTCTGTTTTTACTGTTAATAAATTATGTGTAATTGAATAAATTAAATTAGCCACATTAACATCAGCCGAAATTTTCGACAAATTTAACACCACAACAACGAGTACAATGCCAGGAAAGAGCAGGACTACATTTTGCAGAGAAACGTGCAGAAGAAAGTGGCAAACAATGAAACCAACGTCTTACTTGTACGAAGATTTTATGAACATCACCGTAATCATGGAGCAGATGTATGGTAAATAGACGTTTGTCTGGCAGATCGCAAATGCCAAGCGCAGGGCATTAACATTACAACATTGTGGTGTTAAATTTGTCGTACCACGCGTATTTGGAATAAGCTCTCTACAAATATTTTCCCCGATTATTGTGACCCTTGTACATTTAAAGCAAACGCTCTTAACTACTTCTCCCTCCTTCTTCCTCCCAATCAACCAAAATTAACACAAGAATTTTAACAGAAAGAGAAAACAAAACAAGACGGTTGTAATGTAAAAAAATGGAATGGAGCAGCATTCCCTCTCTCATTCTCCATCCTTCTTCCACTCACCTATCAATCTGCCTGCTAATCAACACAATGCTCTGCATTCATAGGGATAGCGCTGTGTGATGACTGTATAAACAACAAAAAATAAAAATAAATTACCACCATTTAATCGCATTGCATTTAAATATGATCCTGAGACTGAATATTCTGCTCATGCTTTGAGATGTGTTGTTCATCAGGAAAAGTGTTTTACCAGCGTTAAATCCACCTCCATTGAAATCAGTAATTTCAGAAGCAATGCGGAATCAAAATTATTAAAAAGAAAACTTGGCCAGTCTATGCAACTGTGTGGTTTAGATTTGGAAAACTCATGCTTCTTCCACGGACAGCCACAGTATTGATTTAACTATGTGCTATGTAGCCTGCTGCCGAAAATCGGGAGACAAAAAACATTGTACCCAATTTAGTATGACAACAAATAGTATTTAAATATATTTTTTTTTATTCTTTTTTATATAAAAATTTCACAAATTGGGCACAAAAAAAGTATGTAGGTAAGCTTATACAAACATACAGTGTCGGACAATCGAATAAGAACACCTTGTTCTGAAACCAAAAACCTTAAAAAAATATTTCTCTAGGCTTATGATAAATTTAAAAGGTATTTACTTGAATTCATTTATTCCATAAGTAACATTTTTTCTTAACACAAAACCAAAATCAATTCAGTGTAAAAAAAGAAATGTAAAAGTTATTCATCACATTATAAATCACATTTCAAAAGGACAAAAAAAATAACAACACTTCAATTAAAAGAAAAAAATTTATAAAATATTGAATCAAATTGTTCTTACTTACTTTTAATGGCACAACAGCCCATGGAGGGCCGAGGCCGAGCTTTACTCATCCACTCATGTTGTGCGTGTTATATTTGTACATGAATGGAAGGGACCTATAGTTTAATGCCGAATCCGAACAGCGAAGTGAAAAGCTTTTCATAGGCAAGTTTTACTCGTGTAGGTTTGCCATTGCCTGCCAAGACGTGGTGCAGTGTAGAAAAATTATTTATTCTACTTTTTGATTTTGCCTGTGCCGAGATTCGAACCCCAGACACTCTGCATAGCAGTCCAACGCATTACCACTACGCCACAGCGACTACAATCAAATTGTTCACTAATGCTAATATTTTGTGGAATAGCCTTTGTTAAAACCGCCTCACACCTTCTAGGCATTGATTCCACTAGAGACGCGCAAGTAGCCTGGGGTGTGGAATACCACGCTCTTTGAATGCTTTGCCACGATTCGTCTTTGGTTTTAGCTCTGGTACTGCCAATCTTCTCTTTGACCATATTCCACAAGTTCTCGATTGAATTAAGGTCAGGAGAAGATTGTGAAGGCCATGTCATAACGGGAATTCCATGATGGGAAAACCAATCTCGCTCAAGAATTGAGGTGTGCTCTGGGTCGTTATCCTGTTGCATTTGCCATTTCAGGGGCATTTCCCATTCAGCATAAGGAAGCATCACCTGAATCATCCTGAAGGATGTTTACGTAAAGAAATCTGTCCATTGTTTCTTTTATCCAATACAGAGGGCCCACACCATACCAAGAGAAGCATCCACATACCACGATGCTTCCACCTCTGTGCTTAAACGTCAACCTAGTATATTTTGGGCTCAATTGTGCATTTTTCGGGCGTCTAACCCAACGTTTGCCATCACTTCCAACAAGATTCACCTTGCTTTCGTCTGTCCATAATACGTTAGGCCATTTTTTTGCATTAATTGAACCATCCCACTCAATGTGCGCTTCAGCGAACTCTATGCGACACTTTCGATGTCTTTGTGTCAACATTGGTACTTTTCGTGCTGTTCTCCCACACATTTTTCTAATTGCGGCAGCTGCCTTAAATGGATCGTGTGCCGCCAAAATTTGTATGCGATTGTCATCTGCACTTTTTGTTTTGCGGGGCCTGCCACTCTTTCAATGAAATTTTTGAGGTAATAAAGATTGGTAGTCAAATTTCGAAGATCTGCTAATAGTTTTAGCTATTTGGCGGGTGCTTTGTCCTTGATTTCGCAAATTATAAACAAATTTAAGTTTTCTTTTTAAAATATAAATTTTTTCGTTTGCTGTTCTTATTGTCCGCCTTCGAATGCTTCGCTTCAACTTTTTTGTTTGTGAATACCCAAAAAATATTTAAATGTAGTGTTGCCAGCTAGAAATTTATAAAGTATATACCTTACCATTTTCTTCTCTATAAAAATTGTTTGCCATAAGCAGTCCGATAAAAAAAAAATCAATGGACGTTTTATGGTGCAAGGTGTTCTTATTTGATTGTCCGACACAGTAAGTATGCACATTAGTTGGAGGAATTAAAGTTTAAAAAAGCCCTTTGCACTTAATTCTTGAAATTTTGTTATTGGAAAAAATACCAACATCGCATATCAACCAAAAAAATTCTTCCGAGCATTATAAATCTATATGCAAATTTTTCTGTGACGTCACATTTTAAATGAAAAAAATTTATGAAACCACAAAAAAGTAATCCACATCATTTGCTACCCCTTAATCATTACAATTAGAAGCAGGAATTTAAATTTCTAACTCAATGTTTTTGCAATGAGTATATTATTTAGCAGACGCCTAGATCACTGCTGGGCCACTACTAGGCTTGAAAGTAATACGGAAATAGGATGGAGAAGTGAGTCGATACGGACTACAAAATCATGATGATATCATTGATAATGTAATAATGATTTTTACCGCTGAAAGTTTCTTTGGCAAATTCTTATTTCAGTTTATTGCAGCATCCTCGCAATTGTATTGAATATAAAAAGGTTCATATTGAAACAATTTCAGGTATTTCGTTGTTTTAGTAAATTTATTCAATAAATTTTTGTTTGGCATTTAATAAAGTAATAAATTTATGTTCAAAACTAGTGTCGACTATACGATTACAAAGAGAGCGCATTATCGTGCTTTTGAGCAAGTGATGATTTAAAAATGTCATATTGAATATTTAATAAATGTTAATAAATTTACGTATTTTGCTTTTACTAACTATATCTAAATATATCACAATTTCCGATATCAACTACTATTATTTATAACTAATTTATTTTTAACATAGTTATTAACTACGTATTTAAGATTATTGAACATTATTTCAATTACAATTATTTGTTGTCAAGTGAAACTGACTGGAAGATGACTTTTACTAGTGATGTGTGCTTTAATCAGGTAAATTTAATTCTACTTCTTCAATTTAGTTTAGAGCCTGGTAGGACTAGAAGCGTAGTTACTAAAACGTGGACTTCATATTTGCTTTATACAATAATTATATGTTCTTAATTTCATTTGCTAAAAATACATAAGTAATGCACGAGGAAGCTTAACTAATTACATATAATTTTTGCTTCTATCACATTTTACGCAATTTCATTGTACACATTTATTATGTGTACCCATTTTCACTTTTAATAAAGCTTTTTACCAATCAACGAATACAAATTTTAAACTTAAACATTCATATAACGATAACCTCCACTGCCACTACGATAATTATCATTACTTAGTTTGATATATTGTCCCACAAAGTATTGCACTGGAGCGCTACGACACAAGCCATGCAAGTAGCCGAGAATATACGGTGTTGCCAAGGTCAATAGAATATAGGCGCATTGCGGAATAGGCGATGTATGCCCGAATGGGCAAAACCAGTAGCCACGACGCACCGAATCACGTGTATGATGTGTAATGAAGGAACAAAGTAGAATGCCTAATGTTAGACTTGTTTCGAAATAATTGAGGCACGACGTACAAATGTAAAAGATCAATAATATTATAATAAAGCTGGAACAGTGTAGGAATGGCCGTCTCGAAAGATTCGTAGCATCCTTCGTGTTGTCATAGGGAGAAGAGAGGTAAGTTAACATTCGTTTTTCATCAATACAACAATCGCTTACCTCCAAGTTCCACGACCTTGCCTCCACAAAATGATCTAAATCGATTAGCGACGAGACCGCAAAACAAACAAATATCAAAAACCAACCAAATAAATTGCTAGTTCTCTCATGAAATTGCACCGAATATGCAATTCCAGTTAGTGCCCCAATAATCGCATGTGTTGCATTATCAGCTAAGGCCTTTAGCAGCGGATGTTGCGTCAGCTCTACAAAATTATCACCCAGCAAACAAGTGATGGTAACCAAAGTGGTCAGCACAATACGAACATATACCATAATGTGGCAGTGCATTGGTCTCCAAAGGAAGCAAGTGTTTCGATGTTAGCTGTGCAGAATAGTAAACTTTAAGTTTGGAGTGCTCCGTTCTTACGGACTTTGGACGGCAATATTTGGTAGAGTATTAGTGATTATTCAATGCTTATGTTTGTACGATTTCATGCAGCATTTGGCAGAAGTTATTGTGTAAGTTGTGCATTGGCTGGCGTTGTTTCGAGTTGTTTCCTTACATTTAAAATTTTAAAACAGCACCAGTAGCCAGAAATATTCAACTCATAATCTACTGCAATAAATATCGTTTACTAATTTTTCTAGTATTATGAATTCGTAACTTACTCAATTCGATTTTTCAGCTGCTGCATACAAAGAGCGGCTCGATTTGAGGCAGTGGGTTGTCTGCAAGGTTTTGTTTACTTCTTCTTGTTTTCATTAAGGTCATGTGAGAATAAACACAACAGTTAAGGTATGAACAGAATTGCAGCGTAACGGCGAATATTCGCTGTAAGAATTAAAACACCCACAGTGGTAAGAGATGGCAAAGAATTGCAGCAGCTGATGATTTTACTTTATTTTTTTTATTGATACATTTAACACACAGAGTGTACCCCTATGAATTCAGGGCATTGTGTTGAATGGAAGGAAGATTGATAGGTGCGAGGAAGATGGAGAGTGAATGAGAGAGGGAATGCAATCACACAGGACACCGATAAAGAGATAGGCAGCCATTGTGGCAGGTGTTATGACTATACCACAATGAACTTATTTTATCAGTATCGAATATGACCGCATGTTGCGCCAAAGGCTAAGCTTTCCGCATACACTCATGTTCTGCATGTTATATTTGTACATGAATGGAATTTTTAACGATTTAGAGCTAATTCTATTTTTAAGGTCGACGACGAAGAAAAAGGATTGCATTTGTTGAAATGATTGAAAATTAAATGAATATAAATTTGGTACAAACTGCTTATAAATTATTTTAATAAATAGTGTAAAATATACAAAGTTATTCTTTCTTTCTTTCTTATAATGGCACAAAAGCCCATAGAGAGCCCTAGGCCTAGCTCTCCGCATCCAAAAAAGCTTTTCTTATACAAGTTT
The DNA here is from genome assembly GCA_958295655.1 of Palloptera scutellata. Classification (NCBI taxonomy): domain Eukaryota; kingdom Metazoa; phylum Arthropoda; class Insecta; order Diptera; family Pallopteridae; genus Palloptera; species Palloptera scutellata. The sequence continues at coordinate 63,272,694 of OY282449.1, read as the reverse complement.
TACTATTGTATGTTTGTCATTGCCTGCCAAGAGGTTGTGCCGTGTATGAAAATAGTTTGTTTTACTTTTTTTTTAATTTTGCCTGTACCAAGATTTGAACCCTGTACACTCTGCGTAGCAGGCCGGCGCACTACCACGATGACCATTTACTAAAGTAAAGTTAATTAATTACATAATAATAAAACAGAAAATAGTGAAAAAACGCGCAAACACGAATGATAAAAGTGTTGAGTTACCTTGGTATCTGGAAAGTGTTCTTCGCACTTCAATTTTAATTGCAAAAAATACGTTCTGTGGTGTCCGTTTAGGTACCATTTAATTACTTTAACGTACACATTATGTACATTGCACTAGTCGGGAAATTCTTGAATTAAAACAAATTAAGCGCACTGTGGTCGCTGTGGTGTAGTGGTAATGCTTTGAACTGCTGCGCAAAGTGTCCAGGGTTCGAATTTCGGCACAGGCAAAATCAAAAAAAAAAAAAAACAGAAAAAAGTAGAAAAAAATAATTTTTCTACCCGGCACCACCTCTTGGCGGGCAATGGCAAACCTACAACAGTAAAAATTGCCTATGAAAAGCGTTTCACTTCGCCGTTCGGATTCAGCATTAAACTGTAGGTCCCTTCCATTCATCTACAAATACAACAAGCACAACATGAATGGATGCGAAAAGCTCGGCCTCGGCCCTCAATGAGCTGTTGTGCCATTAAAAGTAAAAAAAAATGTAAAAGCGCACTGATTTATAAAAAATTATTATCACAAAATAAAAATAACAAACAGTGATAGCTGATTTCCGTCGTCGCCGCAATTCAGTGAAGTCGAGCGAATTACACTGCGAATATACGCCGCGTATATGTGTGGCTGCACACCATACCCTTACGTGTTAATTTTGCTGCAGCAAACAGCTGTACCAACGGCTAGACAATGGTGTCAGGGTTGCATTTATTGTGAACGGCTCGAATGAGAGGGAACGGATAAATGACATTTTAGTATTTTAAAACTTTTGAAATTATTTAAATAAATTGCAAATTGGAAACTTTTCAAACATCTACATATAATAGGTCTGTCTCTTAATTTTTGGACAAAATCTCGTTAAATGGAAATAAACAGATAACGCTTCGTGCGAGACAAGAACGCACAAAAGTACGAGAACGCAAAAAACACATTTGGACCCGAAACGCAATGCCAAATTGTGAAAGCAGAAACTTTTTGAGAATATTTAAATTGTAGTAAAAAAATGAATAAAAGTGCAGACAGACATTATGTACAATAAATTCACATTATTTTTTCAGAAATTCTTCGATATTTCTTAATTCCAAATTTGCAATTTTCACAAATCCAAAACTGCCGATCAAAACAAAATAGGTGATAGTTAGTATTCCATTTGTAAAGTTTTTATCCGAACAAAAAGAACGGACTCTCATTGTCGCTCTCATTTGCAAGTTTTTCAGTTTTTCGAGAACGGGACCGCTTTTTGGGCTGATTTGAATCAACGCGTTCACTCGCGCTGCAATACGGGAACGGACCTAATACTTTCGAAAATGTTTTTTGGATTTCAATCCGTTGCAATTAATTATTGCTTTTCTTCTTTCGACGTTGTTGTATATGGACATTTTTTTAAATAACTGTGGTCACAATTGGCGCGAATATTCCAGAAGCTGAACTTGTTAATAAATTTGATTCAACGTTGCAGCTTCAATTTTAATAATAACTTTCGCCTAACAATATAATATGCATATCATTATGAGAAAACGCGTTACCAAAGAAATTCGACAAATAAAAGAAAACGAAGAACAACATGGTGAGTTGAGTAGCGTACAATTATTACCTTGCCAACATCTTCTAATTGCGTAAACATTGCGAAGGCTTCACTTGCGAGTGTGACCCACTTTTTCCGGATAGCTATACTAAACTGGTGGCGACAATTCCCGGCCCAAAAGATACACCCTATGAGGAAGGAAAATTCAAATTGAGTATCACCCTCAACACACTATATCCACTACGTCCACCGATATTTCAATTTATTACGCCTGTTTTTCATCCCAACATCAATATTGGTGAGTTGCGTTTTATCTGGCATAATATTGTTTAATTCAATTGTTTTGTCACTTTCGCAGACGGTAAAATTTGTTTAAATTTGTTAAACATGCCGCCGGAAGGCGCCTACAACTCATGCTTTTCTCTGGAATCGCTCTTGATATCAATACAGCTACTATTGGCTGCACCGAATGCAGATGAGCCGTTTAATTACGAAGCCGCATTGTTATTTAAAACCGAACGTGAAGAGTTTAATGTTAAAGCGAAAGAACTTGTGAAAAAACATTGCGAGCTTGTACATCCTACGTAAGCCAGATCCCGACTTTGAACCTATGATTTGGTTCATAAATTTATAGATTAATTACTTTATTTATTGGCAAGTATTTTAGTAAGAAGCTATATTGTTAAAAGCGCTGTGACTTATTTCTGTGACTAGAGACGGTAATAGACATATAAAAGTTCCAAGTGTATGGAGTATTTTATGAATCAAGAAATATGTAATTTATTTATTTTGAACAAGTTCTTTGCAGAACTATAACACATCAGGTAGTTTAACTTTTCTATTTAACAAACGCCTTGGAATTCATCAGAGATTGTTTCTTTGTAGCTTGTACCCTTTAAGATGTTTTACAAAAGTTCTTTAGTTATTTTCCTAGAAAACAACTAATAGTTTTTACGATCACTTGATAGCTCAAAATCGCACTTTTTCTTTTATGAGGAAATACAATTTATTTAAATTAAATGTTCATTCATTTTCTCAAATGCGCAAATATTTCTTCTTTTTTTTTGTTTATACAATTTTTGTTTGTTCTTTTCGATAAATTAATTAATTTTAGTCAATTCGCCATATTTTGGCGATTATTATTGAACTTTGAATTTTGCTTAAATACTAAGAGTGCAAAAAGTCAAAACTAAAAAAAAATAACAAGCTAGTTGAATTATTGCATTTGAATAATCAGCATCTGCATAATCAGTTGAATTAATTTTAAAAATATATCTCAATAATATGAAAAAAAAAACAAGTACGAAAAGTATGAAAATTTTAAAATGACGACCATTCCAGTGCTGGCTGTTGTGGTTGTAATTTTTGTTTAACCCGAATCAGCGCAGCGTGACCTTACGGTCAAACAAATGTACATTGTGTTGTGTAATTAAAAAAATTCCCGTAAATTACACGTTTCTGAAAAAATCTTAACAAAAGTGTGGGCTGATCCGGGTCAAAAAATGGTTTGAACATATAAATATGAAATGTAGTATGTAAATATTTGAACACTAAGATTGATGTTTGTCTGTGTGACTGCCTGCTGAATGGCTTTAAAAATAGATGTATCGATAATTATTAAATACTAAATAATAGTAGCAAAAATAACTACAAAAGCACACACGACGATTGAAATATTAACTAAAATCTTATTTGCTTAAAATCTTAAAATAGCCATGCAATTTCAATTTTCGATAATTTGCTTTTTAATTAATTATTTATGAGCTCGTTTGCTTCTTCGGCCTCGATTGACACAAATCCAAGTGAAATTATGATCATCAACAGCATTACGAAATAAAAAGAAATCAGTTTTGTAAAGTTTCTCTAAAATCCGTTTAGATAAATAAAAAGGGAAATGAAGTCAAACTAAATGAAAACAAAAGCAAAAAAGGTGTATCATTAACGTTGCTACTACGACTCTGCTGCTGCTGCTGCTGCTGCACGTTGATGGTGGCGATAGTGATGGCGACAAATACATCACATTTATGTATCCTTGTGTTTTTCGTAAAAGGCAGCAAGGTATTTTTTGTACTCAGCTTGATCATTCCACATCATGGCGGCTTGTGCGTTCAGGGGACTATCGTTGTTCGGCTCGCCCAGCAGCGATTGTATCGAAAGGAGTATGGTGCGCACATCGTACAGGGCTGACCATTTGTCTTTCAGTATGTCGAGGCATATCGAGCCAGCTAGGTCGACGTTCGGATGAAAGCACGGCGTCAGGAATTTCACGATTGGCGGCGCATACGGATACGAGTTGGGGAATTCTAACGATAGGCGATATTTTTGGTTCACATATACAGTGTTGGCCGGTCCTGCAATGGTACCGATCCATTTAAATATGTTCTCACCGTCCGGAAATGCAGAGATTCCTTTCTCTGTCGTCATCATCAGATTCATTAGTTCTTTTTGCAGTCTATGAAACGAATGAAATCCAGTGAGGGAAGGGAAAGAGAGAAGGGAAATTAAATTCACAATTGTCAAGATTAGTTTATTGCTTATTTGCTTGGCAAAATTCACCTTTTGCTAACAGCGTGATTATCTTTCAGTGCGACGGAATCATCGTTCTGTTTAGAAGTGAGTCCGCTGTGTTCGGGACTAATGTTTTGTGCCATTTCTCTTTTAGTTTATAGCAGTTTGCAGTTGCAGCGCGTGCGTGAATTGCCAACAAATAATGTTTTCTTTTTCAGATGTTTTAAAAATTTTCAATAAATATTTCTTCTATTTTTGAGGTTTTCTCTTTTTCTAGTAAAATTCTTCGTTTTATTGTCTTCTCCAATTGATGGCTTCTTTTTACGCTTTTTTCCTTTGAGTACTCGTTTTGACAGTTAGGAAAAAACACAAAATGGAGATTCGAAAAAATTGGGTACAGTAAATTTTGCAATTCTTATAGCAAAGTTCTAAGCCGTTTAATTAATCAACGGCGGCGATACCGACGTTCGTGTAACTATTTTATTTATACGCAAAACGTGAACGAGCATTTATGATATTGATTTGGTGAAATGTTAAATAAATAAATTTATGAAATTTGTTTGTTTTATGGTTTTTAATTTGGAAAATTATTGGCAAGTTCATCTGTTAGTTGTTCAATATAATTATGCAAGTATTTAAAATATATCTCGATCGAAAAAATAACGCTGTATAAGTCCCTCATCCTTTCCATCCTAATGTATGGCGATTGGTGATGAGACGGGAACGTTAATTACCAATGAGAAGAGGCTGTTAAGAGCGTTTGAGAGAAAGATACTTCGATATATCTATGGTCCAATATTCGTGGACGACGTGAATCGAATGAGAAGAGACCATATGCCGTCTGAGCTGACACTGACCTGGTAGGACATGGTAGAAGGCACTCCGGCTAGAAGGGTGTTTTATTCCAGCAATGGTAGAGGAACACACAAAAGAGGATGTCATAATCTTCGTCGGAAAAACAAGGTACATGGGACCTGGCTGCACTTGGTCTTGCCAGATAGACAAAGCGTGAAGTGTTTACAATATATTCGTATTTATAAAGCTTTACAAAGATTTTATTGAAAAAATTGTATATTAGCGTTTCGATTGTTTTATGTGCTTTTGTCTGTTCTTCTTCTTTATCGAGGCGGCCAAGATCGATTATCGGTTGTAGTGCCAAATAAATACATAAGTTTACAAATATTTTTTAAAAATATCGAAATCCAACAATGAAGCCTTTTTAAATTTTTCTTCTTTTTAAGTGAAATTGCTTTAACCGCTTTGAAGGTAAACTAAATTGAAAGGCAGTCATTTTGCAAGGGGAGTATTGAATTTCATGGTCTCAGGTATTGCTACAATAATCTTTCAGTTCTCATTTAACTCTCTGTTTTTGTATTTTGGTGTGTTTACTATATATTCGTATTTATAAAGCTTTACAAAGATTTTATTGAAAAAATTTTATATTATCGTTTTGATTGTTTTATGTGCTTTTTTCTGTTCTTCAACGAAAATAGTAGAAAGTAAAAGCACGAAATAAAAGTCAAAAGTATAACATTTCAGTTTCTGATGTATTGGAAGGCTGTGGTTATATTTAAATTTTACTCGGCGAACACCATGCAATTGTTGTTGCCTGAACACGAAAAAAGAGCTTTTACTCACTCTCACACCGAACACGATATGCTGGGTGAAAAGTACACCGAGCACGTCGAATATTCTGGTTAGCAATGAGTTATTCCACAAAAAAGGAACAAAAATGTATGTAAAATTTAATTAAAACATGTTTTTATTTTTTAAATGTGAATATTAAATATATTATTCATAAAACTATTGAAGAAAAATCATATTATTTTCATAATTTTCAATTATATTATTAAATTCATTCTCCATATTGATAAAATTGTTTCAAATTTTTTGGTATACCATTTAGTGTTGCCATTGCGAACAAAATAGTATTAAAAAAACTCTGTGACGAACTCCAATGTAACCACTACACCCAGCACGAGAGTAAAATTTGATGTGTTCGTCGAACAGCGAACACCAGTATAACCAGGACCTAATTGAACATAAATTACGGAACATCTTCAAAAGAAAGAATTGCCAATAGCTGGAACTCAAGTGTTGGAACGTCTTCTTGCACATTTTATTTGTCATATAAAAATCCATTTATTTTTGGGCACAAGATTGCATAAAATAGTATATTATAGACAAAAGAAATATATTATTCACCTCGTTTTCCTTTTCCCATTTAACATACAGATGGTGTATTCTAGAAAGCAGCACACAAATGTGATAAGCTCGAGTGTGTTAAGGACTTTCTACGATTTCTATACTAAAATATATATGCTTCTTTTCTGCTACAATTTCATTTCAGATTTCAGGTTGTGATCTGAAGAGCGTTTGCTGTAAAACGCAACTAAATAAGTTTTAATTCTATCGAGTGCACTAAGTTGGACATGTGAGTTAATTTTGACAGCTAAAACGTATTATAAATTATCATGCTAGCATTGGTAGGTGTAGCTCGGAGTATGCTTCAGCTGCACTCAGCTCATTTCGTCTTCAAAAAAAGTACCAGAATTATCAACGTTGTAGAGAAAAGAAAAGTCAAAGTGTGCTGTTTCAGAGAATTGTGTAAAGTACAAATAAACATAATCAATAAACAAAGAAGGAACTGGCTGAAGATTTACAAGCTAATGCCATAATTATACTTAACATCTCCATTAGATCAATCCGAACCCCAAGGAAATGACACAGCAACGTCATAATGAAAGTGCTGGTGCTACGCAGGATTGTACACCGGAAAGTGAATTCAGCATAGATGGTTTTCACAATTACAGTCCCGCTGCAGTATTTATTCAAGGATTGGCTGGACTAGTGAATCAGGGAGATGTAGAGACGATGGTTCGAGCACAAAAACAAATGTAAGAAGAGAGATGGAAAGAGTTTGTTGGAGTAGCTGCTAATTGTCAATTAATTGAAAATTTTAGGTTGCAACGATTTGAAAAAACCAATGAAATGTTACTCAACTGTAATGCATTGTCGCAAAGCCGTTTAAAGAGCGCTAATGATGATTTCAAAAGACATGTTAAACTGTTGACCGAAATGAAGAAAGATTTAGATTATATTTTTCGAAAAGTGCGCATCATTAAACAGAAACTAAGTCAACAATATCCAGTAGCGCATGCTGAAGCACAACCGCAACGCAGTAGTTTGGCAGAAGAAGCGGAAGATGAAACCGAAATGGCTAGTGGTAGTAGTGGCGTGGCTGTGACCACAGTAAGAGCGGAACACGATGATGGTGAGACAGATGAATGCTGCAAAGAAAAGTCGACCGTAAATGCAACCGCTGAACAAAAAGATGAAGCTGTAGGAGAGAAGACCACAACAGTTGAGTATGTGCAAATGGAAGAAGCTATCGAAAATGGTAAACCCATTGAGAATGAATTAATTAAACGAGTTTGCTCGATAGAGACAACAAATCCAAATGACTCATCCGATTGCACATCTGAGGATACGGGCTAATTAAATTGATTAGAAATAGGACTTGTTATTATGTTAGTTTATTAATAAATATAAGTTTAAAATATAATTTGGTATTTATATTGTTTGGGAACTTTCGAGATTAAAACGCGACCATCATAGCTTAAAGAAGCAAAAATCCATGGATCGACATTGCTCCATTCCACACAGTAGACGGAGTCTTCATGTTGATCAAAAGTCTGCAACAGGCCATCGGATAAAACTCTGCGACGCTCTTCTGCTGTAGCAGATGTTGCTCCAACAGCAGTCGAATTATTTCTCTCTTCCTCTTCGGCGACATTAGTCGCCTCAGAACTCACAGATCCTGCACAAGTAAGCAATACTTTACAGTCACTTGAACTGGATAAAATTAACTGATCATGGAATGTATTAAATCGCACCGACCACACCCAATGGGCGTGATCATTACGCATAAATACTGGCTCTTTTGGCATGCGACAATCCCAAACTTTCACACAACCATCATCACCCCCGGTGGCAATGTGACATTGCTTATTCGGATTGCAATCTAAATCGCGTATCAATTGCCCATGTGCATCCTCAATGGACCAGGCACAATGTTGTGTATCACGCACATCATACGAATGTATGCTACAATCATGCAGCGTCAAGAATTGATGGCCCTGATGATGATGCGACCATTTGCCAGTGGTGAAGGGTGGTGTGGATTTGGCGCTTGGACCTGACACTTCAGCAACAACACGCGTTTTTGCCTCGGAACAATCGAAAATAACCACTTTGCCATCGACAACGCATGCCAAAGTTTCTTTTTGATTTGGATGGAACTCAATTGTTTTTACTCTTTCACCATATTTCTGTAAAAACAAAAATAATCAATTTAAAATTATTCAATCAGCTTAGGGGCAAAGAACCTACTTCAGTGTCTAGTGTTTCTATGTGCTGCCATGCTAGAAATTCAGTTTTAACACTCTGTTGATCGAGGTCGGTAGGGAGAGTAAACAGAGCTGCCTGAGTTTGGACTTGCGCACCTTTTTGGACATTGTAACAGGAGGCAAGCAGCCGTGCATCATGCGGACTACTATTTAATTTCCACACCTCACCCAGAGAATGTTCAAATATCTGAAAGGATTAAATATTAGTTTGTTTACATTTTCCTTTATTACCTTTCCTCACTTTCGATTCTATGGTTGCTTTTTCTTCGTTATATTCTAGCAAATGCACTTGATTTGAGGGTTTCAACGAATTCGTGGCAATAAAGAAACGTACTTCGTTACCTTCTCCATATTGTGGTGTTAGCGCTCGTGCCTATGTGTAGGATTATTTAAATTTTTATGAAACTTTGTTTATAAAGTTTCAATATTTACCTGCAACTCCAGACCATAAATCAATCCGTTTGTTTCGTCCATGTTAAAGTGAGTCAACAAAAACATATGTACAACATTGTATCTATCTGGTTCTTTGAGAATGCAACTATGTGTTTTTACGTTATCTACTGTTTTGACAAATATCCAGCCAATGTAAATACTTTGTACTTATCTTGCCCTATGAACCAGAGCAGTAGTTTCTTGGTCAAAAATTCGGTATTGGCTTGCGACAATGTTATGCAGTCAGTACTTTGATCGCCGGTCATTAGTATGCAGTGTTGCCAACCAGTTCATGAGGCAATAATTACCACGATCGGGACTTCTAAAAATCAGGAAGATAATAGTGGTGAACCGGAAATAAAAACAGGAAAATGTTCAGTTTGCAGCTTTTGCCCAGCGAAGAAAAAACGTATGAGTGTATTAAAAAAACTTACTGCTCGGATCATAGATCACCAAATTGGTATCAATGTGATACAAAAAAAGACTGATTACATTTTTATGTACAAGTCATAATACAAAAGTTAAATGGTTAATTATTTTTACATTTGGAAATAAGGACGAATACCTTTAAAATGATATATGAATTATTTAGGTTCGTTTGCATTAAAATTTTTTTTTAGTTTTTTTTAATGATCTTCTTTAAAAAGATGATAAAAAATGTGTTCCTCTTCAAAATGAATTATTTTTATTATTGTTAAAAAAAATTATTGAATTATTTAATTTCCTTACTTTAGAAACATATAAAATATGTTTTTGTTTTAATAAATTGAAGGTTTTAAAAAGTCAAAAGTTGTATTTTTTTTCAAAGTAGCCTCACAGGCAACCGTTAGTATTAAGGAGGGGGAAAAATAAGGTTAGTACTCTAGGGTTAAACACAGAGTATGAAAGTAACCGATTTCTCTTCGGTTTCAACTTGCTTGCAGCTATGATATTCATAAATAACCAATGTACAATTTTTTGTTTACATTGGTTTATTTACAAACGTTCAACAGCCGCAAACTAAAGCAATATTTAGAACATTTATTATTAGATCTATTAACATTTCATAATTTTGTTTTTTAGTAAGAGCTTTTAAAATGGAAATTAATTTGAAATATTGTATTATTCATGGTAGATTATTTTGCGATGGTATTATTTTGGTTTATTAGTGTGTTGTTATTTTAATTTACCTTTCCTTGAAACTGACAGTTGAAATATCTTTCGCCCATCTTTTATCTCTGTCTAAAAACGTCAGCTACCAGAAGAAACGCAGAAAAGAAAAAGTAATTTAATAGCAAAATATTGCTTTACAATTATTTTAATTGTTTCTAATATATAATCAAAAAAAAAGATATAAAAACTTATAAAAAATAATTATCTAGCAAGTGAGCTGTTAAAATAATAAGAATAAGCAAAAAGGAAGTGAAAGAAAGTGAAAAAATGTGCTATTGAGTGTAAAGACAAAAGTCGGACCTACTTAAAAAGCAATGCAAAAGTGAGAACGAACAAACAAAGAAGTAAAAAAAGACAAGAGATTGCGAAAAAAAAAATTTTTTTTTGTTTTACAAATTGATGAAAATTTCAATTGCAAAAGTTTGCATAAATATTTTAGTGAAATTGCGTTGAAAGAAAAATCGTCACAAAGGAAACCACTGCTCCCGTATCAGTTCGACGTTTGATTAACGCGTGTCCATATTTCAAAAGAAAAAACTGCACAATTGGGAAACAGCATCGATAAGCGTGGTGTGTGTGTGGTGCTTTCTGCAACTACGACCGGGAGTAAAAACGCTCTTCGAGCTCTCGCAAGCATTAAAAGGCGTGGTGGTGGAGCGTTTGTCCGTTGCAATCATGGCAAATACACTGGAGGAACAACAAAGTCTGCGTGAATGTGAGAATTATATCCAAGCACATGGCATTCAACGCGTACTCAAGGATTGCATAGTGAAGTTGTGCGTGAGTCGCCCAGAGAATCCAATTCAGTTCCTTCGTCAATACTTTCAAAAGCTAGAAAAGGTAAGCACATCGCTCCCTACATTATTTATAGACATATTCAATTTGATGACTGATGATGTGTTGTCATCAGCTTTTCGATAAGCACCAACAGCAAACACAGCAAACACAAACAAAAACGCGAAAGGTTGAGTGCTTCACTTGTTAGTAAAAAACCTGCACCATTTCAAAGATTTTTATTTCTCTTTTATTTGTTTATTTATTGTCTATGCGCAATTTTAAAACGCAATTCCATGCTTTTTTATGAAAAAAATTGGAAATGATTCAAAGAAAAAAATATTTGGTAGGTATGTATGTATCTATGAACATATGTTTAAATCTTTTTACTGATGAAGTTTATAAATATTTTGTAAAGTAATAAGCTTTATAAAGTAATAAAACGGCATTTGTGGAAAGTGGAAGGTTTTCTAATAATAATTCAAAGTACAATATTTACGAATTTCGCAACTCAGTGAAATATGGCATACAGTTGAAACTGTTGGTAAAGGAGCATCTTGGTTTATATCTCAAAGTAGTCTCTATGTGTCATTATATGTCAGGACAACTGGTGATGATGAGCAGCGCTCTGGTTTGGCAAGATAAATATGTGTCTGGGATCCAGGGAATTTCGAATTAAGGACTCACTGTTGAGATTATGCGTCGACTGTTGAGTTTCTATGGCACGGATCTCTCCCACGTCTTATGTCACATTAACCAACTAACAGTGCAACCAACTAGCTCAAAATGTGGTTAATTAGCTAGCTAAAAAAACACAACTAGTTCATTCCTCGATTTCATTTCGTTTACACGTAACATACTGGTGTTTTTCATTCTGATGTCCTACGAAATTTTTGAGGTAGCTATTGACCTAGTAGTTTTTTGATATAATGTGAAACTATGCTATAATTAATAACATTTTTTTTTCAGGGTCAAAATAATACAACTAAAAATTGTATATTTTCAGAATTTATTACAAATATGTTTCTCGGGTACATCTGAAAAAATTTAGAAAAAGCAAACAACTAAGTACTTATGTACTTAGTTTGTTCCTTCTATCTTTGTCATAGATCCTTTATTTCAAAAATCCATACAAGTGACAAATATTGTAAAGTATACGAAAAGTACAAGAGAATATTTTCACTGATTATTGTTATTGAAAGAGTTCTTTGTTGTTGCAGCAGAAAAGTGTAAGAAGTTTGCAAAGTGACTCATGCTGCTTAAGTTTTGAGCTAGTATCTTAACCAGCTCGTTTTTGGCTAGGTAATTTGTGGGACTAACTAATTTTGGCACTGCAATGTAATTTTTCGTAGTGAAAAATCAAATTCGGGTGAATGGCGTAACCCCGACAAGACAGAATATCGCAAAAGATATAATCCCGACAAAATCGTTCGATTTTTTTAAGATTATTTAATTTTCTCACTAACTAAAACCAAGATATTTAGTTTTAGTTACATAGTTACTGCGGCAATGAAAACCGCCTTCTTCTTTCATGGTACAACAGCCCTTGGATGGCCTAGGCAAACTGAAAAGCTTTTAAGCAATTGCCCGTGGAGGTTTGCCATTGCAAGTGGTGGGGATGTGTAGAAAAATTGTTTTTTCCACCTTCTTCATTTCGTCTGTGCTGATATTTGAACCCTCTGTGTGGAGTTCCAAACCTACATTATCTAATAAAATGTTGAAAATACAATGAAAAATAACAAAAATCAGTAAAATTGTCTTTATGAACAATAATTGTATTTTTGTGTTGGTAATACTAGGTTCCCATCCTTGTCGTTGTGAAAATAGTCTACAAATTATCGATAAGCCCGAGGCGTTGTCGACCATAATCGAAAATTACCGATAACAATATGCGGAAAATTATTGTTTTTATAAATCCAAATCTCAACGGTTTTTAAAAGCATTAAGTTTCCCTAATATTATTTACTATCAATTGGTATCTGCTACCTAAACGCAGATTTGGCCTTCATTATGTACTTTTAAACGGTGAGGAAATTCGGTTTAGAGCAAACTGTGTTTTGCCTGGCTACAACTTTGCTGAATGTACTATAATTACTTACTTTACTTTACTTTTAATGGCACAACAGCCCATGAGGGCCTAGGCCGAGCTTTTCGCACCCACTCATGTTGTGCGTGTTATATTTGTACATGAATGGAAGGGACCTACAGTTTAATGCCGAATCCGAACGGCGAAGTGAAAAGCTTTTCATAGCAATTTTTACTCTTGTAGGTTTGCCATTGCCGGCCAAGAGGTGGTGCCGTTTAGAAAAATAATTTTTTCTACTATTTGATTTTGCCTGTGCCGAGATTCGAACCCCGGGACACTCTGCGCAGCAGTTCAACGCACTACCACTACGCCACAGCGACCACTTTTACTTTACTTTTAAACTGTGTTTTGCCTGGCTATAACTTTGCTGAATGTACTATAATTACTCCGACAAATAAACCTAACCGTCGAAGACTGGCCATAACATGCAAACGCTATGGGATATTTCTTTCTAATATGGCGGTAAAATTTTATTGTTGCTTGGCAACATTGTACATAGATATGTACTCATATATTCGAATCTTTTTGACTCTTAGACATTTTATTTTCAACTTTTACTCTTAGAGGTTATTATTTCGTATTATTTGTTATTATTTCTACTTATAATTTTTTGACTGCGCTGCAGTTCAGCAGACTACCAACCACAAATTTAACTTAACCGAATCTAGAAGTCTGCACAGCTCCACATACACGTGTTATGGCGAAACATGAACACTTATCCAAAGTGTCTTTCAACGCCAACTGAATTCTAATTTCAATCATCACCCATTATTATTCCATGCTCTCCATAATTCGAAAATACTTGAGGTACCACATGAAGAAGTTTCGTTGATATGTTCTTATTTTCATATGTTTTTGGAACATACTTTGCCGATACTAATTACTCGATAATACTCAGCCATTTGAAACTGGTAAACTGTGTTTCATTAGGTGGACACTGTCTGTGATACACCCAGCATATCGTGTTTGGTACGACAATTTCATGGTGTTCACCGAGCAAAATTTTCAATATAACCGTGGCCTTAATGTCTAATTTCCTATAATGTTTGTATGAGAACTTGTTTAACCCATACGTGTATATTTATCAGTTGATTTTTAGGTGTACAGCGTGTAATCAGCACATCGTAAACAACTGCAATTCTGCGTCAGCTGCAACTATGATAATAGAGACGCCATTCACAGGTGCGTTGGTGTCAAATTGGGTGGAAATTTGTATAGGTGACACGTTCTCATACAACAATTGTAATAAATTACACGGCAAGGGGAACTAACACGGTTTACCAGTTGTACGTATGTACGTACGTGGCTGTCATGAATGTCCTAATTGTAGTTTTTTTCGTAACACCAATGTCATCAATATTATTACTTTACTTTTTACTTTTAATGGCACAACGGCCCATGGAGGGCCTAGGCCGAGATTTTCGCATCCACTCATGTGCGTGTTATATTTGTACATGAATGGAAGGGACCTACAGTTTAAAGCCGAATCCGAACGGCGAAGTGAAAAGCTTTTCATAGCAATTTTTACTCTTGTAGGTTTGCCATTGTCTGCCAAGAAGTGGTGCCGTGTTTTTGATTTTGCTTGTGCCGAGATTCGAACCCCGGACACTCTGCGTAGCAGTCCAATGCATTACCACTACGCCACAGCGACCAATCATCAATTATTATTATATTGCTTAAATTCTCGATAACTTCTGTTTCCTCACTCTTTTCAAGTTCCTTTGTTTGTACTGGCTTGCGATATATATTTTTCGCTTTAAAACTTGTACACTTGTAAAACAAAAAACAATCAGATTGTCAAAAAGCAGATAGAAAATATGTCGCCCAGTCGCAATGGGTAAAAATTGATCGCCAAATTAGCAACTCAAACTGCGAAAATAGCGATATATCGCCGAAGGATGACGGCTTCCTAGAAATTAAGGATTGCTTGCATAACAAAAGAAAGATTGGCTTCTGCAATTTATTAAGAAAATAATTTAATTTAATATTCATTAATTTATTTAACAAGTTTCAGACAAATGTACATAAAATTTTCATAATTGCCATTTAAGGAATCGTTTCCTCATTGTTAACACGGACACCGACGGCGACGCTTCTTCTTTTGGCGACCCCTTCGGCTTCGCTTTTTCATTTTGGGACACCCACACCTTCTTTTCTTCGCTTTTTGCCTTCTCCGACGGCTTTTCCCTTTCTTGGAACATTGCATTTTTGGGCCGCATCTTTCGACGATAGCTTGTTGGTTGAACGGCTTTCGCCTTCTTGGTGCATAAAAAGCCTAAATTGGATATTTTATGAAATTTTTCAGACTTTAACTATACCAACTAACCGCTTCAATATATTGCAGCTTTTTTTCTCGGGGCATACTATTCCATTCTTTAGCTCCGCGTCGTATTATCTCGACGGGAGGAAGGGCGAAATTGTGTTGGCGATATTCTCGCAAGAAATTCAAGTACGGGTTGCGTAATATGGGCCCAGGACGATGACATCTACCCGATTTTGGCTTGAGGAATTTAGACTTCGAGGTTTGAGCTTGATTTGTGTATGAGGACTGTCTCCCTAGTTCGGCATCAATATCCATTATTTTATTTATATTATTTTTCGATTTAAACTACAACAATTTTACTGCTCCAAATGTTTTCAATGAATATTTGAAAATGTATTAAATTTTTATTAATTTGATTATAAAATATTCAGAGATTACTGAAATTCTTTATAAAATATATGACAAATATTCAAAGTAAAATTTAACTAAGTATGTACATAATGTTCTCGAAAAATATTGCCTGTGTTTTCACGTACGTATTCGCACATGCGTAACTGAAACTCAGGGTTAATTAAATTAATGTTTGAACTCGCAGTCATTAGTCTTTCGGGAGGGTAGTATGTTACATACGACAGTACTTAAATTGGACCTTTCATTACACATTTCAACTTAATATTAAGGGTACTCAATCACCTGCAATTGTTTCCTTCGGCCTAAAAAAAAAATAGTTTACGTTGCTGATGAGCATGGAAGCACTTTGCAAAAGCGATAAGTGTATGAATGTGTTTAATGTACTTTTGTAAACAAGTGAAAACAGAAAGTGGTTTCTGTGGCGTAGTGGTAAGGCGTTGGACTGCTACGCAGAGTTTCCAGGGTTCGAATCTCGGCACAGGCAAAATCAAAAAGTAGAAACAATAATTTTTCTACACTGCACCACCTCTTGGCAGGCAATGGCAAACCTACAAGAGTAAAAATTGCCTATGAAAAGCATTTCACTTCGCTGTTCGAATTCGGTATAAAACTGTAGGTCCCTTTCACTCATGTACAAATAAAGGGTGTTTTGCTTAGAAGTGTGGTTTTCAATCTGGCAATACTTTTTTCAGAGTTGGTCTTTTTGACAGCTTTCACTTGATTTATGCTCAGTTTGGTTTGCCATTTCATAATGAATAGACTTACTCCTGAATAACGTTCGGCGAATGGGCCCAAAACGAGATGGCCACCGATCCCGGTTTTCACAAGAAAATTTTGTTCAGCGATGAAGCTCACTTTTGGTTGAATGGGTACGTTAATAAGCTAAATTGTCGCATTTGGAGTGATCATAATCCACAAGCCATTGTTGGGCCTGAATTGGAGGATGTAGATGTAGACGACCTTTGGTTCCAACAAGACGGCGCTACATGCCATACAGCCAACGAAAAAATCAATTTATTGAAGGAAACTTTTGGTGAGCGCATTATCTTGCGTCGTGGGCCTGTGGCGTGGCCTCCAAGATCGTGCGATTTAACACCGCTGGACTATTTTTTGTGGGGTTATGTGAAGTCGCTTGTCTACGCAGATAAGCCCGAGACGATTGACGCCTTGCAAGAGAATATTCGGCGCGTTATTACTGACATACGGCCCCAATTGCTGCAAAAAGTGGCCGAAAATTGGACCTCTCGGCTGGAATTTATTCGAACCAGCCGCGGCGGCCACTTGCCCGAAATCGTTTTAAAACATAATGGCAAATCCTTATCTATATAATAAAGCTAAATTCTTGGCCATAACATTACATTAAACACAGAAGTAAAAATTGCCTGAGGTGATGCTCGGTATAACACTTTAGGTGCCTTCCATTCATGTATAAATATAATACTCACAACATGGGTGGATGCCAAAATCTCGACCTAGAAAAAAAACGTTAGCCATTATTTATCACATCATTTAAATTGAAGCATGGAAATGAGGTGTTCCCCTAATTGCGTGTACTATTTCGAGGAATCTAATAAAAGTGTCCTATTTCGATTCGTAGTTATTTGAAAAGCTAAAGGAAATTGTAACAAATAATTTATTTATAAATTGGCGGATGAAATTTCATAACACTGAATTTATAAAACCACGGGCAATGCGTGCACTCCTCAGCTAGTGCATACATACGAGTACATAACGTTTGCAGTTCGTTTCCAACCAAATTTGCGCCCACACTTTGACTTCTATTATTTGATACTTCACATTAGTTAGAATATGAGTTGCATTTTGAATGTTGCGTTCGCTTTCTACAGTTTGATTAACAACTATCAACTAACAATGCTGTAGTACGGTTTTTTTTTTGCCTTTACAATGTGTCCGTGTGTAGTTGCAATTATAAGTTGATTTGCCATCCAAGCGTGGTCTTTCATCGTGCATCAAATGCATGTTTTAATTGGATTATTTACAACTTTTTGATATGACTGAGTTAATGAAATTTCAATTTACCAAATTAATACCTAATTTAATTTAAATTAAAATAGACTAAAATATGTGTTGTAGGTAAATGTTGAAATCGAACAATATGTAAACTTATGGCGCAACTTTTGTAACATTCAATTCACTGTTAATGACTAAAGGTTAACTAATGGTTAAGATAGTTATATGTACATACTTCTTCTCGAACTAATCATCATACTATCACTGAAAACCTTATTCTGCTATTAGGCTTTATTTTTTTTGATGCAAATTGTAAATTTTCGTACATGTATCTTTTACTTATGTGTAGGTATATCTTGTGTCGACCAATCCAACACTCTGAGAGTCGTAAGGGAGCAGTCTATTGAATGGAGAACACCGGCATACCTACTTTTCGTTGACTTCAAGATAGCCTTCGACATCATTCGACGATCTGCAATATGGGATGTCTTAAAGAAAAAAGGGGTTCCCACGAAAATCATCCAGCTCTTGAAGGCACTCTACCGCGATTCAGAACTCGCTGTACTTCACAACGGTAACATCAGCACTCCATTCACATCAGCATCAGGAGTTAAGCAAGGCTGTCCACTTTCGCCTCTCCTCCTCGCCGCTGTATACGGCGAAGTCATGCTTGAAGTCGTGTCGAAAAGTAAAGGCATTAAATGGACACTTTCTCGGGAGCTCCACGACCTAGATTACGCCGATGATATCTGCCTTGAGACACAAAATCGACCAGCTAGTTGCTGAGGCTCAAAAGGTTGGCTTGGAGATAAACACCTCGAAAACCAAAGCAATGAGAGTCAACAACACCAGCAACAATAGTATCACCATCGGAGGGAAGAAGTACAATTCGTAGACAGCTTTTGTTACCTCGGCAGCGTAGTCTCAACGAATGGTGGAGCCGAAGTAGATGTGTAGAATCGGCTGCGTAAAGCTAAATCGTCGTTTGGACGATTATAGCGCATATGGAAAAGCTCACAGATCTTAAGAAGAACCAAACTGAAGATCTTTAACGCATGCGTAAAATCTGTACTGCTATACGGTAGCGAAACCTGGTTAATTTCAAACTGCATCACTCAGAAACTACAGCTATTTGTAAACAATTGTCTTCGCATAATATGCAGGGTGTCAGGAACGAAGAACTCTGGCGATTGACGGAGCAGGACCCCATTGCTAAACAAATAAGATTTCGTAAATGTCGGTGGATAGGTCACACGCTGCGAAAGCCGTCCGAAAGTATCAGCAGAACTGTGTTAGACTGGAATCCTCAAGGTCACAGACGGCCTGGACGCCCGCGCAACACCTGCAAGCGGGCCATTGAAAGTGAACTGAGAGCAGCTGAAGAATCGTGGAACGTTGTCAAAAGAATAGCTAACAATAGAATAAGATGGCAATGTTTTGTTGAAGCTCTCTGTTCCCAAGAGGAATAAACCAGGAAGAAAAAAAAAATATCTTGAAGAATTATAACGTACCATACATGTACAACAGAACAATCGAAAAATTTAGCTCTTATATTAGACAGGAAATTAAGCTTGAAAGAAATGCAATTAAGGCGAGAAAGAAATGGGGTCTGCAGCCCTTGCTAGTGCTCTGGGTCTACACAGCAACGGTCACAATGATAGTTTGCATATAAGGTGTGAACCAGAAAAATTTTAGAATTTTTACGTACCCATTATTATACGCAATTGTCAAGAGTTAGGATTATCTTCAAGTGATAGTATCTATAAATAGTGTAGTTTTTTTTTATAATAAGTCAACATGTCGAGTCAACGAGAACAGCGCCGCAAATTAATATTGGACATTTACTTGACTGATAAGACGAAGTCTAAACTAACCATTGCAAGGGAAAGCACAGCGAGTTTAGCGACAGTTTATAACGTAAAAAACAACTACAATGCGGGAAACTCCATCTGGAGAACCGAAGGGTCAGGCAGAAAAAATGGTCCAGAAGTGCTGAACAAGGTTGTTAGTACATGTCGGACAAATCCCACGAGGTCGACTCGAGATGTTGCAGCTACAACTGGTACATCGTAATCAACCGTAATGCGATAAAAGCGAAGTCAAGGATTAAGGACCTACAAACAGCAGAAAGTACCTGACCGGTCGGAAGAAGAGAAAAAAATAGCGAAGACGCGTGCCCGAAAGCTGAATGACAATTACCTAACCAAATTCGATTGCGTGATTCTCGATGATGAGACCTACTGTAAGGCGGACTTCAACCAGTTCACAACAAAGAATAGGGAAAATATTCTGAAGTACTTACTTTACTTTGCTTTTAATGGCACAACAGTACATGGAGGACCTAGGCCGAGCTTTTCGCAGCCACTCATGTTGTGCGTGTTATATTTGTACATGAATGGAAAGACCTACAGTTTGATGCCGAATCCGAATGGCGAAGTGAAAAGCTTTTCATAGGCAATTTTTACTCTTGTAGGTTTGCCATTGCCTGCCATTGCCAAGAGGTGGTGCCGTGTAGAAAAATTATTTTTTCTACTTTTATGATTTTGCTGTGCCGAGATTCGAACCCCGGACACTCTGCGTAGCAGTCCAACGCATTACTAAAACGCCACAGCGATCACATTCTGAAGTAAAATATACCAAATATTTGAGCCTGCGGTCTACGGAGCAAGACGTTCACTACGACAGAATGCCAGACCTAGCCACAAGTCATTACTCCAGGTCAACTATGGAATGGTATATGGAAAATAGTGTCACAGTGGTCCCAAAAGAGGCAAATCCTCCCAACTGCCTGGAACTTCGGCCTGGGCTTTCATTATAGCAAACCGTCAGAAAAACAAAGAAAGTTTGCAAAAATTATGTACAATTCCGAAATCGATGGAATGAAGCCTATGCAGTAGTCACCGGACGTACTTGTCTAGTCTCTAACTAAGAACGTTAAGAAAAATGTTAAACAATTTTACAACCGCAAATAATATATGAATCAATTTTTTTTGTGTATTATAGTTTAAAAAATGCTTGATAAACTGAATTTTATTTGAGTGAAATTGAATGTCTCCGTAAAAATTGTAAAATAAAATGATCACGCTTTCCCCCCCCCCCCCCATTGGAGAGGAATGTACGCAGAAGGTATTTCAACTATGAGACTCGATATGGTGCTACATCAGTGTCGGGCAAACCAATACATAAACACGCATGCTTGTGTGTGTATCTGGGAGAGCGACAGCGCTGTTGTTTTAAAAAATTGTGCAGCGGGAATTTGCTTATATAAATGCTGAAAGTCAACTAACACGATTTGCGAAGACGAAATTGCTCTCAAACTTCTCCCGAATTCCATTGTTCGTCAAGAGTTCGTTAGCTACACGAAAAAGTTCAAAGTGTACGTGTGATAGCATTGCGTCGGCAGAGAATGTGAGCCTATACACATGAGAATAGGAAAATCAAAATTGCCCAACACTTCTACATATAATATATTGATGGTTCCAGACTAGAAGGTAGACGGGAAAGGGTTATATTTGTAGTTTGTTTGTGTGTACAAAAATATTTTCGCCATCCAATCCATACCATCTGGCCTTTTTAAGGAGGTTAAAACTCTGTTTTCAGTCAAAAATGCGAAAAACCTCCGAAACTTCTTTTTCTTTTTGAAACCTTTGTTTTGAACCTAGATTTTTTTTTTCTGAATCCTATAAAATAAAGGTAACGCAAAACCAATTGAAATTAATCGTTGCAATCGCCACCGGAAACGGTTTAGTGAACGTTGAGAACATGCAACTGAAATGGCAGCAAAATAAGTTTCATCTATTACAGTTTACCTTTAATCTCAATAAAAATTAACAAAATCATGGCTTTAAATACGTATGTATGTGTTGAAGTTATTTCCTCATGAATCTAAATACTTCTAAAATTTAATATAAATATATTATTCTTCATTAATGACGAATAATAATTCATTACAAATAATGAACCTCCAAAAAAAAAACGCTTTTTTAAATTAACCTCCTTTTTGGCTAAATTTCGTGAAAAATCTTCCTTTCTGACGAACATTACATGGCATGGTTAAGTATACCGCAAGGTATAAACTTTAAGAAGTAGTTGTATGGCTGAAGTAGGTATAGCAATATGTACATACTTAGTACATATGTATGTACGGTATGAAACCGGAAATGACATCTCTGTGTCGCTAGGTAAAACTATACGCTCTGGCAAACCAAATTATTGGCGCCATTTCGTCGCATTTAGTTCTGTCAACAATATTCAGTTCATAAACAATCAAGTTTCATACAACAACGTTTTTTTTACCGCTCGTTAAAAGTGGAGATTTTGATGTGAGAAACGAAGAAAGTTTGAAGATGCCGAATTGCAAGCTTTACTCGATGAGGATGATGCTCAAACGCAAGATCAACTTGCAGAACAATTAAATGTGACCCAACAATGCATTTCTTAACGTTTAAAAGTCATGGGATTGATTTTGAAGGTGGGAAGATGGGAAGATGGGTGCCGCATGAATTGACTGAAAGACAGCAAGAAAATCGAAGAACCACCTGTGAAATGTTGTTCGCCATGTACAAAAGAAAGTCATACCATATCTTCATCGAATTGTTACTGGCGATGAAAAATTGATCTATTTCGAGAATCCCAAACGTAAACGATGATATCTTAAGCCCGGTACACTGGCCAAATCGACAGCAAAGGCAAATCGCCTAAGCCAATCGGAAAGAAGACAATGCTCTGTGTTTTCTGGAATCAGCGACGTGTTATCTGGTTTGACCTTCTGAAAGCAGGTAAAACAGTTACTGGTCAACGGTACCAGCAAAAATTGACCGATTTGAACCGTACTTTGCGCCAAAAACGTCCAGAATATCAAGCTCGGGAATTGGTAGATTCGTACAGCTGGAAAGGCTTCCCTCATGCGGCTTATTCATCAGGCTTGACTTATTTTCATCAAACTTGCTTAGCAGCACTTCGATTAGTACGAAAAAAATGACTCAATGACTGGTTTGACTCAAAAACCGAACAGTTTTTTTGGCGAGACATTCACAAATTGTCAGAGAGATGGGAAAAATGTGTAGCAATGGCCATTACTTTGAAGATTGAATGTATAACCATTTTTCTTAAATAAACGTGTATTTAAATGTACTAGCTGGGGGAAATAATCCATATTGTTGGTTCTTACCAACAAAAAAAAACTAAAATTTTTATGTAAATTCTCAATCTGGTTGACCTTGAATCTGTTGGCATCATGGATTTAAACAAGTTCATTGAAACTCCAAAATAGCTCGTAAAATATAGGTAAATTATGAAAACGGCCTAAAGTTTAATAAAATGGTTCTTCAATTAAATGGAATTAATTCGACAATAAGATAACATTTTGTAAATGTCCTTGTGGTATATAGTAGACCTTTGATGTAGTTTTATACAGTCCAACAAAATACATTTTATAAAAATGCAATAAGAAACATAAAGTATGTACATTCAAACAAACGAATGCTTTTGTCTTTCAGTTCTTTAGCAGGGTATTACAGTGGGATGTCAGTCTCAGTTTGCCTTTTTCACTCTTCACATATGCAATTGGCTCGTATAGACCAATTATCTGGCTGCCCATACTCTCCAAATTGTTTGAGAAACTCTTAATAAAAAAAAACTCGACCTCTAATAGAAACAGTGCATAGAATTATATCTGAAGTACGAAAAGTATTCGGTGAAAAAAGTTTTGTGTGATATATTCCGAGATGTGCTCAGGCGTTTGGCTAGGTTTGTCGTGAAGGTCTCTTGTACAAAATTAATCAACTATTACCCCAAAATACCCATGCCATACTAAAAGCTATCTGTCAAACAGAATTAGCTGGGTTAAACAAAAAAGCTGCACTTCAAAAAGTTATCCAATTACAGCTGGAATCCCACAAGGGAGTGTTCTTGGTCCGCTACTCTGCCTGTTATCCACCTCAGATTTACCAACAAAGCATAATATACAAACATTTAGATTTGCTGATGACACAGCTGTTTTAAGTAACCATACTGCCCCACAACAGCCACTAAAATCCTACAGGATCACCTTGAAACAATAGAAAATTTGTTAACTACCTGGAAAATAAAAGTAAATGAATCAAAAATCGTCCATCTTACTTTGCCCTTCACTGTCAATAATTGTCTACACTTCAAAGCTACACTTCAAAAAGTTATCCAATTACAGCTGGAATTAAATATAATGTTAAATACCTCGGCATGTACATTGATAAAAGATTGACCTGGAAAAGGCATATTGAATTAAAAAGACCGGTTTAACATAAAAACTGCAAGCTGATCCTGGGCAAAAAATTGGTTCTCTATAAAGTGGTTATTGAACCTAACTGGACGTATGACATTCAACTTTAAAGAATGCAATCCAAAATGCTCAGAACCTTCACAGGAGCTACATGTGACAGCATTGCGGCGGTAGAGAATGTAATCCTATTCACATGTGAATGGGAAAATCAAAATTGCCCGACACTGTTCTACATATATTAATGGGTCCAAACTAGAAGCTAGAGGGGATAAGAAATACTTGCGAATATTCATAAAGATCTCAATATACAAGTTTTATGAAAAATATAGCCTGAAATTGAAGACTTAATAATCTGGACGCTGTGGTTGGATTGTTACGCAGAGTGTCCGGGGTTCGAATCTCGGCACAGACAAAATCAAAAAGTTGAAAAAACATTTTCTCTACGCGGCACCACAATGTTTGCTACATTTGCCTAAGAAAAAGCTTTTCACTTCGTGTAGAAATATAACACTATATGACTAGATGCAAAAAACTTGGCCTAAGGCCTCCATGGGCGGTTGTGCCATTAAAAGAAACAAGGAGATATGAGTACGTGAATATTCACAGTGTTCGGTCACTGCAGATATTTGTCGTTCTTTTGTTTTGATTGCAACCTTCAACGAATGGTTAAATGATGTGTAAACCATAATTTCATATTACTAAAAACTTGTTCATCCCTCACCTGCGGTTAACGCACGCAATACGGTAGCAGTAAAATATGCACTAGAAGCTACAGCCATGGCAATCCGGCAAAACCACAGTGGAATCAGTAACGCAATAAATTTATTGGAGTTAAGTTCGAAAAAGCATGTTAACTTCGCAAAGGTAGCAATCATGCTGCATTAACGTAGAGCTACCATAATGCCAATATTATAGATAAATTTTGAAATATATTAAGTAAAATAGTTTCAGAATCAAAGAAATATCTCAGAACTTATATCACCTTCCTTTTTTCCGTATCTTACTTACTTTACTTTTAATGGCACAACAGCCCATGGAGGGCCTAGGCCGAGCTTTTCGCATCCACTCATTTTGTGCGTGTTATATTTGTACATGAATGGAAGGGACCTACAGTTTAATGCCGAATCCGAACGGCGAAGTGAAAAGCTTTTCATAGCAATTTTTACTCTTGTAGGTTTGCCATTGAATGCCAAAAGGTGGTGCCGCCGTGTAGAAATTTTTTTTTTTTTCTGATTTTGCCTGTGCCGAGATTCGAACCTCGGACACTCTGCGTAGCAGTGCAACGCATTACCACTACGCCACAGCGACCATAATTTTCCGAATCATAACCTCCAAATCATAACCTCAAATATCTCAGAGATTATGTCACCTTCCATTTTTCCAAATTATAACATCAAAATTTTTTTTTTATGTGTGAACATCGAAAATATTTGAAAATATAACTATTTAAATTAAAAAATATTTTTTTTTATTGCTATTACAATATAAAAGTTTTGTAAATTAAAAATTCATTAAAATTAATCTGTGGTTACAGATTACAGATACGAAGAGTTAGTATCTGCTTATGCTTAGCTCCGTCAAGTGCGCTGCATCTATGTTATTGGCTATTTTTCAATGACAAATCCTAAGGGACACACTATCCGCCCATTCGTATGTTGTACGGATTTGGCAACCGATTCCTGGAATGTCCTGAAAACGTACAAACCTTGGATAATAAATCCAAATTTTGTTTTCCTTACAGCTATTTAATGATTGCGATAATTTTCATACATACTCGTATACCATAAAGACAATTAAACAAGTTTATTAAATAGGTACCTATATATAAAGATAAATAAAGTTAATGCGGATAGTCTATGTTAAACCAGAATATGCACCTATGATTTGGGGCGCCAGTGGATCTAAGATCCGTGCCTGGGTTAACCTCATACAGCCAACACAATAAGTAAATGCATGTAGGCATTACCTTGAACACCATTGTACACCCACCACCATCGCGCCATCGCTGCTGCTACAAAGTATTGTCAAAGTGGTTGCACTCTTCGGTAATTTTGAGCCGAGCGATGATGAAATGGAAGAGGGCACGTTGGCAATTGAGCGAGCGGCCGACCGACCAATGCTGTTGTTGTTGATGTTGTTGTTGATGTTATTGTTTTTATGTATTATTATTATTATTATTATTATTATGACGATGACGATGATGATGTGCGAAGAGTTGCCGAGTCGATTAGCCTGTTGAATAGCATGCAAATTTCAGTTTACTTACGATCCTTGAGGTGTGTGGAATGCTTGTTTGTGTATATTGTGCTGTGCTTATCATCAGTCGCGTCACATCACCAGCAACGGTTATTGGATATTGGTTGATTGGTTACGGTTTGCCTTGGTTCGTCAGTTCGTCGGTTGTGGTTGTTTATTTATTTTGTTTACCATCGTAATTACACATACATACATACATACATACATATTTACGTCGGACTGTATTAACTTTGCCTTTTCGGTTGAATACGTGAAAGTGCGCGCTATCGCTTTGCTTGAGATATGGGAAACTCCTTAAGCGTGAGCCAGTTACAGGAAACTGTCATTGATCGCTTCAAATCGGTATCGTTGACCACAGATGAAAATGGTGCTCTGCGAATACGTTCCTTCTCCGATGGCGGGCAATTGCAGTCACGTGTTGCAGTTGAAGCCATTCGTGACGAGCACCGGCTTAGCTTGGACGTAAATCATCGAATACGTCACGTGCGTACATCGTGCTCAACAATACCGGAGGAGGAAATTGTAAGTGCAAGTGATGTGTGTGTGTGGAGCGATTAACTATTTCCTCTAAATTCTTTGCTGATTAATGATGATTATTTTACAAACTCTGTAAATACTTTTAATTTCTGCGGAAAGAGAAAATTACCTGCAATAAAAGGACATGCTTCAACATCTAAATTTAAGTCGTTCCATTGTTTGTGTGCAGTGTATCTACAAACACATACACTAACACACACCTACATTTGCATGTGATTAAATCGAAAAATCAATAAACCGATGCTTTTAAAAATTTAATACGTACAAGAATGATGCTAT
This sequence comes from Palloptera scutellata, assembly GCA_958295655.1. Classification (NCBI taxonomy): domain Eukaryota; kingdom Metazoa; phylum Arthropoda; class Insecta; order Diptera; family Pallopteridae; genus Palloptera; species Palloptera scutellata. The sequence continues at coordinate 63,245,598 of OY282449.1, read as the reverse complement.
CTACTTTCATCAGTTGAACGGGCAATTGTTATGCTTTAAACAAGTTTTCTGCGTTCTTTCCATTTATTCTTGCCTATTTTCGTAATACCAGAAGCGATGGTTCCAGAGAAATCAAATATCTATTCGTCGTATTCAAACTTTTAAATTCGATTTACTGAAAACTTTTAATTGGCGTATCAATTCATTTCCCCTTGGCATAGAAAATCTTGGAACTACAGCGAGCGAAATAATTCTAGCTTATTATTGAAAAGAAATTCTATTGTTAACGCGGATTGATTGATACCTTAATTGATACACTAGTGATTGCAAACCTATGTTCCAATTTGCAGTATTATGCCAAGGACCCGACAAGTATTAAATTTGGCGATTTATTAGTGCCATAAGCAATACTAACTAATTATTCAAGGTAACTGAGTGGTTGGAATCCTAGATCCGCTCTCCACATATTTCATAATTTATTATTGGTATAATATTGGTATATTTTTAAGATTCCAATCACCTAATGTTTTCTTTTAGCCGTAAAACGCTTCAGATAATTGGAAGCAGCGTGTACTTAATACCCAAATATTGACACTAGACTCTAGCTTTGATTGCAAAACCCACACTAAGTATATCAATTTTATTTTTAAACGTTACTTGTGTCACTCCCTTGGGTTCTAGCGTGTTTATTTGGTGAATCGTTCTATAGTTTAAAGAGAGAATGTAATAAGCTTTACCGTTCCATATATTGGAACTAAAAACTTTAAATCCTTATACCTCAAGAGTACTTTTTATATGTAGCGACGTTACGGTAATCAATGTGTCATTTAATTGCACTCAGTCATATTGACACAAGTTGAAATACTTTGTTTTTATTTGTTTGCAAGACTGTCATAAATCGAAAAACTAAATTTTCCAGTTAAATATACAGAAATAAATGTTATTTGGTGTTTTGTCTTGTGTAAAAAACCATACCGGTGTCTTATGAACTCTGCACGTGATAAGGGTATTTGTTGTTATCAATTGTATGGATTGATAGGTAAATTGAAAAGTTTAAATGTTTTTTTTCGAAAATAAAATTTTTTAGTTATAACAGTATTGCAGCAAACTAGCAATATAATTGTTTAAGCTCTGGTCGCTTGGTGGAAGGAGAGTTTGAATTTGAGGGGAATAAATTGCAATTGAATGAAAGCACCGGGAAATCGGTTTTAAAACTTATAAATTGATTTATTGCGAAAAAATATGGAAATTTTAATTTATAGTATATAAGGAGTTAGGATCGTACGGTTAGAATTATTCGAAAGGAATGTATAAAAAGAAAGTAGAACAGGTAGGAATAGGAAAGAAGGAATAGACAAAGAAAAGAAAAAGAATAGGAAAGAATAGAAAAGGAGAGGGCCATTAGGGTGGCTTAAACAATGATTAATAATATTTTGTAACCAACACGCTCTGTAAGAAGTGGAGCGTTGTTTGTAGGTGGATCACAGTGATGTTGGATAGTTATACAAATAAAATTGAAACTACACCCGATATATGATAATCGCATTTCAAATTTTTGTCATCAAATCATTGTACAAATATTTTTAACAAATGTATAAAAGTCGTTTGGTGGTCGCTGTGGTGTAGTGGTAGTGCGTTGGACTGCTACGCAGAGTGTCCGGGGTTCGAATCTCGGCACAGGCAAAATCAAAAAGTAGAAAAAATAATTTTTCTACACGGCACCACCTCTTGGCAGGCAATGGCAAACCTACAAGAGTAAAAATTGCTATGAAAAGCTTTTCACTTCGCCGTTCGGATTCGGCATTAAACTGTAGGTCCCTTCTTCCATTCATGTACAAATATAACACGCACAACATGAGTGGACGCGAAAAGCTCGGCCTAGGCCCTCCATGGGCTGTTGTGCCATTAAAAGTAAAAGTAAGTAATAAAAGTCGTGAATAGAATCGATCAAGGGGAATCTAATTGCGGTATAGTTAAAAAATAACGTATATATATTACACATGCATCCTTTGATTACTAATGTAACGGTATGTATTTTGGGCATCTCATTCATTTTATGTAGTATTATAAAATAGAATAATAAATCTAATACACAATATTTAGGTACTTATGTACATATAAGTATTAAGATATTCATAACAATCTGGTCAGCTTTAGTTTCAAAAGGTATGTACATATAAGTATTAAGATATTCATAACAATCTGGTCAGCTTTAGTTTCATAAAAAAGCTTCATAGTAAAAGCTTTATTATATTTGAAGGACTCACAAAGAGAGAAAGATAGAGTTGGAGTACGCGTCTCTCTCTCTCTCTCTCTGCAACGCTCTCCGTTCATAATTTCTTCTCTTCTTGAATTTTTCAACAAAATGTTCAGACAAATATAATAGCAAAAATTGCAAAATAATTTGCACTTGAAATATTTTTGAAAAAAGCTCATCGTTACGTCACTGTTTGTCTCACTTGCACTTTCTTGTCATCAAATCGGAATCTTTGCGATACACACAAACGATGAGTATTTGACTTTATATCCTTTCGCATTGTGTTGGTTTTACACAGCACAATGCTATTCATTGGTGAAGGTCATTTTGTCGACGATGTGTTTTCGCACACAGCTTGAAGGACAATTTGCCGATATTTGCGTTGTCGTTGTCGTTTGTGCTGCCGTCGACTCTACAGTCAGACAGGCGGTCGCTTGCTTTCTCCTGCGTTCGTTGGTTTGTTGTTCGTTTGCTCGGTGGGTCGCTCGTGTGCTATCGTTCTCAGCTGAGTCGCCTTCCTTAACCTGCCGTTGCTTCATTGCTGTTACTGCTGGTGTTTTGCAATTTATCAGTCAGCAGCTAGCCAGACGAATTCCATCTTAGCCAGTTGGTTAGTTACATGCTCGTTAGTTGTTAGTCGGACGTCGTTGTCGTCATACGGGGGCAGTCACTGTTGTGTTGTGCGATAGCGTGTGCCTGGAATTAATGTTCTCTGCTAGTGTCGATAGCACTATACAACATAGAGCTTGTAGTAGTTGTTTAGTTGTTGTGATAGCAATTGTTCGCCGTCTGTTATCATTCGTCGCCAATTGTAAGCAACTGGTCACTGGTATCGTTGCAAAGCGCGATAATTAAGTGAAGGTAAATTGTCCTGCGCTGGCGTTTCGTGATTATCTTGCAATTTGATTGATTGCTTTTCTATTTGCAAAGTGTCGTCCGTGTTTTGCGTTCTGTTGTGTTGATATTTACGGGTCGACACACTTTAACGTCGGTCACCGAGTCGCACACAATGCGTTGATGTGTTAATTGACGTTTAGTGAAATTTAAATAAATAAGAAATAGAAATGCCTCTGACCCAGGATCTAGTCTTGTGAATTGGATAATTTATCAATTGGATATTTTTGAAATATTGTGCGTGCTTGTTTACGGTGATTTGCTTCTTTTTTGTTGGATTTAAACGCTTACACATTGAGAAAAACATTCAATTGCACATAATGGTATTTATTATTTTGCTTCTTCTTAAATTTTTACTCGTAGTTACTATATGAAATGTTTACAATTTAAGTATAATAACTAAAGACTAAATACCGGCACACACCGCAACGAAGTGACAGCAGCTATATTTTGTGCACAGTGTACATGAATTTATATGGAATTAATTTCTTATCTCAGCTTTACCAAAATTTTCATTTGATTAATTCTGCTTTTATGATTTGAAATTTGATTGAATGATGAATTGAATTGAATTGAATTGCTGATATTTAGAATTATTTTTATATTTTTCTTTTTTATTTATGTATGTTTTTAGAAATGATGTGGTGGATTATATTTAAGTATTATTTATTGTTGACGGAAAATACTACGGGCAATTTGGTCTTTCTTAAAGAAATCCTTCTTTTTTCTTCCCTTTGACACACAAATGCCCAAAAACTCCAATATTCCTAAAAACAAATATACTACTGTGGGCAAAAAGTAGTAAGACTTTGTTCATAATTTCAAATTTGTTTATTCATTCTTCCAAATCTATTTCGTCCCCTTCAAAGTAATCCCCCCCGGCCCCAATACACTTGTGCCAACGTTTTTTCCAATTCTCGAAACAGTTGTTAAAGTCAATTTCCGGAATAGCCTTCAATGCGCTTAGCGATTCATGTTTAATGTCTTCAATTGACTCAAAACGGTGTCCACGAAGCGGTTTTTTGAGTTTAGAAAATAGCCAATAGCCAAAAGTCACACGGTGCTAATCACACGGTCCGGCGAATAGGGTGGTAGGGTGGTTGCGGAACGATATCAGTCGAATTTTTGGCAAAATGGTCTCGTAAAACCAATGCAGTGATTTTGGAACCAATCGTGCATTCACTCTTCTTAGGCCCAAATGATGTTTTAAAATGGTTTTCACTGATCCTTCCGATATTCCAACGATGCCAGTAAGTCTCTCTCTAATTGTCGATTCTCGAGCACCAATTCCTTGATTTTATTGACGTGTTGATCATCAGTTGATGTTGATGGTCGTCCTGGACGTGGTTCGTCGTCAACGCGTTCTCGACCATCTTTGAACAATTTGTACCAATCAAAAACACTTGCTCGCGACATACAATTATCACCGAAGGCCTTTTGCAACATTCTGAACGTTTCGGCACCAGAAATTTGATTCCGCACACAAAATTTAATGGAACTTCTTTGTTGAATAATTTCACTCATTGTGAAAATCGCCGAATGCACTTTTTGTACTTCAGAAAGACAAGCGTATACTAAACACTAATGATTATTTTGATGTGACATTTGGCACAGATGTCACCGACAGTCATACCAACCTTAAAAAAATGATATTTTGATGAATGGGTTTCCGCGCGAAATTTAAATTAAAAAGTCTTACTACTTTTTGCCCACAGTAGTATGTTATTAGAAAAAACTGATTTAAGACTGGTCCACGAAATAATTTTACATTTTCAACTGGCTATATTTTTAAGTTCTAATTTATATTTAGGTTTAAAGTCTTAAAGTTATAAATGGATTGCAAAAATATTAATCTTGACTTGGATTTCTAGCATAAGAACGCACTTTTCTCTTCAAGCCTTTCATCAAATTTTACACACAAGTTCTTCCAACTTTCTTGGCCATGCTATTGGTAAGCCTTCGTCTGGCTCGTTTTCGTTACTTGATTGCCCGTGATTGTTCGATTGGTCTAGGCTCCGGACATTTTGGAGGATTGTGCTTCTTATCAACAAAACAACGAGTCTTGTTCGTTTGGTACCATTCTCTGACATTGTGGCCAAGTCCGGTCAAAACGAAGGAACATTGTGCTCTTTGTATAATGGCAAAAGTCGCTTGTTCAAACATTCTTCGGTGATAATTTAGCTGTTACTATAACTGTATTAGTTTGTCGCAAAAGGGCGCGTAACATTATAACCATATACTTCTTACCGAATTTATTCATCCGTTTCTACTTAAACTTATTCTTTACACCGCCTTTCAGGTATGCCGTGTTGTAACTTCGACCCGGGAATTGCTTGAAATCTTCTTTGACGTAGGTTTTATAATCCATTAAAACAAAACTTTTAAAATGGGACAGATCATTTAACAACAGTTTTTGAGCTTGGGATTTGGCGCGTTTCTCCAATTCCGAGTTACGATTCGACACTTTTTAGACGACATAAAATTACCTCATAGCGTGATTTAATTTATGACATTGAAACTTGAACTTTTTTGGTATCAAATGTATCGTTCTCAGTAGACAAAGGTTCATTGAATCCCAAAATATGTGAGTTAAATTTTTTCTTATTAATTTTGTAGAATTATTAAAAACTATTTCTGGTATTTATTTTACACAAAATAAACGTGATAAGTTAGTGTGAGTGGTTGTAGCTTCAAAGATACATAAGACATTTAAGGGTTAATTTTAAGAAAACGTTTTTTCAATATCTCTTCTATTTTTTATAATTTCTTGTATGTAAATACGAAATACGTAAATTTTTTAAATGTTTTTTTAGTTTTCATTCTTAAATTTTTCAGAGTATTTCTATTTTGGATCGTGTCGTGAGTAGATTTCGTTTAAAATCTCAGAAAAAGATTAATTGAAAAAGTCCAACATTCGATAGAAATATTATATTTGTTGTACTTCTTTGGCGTCCGGAATTATATGTTATTTGATGGTCACCCAAAAGTCTTCTACGAGTAATACATAATTGTAGGGCACTTCGCCCTCCGTGCATCTTGCTGTGTTCCCCCTTCTTGTTGTTAGAACCTGGCGATCAGTATTGTGTCTATATTTCTCCTGATCGGCCATTTGGGCTGCGAGATCCCGCTAGTTTGTTATAATAACTACATGAAGTCCGCTGTAACATAGAGCCCCCATTATCACGGAAAGCCGTTAGCTAATCACTAGGTTGGGAAGGCATCAGTAAGATATGCGGCTAGAATACATTCATAATATCGCTGACTGCAAAAAGTGGGTAAACACGAGCTATTCCGGATTAAAAGGATTCTCATAATATATGCACATTGCCTTCATGACCCCTTCGCAGTCAGTAACCACCCTACTCTATCTGAGTATGGTGGCTTTGAAGTTTGTGTTTTTCAAAGTCTCTAAAAATTATATGCTCTGAGTTTTCAGCATGGACTGGACTATTGGCTTTCTTTTTAACAAAGTTTAGTGGATTTAAGTCCACTTATTTAATCGCAATATGCTGCTATAGGACGAGTACTCATTGCTCTCCTGTGATTTACTTACTTTTAATAGCACAACAGCTCATGGAGGGCCTAGGCCGAGTTTTTCGCATCCACTCATGTTGTGCGTGTTGTATTTGTACATGAATGGCAGGGACCTACAGTTTAATGCCGAATCCGAACGGCGAAGTGAAAAAGCTTTTCATAGGCAATTTTTACTCTTCTAGGTTTGCCATTTACTTTACTTTACTTTTAATGGCACCACAGCCCATGGGGGGCCTAGGCCGAGCTTTTCGCATCCACTCATGTTGTGCGTGTTATATTTGTACATGAATGGAAGGGACCTACAGTTTAATGCCGAATCCGAACGGCGAAGTGAAAAGCTTTTCATAGCAATTTTTACTCTTGTAGGTTTGCCATTGCCTGCCAAGAGGTGGTGCCGTGTAGAAAAATTATTTTTTCTACTTTTTTTTGATTTTGCCTGTGCCGAGATTCGAACCCCGGACATTCTGCGTAGCAGTCCAACACACTACCACTACACACAGCGACATGTTTGCCATTGCCATGTAGAAAAAAAATTTTTTTTGACTTTTTTTTGTTTTGATTTTTCCTGTTATACCTTTGATACATATTAGGCGATGGAGTAGTGAAATTAGATTAAACTTTAAACAATTTAGAATGATTATCATGTGAAGTCATCAGTTTGCAGTTTTTGAAACGGGTTTTGCTCTTATTTTCCTTATGTATGTTTCTTTAAATCATTAACCACCTGTAGAGGAAGAGGATAGATTTTTTTCTAACTAATGTGTGCACATATGTTGTTAACGATTAACAGAAATAAGTACATACTAAATCAATGTTCATGTATGTATGTACCTACATAAATACATATATTAAGCTTTAGAGGGGGTCTCTGAATGCAGGATGTTGTTCTGTGATGGCAGCATTAGCTTATCCGAATGTTCAAACATTCCATTTAAAGTAAAAATTTCTTCCTTTTTCTTTCTTCTTTTAATGGCTCAACAGCTAGTGGAGAGCCTAGGCCGAGCTTTTCGCATCCACTTATGTTGTGCGTGTTATATTTGTACATGAATGGAAAGGACCTACATTTTTATGTCGACTCCGAACGGCGAATTGAAAAGCATTTTCTTGTGGTAGTAAATTTTTACTCTTGTAGGTTTGCCATTACCTGCCAAGAGGTGGTGCACGGTAGAAAAATTTGGTTTTCTACTTTTCGATTTTTCCTGTGCCGATATTTCAACCCTGGACAGTCTCTGTAGCAAGCCAACGCACTACCTACTACGCGCCACGGCGACCTCTTTAAAAGTTCTTCGTCACTAAAAAAGAGGATTAAATCCACTTTTGTTTTCTAAACAGATGATTTAAGTATAAGTATTCGAGTGGTTACGTGTGTATGTGTAAAATTTATTTCTTATATGAAAGTTTTCATATTTTACTGAAAATTTTTAATGTCTAATGTGTCATGAGTCAACGAGCGTGTGTAACACTATCGGCACTTTCCCAAAAGTTTTGTCTTCGCTAACACCACACCACATTTCAAGGTTAAAAGTTTTAGCTGGCTGTGTCAAGTTAAGCAAGTCTGCCATCAGCACACAGAGTTTCCGCTTATATTTATGTTTAGTTTCATCTGGCTATAAATAATTTCTAGACACGCACTTACTTCATACTGCTTACCACTCGCTCTCCACGCTGCTAGGACACGCCAAACGCTGTGATAATTTTTGTTGTTTTTTTTTGCTCTTTTCCGGGGCTATCTGCCCGACATACATACAGCTGTGTACATTAGTGTGAGAACGATTATATAGTGTTTGAAAACAGTGAAATATATTCAATCCAATTTTTTTTTTTTAAATAAAGAAATCATTCTAATGATTGGTTATACTTTACAAAACAAAAATTAAATGAAAATTATATGTAGTCCAATATAAATACCAAATTGAAGAACAAATAAAAATGGTAAAAATGGCAATTTTAACCTGGACGTAAGTGTAGGAACGGAGCGGTTTCTTGAAGAGAATTTATTGCAACTCATTCGCATCAATATCGTCTTTGGCATGTATAGAATTCATTTTGCAGTAGAACTTCCTTACATCGTTCTGGCATCGAGTTTATCAATGCACGACAACGTTCGATTGGTATAGTAGACCATGCGGTTTCTATTTCACTGTTAATCTATTCAAATTAGGGATATTTTTATTCCCATTTGCATTTTTGACATCGCCCATCGATGTTCTATTGGGTTAATATCCGGACTTGACGATGGACAATCTCAAACGATACTTTAATTGTCTAGAAAGTACTGCAAGGTGTGAGGTATGCTTGGGGTCGTTATCCTGCTGGAATTTCCAAATTACCGGCAAATTTTCTTCCGCCCATACCAGCATCACATTGTTCAATATTTCAATGTATTCTTCTTTTCTAAAAATACCTTCTATTCGACAAATTGGACCCAACCCATTTCATGAGAAGCAGCCCCAGATGTTAATCGAAGCTCCACCATTCTTTATTACTGGTATATGTAGTATGTAGTGGTCGCTGTGGCGTAGTGGTAGAGCGTTGGACTGCTGCGCAGAGTGTCCGGGGTTCGAATCTCGGCACAGGCAAAATAAAAAAAAAGTAGAAAAAATAATTTTTCTACACGGCACCACCTCTTGGCAGGCAATGGCAAACCTACAAGAGTAAAAATTACCTATGAAAAGCTTTTCACTACGCCGTTCGGATTCGGCATTAAACTGTAGGTCCCTTCCATTCATGTACAAATATAACACGCACAACATGAGTGGATGCGAAAAGCTCGGCCTAGGCCCTCCATGGGCTGTTGTGCCATTAAAAGTAAGTAAAGTAAATATGTGGTCGCTGTGGCGTAGTGGTAATGCGTTGGACTGCTACGCAGAGTGCCCGGTGTTCGAATCTCGGCACAGGTAAAATTAAAAAAAAGTAGAAAAAATAATTATTCTACACAGCACCACCTCTTGGCAGGCAATGGCAAACCTACAAGAGTAAAAATTGCTATGAAAAGCTTTTCACTTCGCCGTTCGGATTCGGCATTAAAGAGTAGGTCCCTTCCATTCATGTACAAATGTAACACGCACAACATGAGTGGATGCGAAAAGCTCGGCCTAGGCCCTCCATAGGCTGTTGTGCCATTAAAAGTAAAGTAAGTAAGTAAAGTAAATATGTAGTATATTTCGGATCAAAGGCAGCACCTACTGGACTACGAATATAACTTTTTCCATCTTGACCCATTCGGTTTATCTTAGTTTCATCGCTCCACAGTATGTAACGCCATTGGAAACGACAAAACTCGATATGGCGTTGTCTTTGTCTAACTATTACCATTTTCTTCTTTCGGGACACTCGCCCATGCAAGCCCACTTCAGTCAATCGCCACCGAACGGTTCTGGATGACAATTCTACATTATGTGCCTCCCGAATTTCGCGATTTATGTCCGTTGAACTCTTTCTGGGATCCAACTGAGAAATTCTTTCAATTATTCTGTCCAATGGAGACGAAGTTTTCCGAGGAGCACCGAATTTTGGAACATTTTGCTAGTGTTGAAACTTTTGTGATGATTCACAGCATTATGTACCATGGTTTTGGACTCATTTTGGGCGTGCACAAATTTAATTATATGCTAAATTAGTCTTCTAGAGCTCAACAATAGTCCTTCGCAGATCAGGTGTTCAATTTTGCCTTCCTGCCATTTTCTTGAAGAGACAAGTGTCATCCTGTGAGTGCCTGTATATTGTTTATACTTACCAGAAACCTATATTAACAAATTTTATTATTTTTTTAGAGCTTATACTTTTGTCCGACTATAATTTTCACTTCGGATGAATTATAACTACTCACTGAAAACATGTACATCACCCGATACCTTTCAAAATAAACAGCTACGCTTTGTTCTCAAAATTCGCAATGAGAAATGAAAATACAATTACTTTCTACTTACTTCCGAGGCTTCATTTGAGGATTGATTGGGGAATGTTTTAACGTGGTGGATTCCAAGCCCGACGCACAATCATTTATTCAAGGCCATGGAGAAGCCCGCCGCACACATTAGTTAGCTCACTGACGGGGGTCCGATCGCTATCTCCAGGGGACACCACGAGGAGGCTGTGTGACGACTTGAAACATAGAAGCTCAAGGATCGAACATGGACGTACCTGCGACTGTCACGAACTGTACCTTGTGTCTCCTACGCCCCAGGCGCATTTAACATAACACGAAAAAATCTTTAAAAAAGCAATGTGAACTATGTCGTATTGTCCACAGCTGTACGTCTCGCCTTCGAATTTTGTCGTCAGCTCTGGACATAATTTACTTTACCACCTCGTATGTGTGTCTGTGTGTATGTCCTTTTTAAAGTCAACTTACAAACACACTCTTACATTTTACTAGTTACATATGTATGTATGTATGTATACATAAGTATGGTATATGTAGCTGTAGAGACGAGACGAGTTGAGTTGAGTTGAACTGAATTGAATTGTGTAAATAGATTAGTGTTTATTTGTAGTTTTATTTTTACACTTTACTTTTACAAAAGTTGTTTACATTCGTCAAACAACAATAAAACAACCTTCGTTTTCCATTTATTTTTGGTAATAAAGTTTGAAAATTGAATTGATTTGACGATTTTGGGCGGCAATTGGTTTTGTAATTAAATTGAATTTCTATAGATCAAAAAGAGATTGAGTTTGAAGAAGGGTTAGAAATTCGATTTAAAGTTGTTCACATTTATGCAAAAAAGTCTATTAAGTATATTATTAATCCGCATACATATACAAGAGGGGTCAAAAGTAGATGTGAAAAAAATTCGGATCTGTTTCTACTTACTTTACTTTTAATGGCACAACAACCCATGGAGGGCCTAGGCCGAGCTTTTCGCATCCACTCATGTTGTGCGTGTTATATTTGTACATGAATGGAAGGGACCTACAGTTTAATGCCGAATCCGAACGGCGAAATGAAAAGCTTTTCATAGCAATTTTTACTCTTGTAGGTTTGCCATTGCCTGCCAAGAGGTGGTGCCGGGTCGAAAAATTATCTTTTCTACTTTTTGATTTTGCATGTGCCGAGATTCGAATCCTGGACACTCTGCGTAGCAGTCCAACGCACTACCACTACACCACAGCGACGGAAAGTTTAATTGTAGGTGTAAAATTTATGACATTAAGTTGGAAAAATGATATCGGTCCAATGGCTACCTCCTGAGTTGATGCATAATTGTGCTCGTTTTACGGCATTTTGGCCCCAAATTGATGATTTGGAGGTGTGTATGATTGCTTATTGCCAACCAATTCTCTATCTGTCTACAACATATGTAGATGTCAAAGCACAATGACATTTGGCGCCATTCACAAAAATTATGGCACATTCACATTATACTTAATAATACTTTTACCCACCTCTTCAAAACGTGACTGGACATTGATGTTTGAAAATCTGCATCGTTGGCCGATGAACGTATTGCTCTATGGCTTGTTGTGACGCCATACTGTGTTATTGAAAGATTCAAAATCAAAAAATTTTCATCTTAGTAGCTTTGAATCAAAAAAGTGTCAGTTAAAGACAATAAAAATTTATTTAACGCGAAAATGGCAAACAAAGTGGAAGTGCGAGAAAATATTATTAAAATTTTTCAAAAGCAACCTCACTGGTCATTCAAAAAAATTGACAAAGAGGTAGGGGCTAACCCTAAAACCATTTATCACGTTATTAAACGGTTTAAGGAAGAACTGCGTATTGATCGAAAAATCTCGGCCTAGACCCTCCATGGGCTGTTGTGCCATTAAAAGTAAAGTAAGCGTATTGATCGGCAGAAAGGTTCTGGTAAAAAAAAGGGGCCACATGACTGAGAGAAGGCGAAGAACGTTGTGACCATTTTAAAGAGAGATCCAAACATTTCGGGAAGGAAATTGGCGGGGAAGGCTGATTGCTCAGAATCTTTCGTGCGCAGGACTAAGAAGGAAGCTGGGCTAAGGACGTACAAAGTTCAAAAAGTTCCGGATAGAAACGCCGTGAAGAATGAAACCGCAAAACAACGAGCGAAAATGCTGAGCCGAGATTTTGTCAAGAAAGTTGAATGCTGCATAATGGACGATGAAACTTATGTTTTAGCGGACTTTTCCCCAGCTACATGGCCAGGAATTTTATACAGCTGATTCTCGGGGAAATATCGTTGAAAAATCCAAGCCAAAAAAATTACAAAATTCCCAAAGAAATTCCTTGTTTGGCAGGCAATTTGTAGTTGTGGCAAAAGGAGCAGCACATTCGTGACATCGGGTACAATCAACGGAATACGAAATATATTTGAAGGAATGCTTGCAAAAGATATTGCTTCCATTTTTAAGCCAACATGAAGTGTTCACGTGTTTTTGGCCTGACCTCACTTCATGTCACTACTATACAGCAAAACGGCCTTAGTGGTTTCAACGGAATGAAGTGATTTTGGTGCCTAGAAAAGCCAATCCACCAAACTGTCCAGAACTAAGGCCGATTGAGAGGTACTTGGTTTTAGTAAAAAGGGAGATGAAGGTAACAAAAAAAGTGGCCAAAGACCTTCAAGATTTCAAAAGAAAGTGGTCTGCAGCAGCTGTGACGGAGTCGGACACTATCATAAAAACCTTAATGGTAGGTTCCTGAAAAATTAAAACTTTTTATTAAAAACTAACAATTTGTGGTTTCTTGTTCTTATTTTATTAATCTATAAATAATTTGCAAAATAAAATACTTTAGTTTAAAAAAATCGGACTACTGGTTCAAAAGATTTCATCATTTTTGTACCAGACAATTTTATTCGACGCCGCACTCCTTATTTCCAAAACTTGTGGCGCATTCATATTATGACATAACTTTGGCCCCACCTTGTACAATATATCTAGAATATTTTTCGAAACGGCACCACCTCTTGGCAGGCCATAGCAAACCTACAAGAGTAGAAATTGCCTATGAAAAGCTTTTCACTTCGCCGTTTATTTTCGGCATAAAACTGTACGTTCCTTCCACTCATGTTAAGACATAACACGCGCAACATGAGTGATTGCGCAAAGCTCGACCTATGGTAGGCTCTCCATGTGCTGTTGTGCCATTAAAAGAAAGATAGAAGAGGTGTTTGCCTGGCCGTAGATAACACAAATTATAAGAGTAATTAGGGCAGACATCACTGCTCAAAGGACCTATATTTTATTAGTTTACGACCTCAAATGTTTCAAACCTACGACGACACTCAGTCAAGTAAAGCAGCCACCACTAATCGCTCCAAAGTTACGTTCTGCTGCCAATCAATGTCATCGATATGTATTTGTTGACAAAATGTAAAAATGTTCTATGAGAAGCTGCCCAACCACAAAAGTCAAACCAATACAAAGCAATTGTTATCTCTGCTCTGTACTTATGTACATACTCGTACATATGTTTTGTAATAATGGTTTTCCGTCATAGTTATTCAGGCTTCATTTTTCTATAATACTTATGTAAACAAAAGACTAACAAATATAAGCATTGTCCTTGTGATGGTATGCACCAGTATAACAATGAAGGAAATGGGAACAAAAACAAACAGGATTCGCCTTGAAGATATGAATAAATCACACAAATACAACACACACATACATTCACATACATGAGTATGTGTTTGGCATGAAAGCGTCGTAGAAGAAAAATGTATGGCCGAAGGAATTACAATGCTTTAAAAGGATTTATGATGATGATACTGAGACACAGTAAAACGTATTTGCTTTTCAATGTTATCATTGATTTTTAAGACATTGACCATAGATATGTACATTTTGCCATAGATATGTACATATGATAAAATCCTCACAGGTAGTTATATAGTCGTACCTATTCGTCGTGGCTATTTGTAAATATACTGGGAGTGTGAGATGATGAATGTTACAGCTGTGGCAGTGTGTATTGCCTGGCTGCATTCACTTCTGTGGCCTAGTTAATAACTACTAGAATCGAGTGGCACTAGCATTTGCACGAAGAATATCTGCAGAAATAGATAATTGTTTATTCGTTCTAATTATGTAAGTAAGCCAGCCATTATATGTGGTGGACTCCTGCTGCTATGAGTTCTATTCTTTGGTATAAAAATAAAGTTATAAACAAAACTGTGCCCCGATTAGGGGAAGTTGCCTTAGTTGCTTGATTTTAACATAGTAACAGTGTGGTTCTAGTAAGACTATATCTTGACCAAGTTTTTCTTACCGCGAGAGTCTGTCACATCTTGTATTTGATGATCCTAAGTAGTATGTTTATGTTCATCCTTGGCTTGAACTTTATTGCGCCTTAGCAATGTCTAGAGTCGGTGCATAACTGGTGTAGCGTTTTAGACTCTGATCCGTATGAGGTTGTGAGTTCGATTCTCGCTTGGCCTGGTGGTTAATTCAAATTCATAACTAACTATCTTACATTCCTACATGATAATTATAAGAAAGTGTACAAGTACACCATTTGGCAGGCAGTGGCAAAACCAACATCGAACAACTTGGAAGGTGTTATTTTTGAGTGTAGGGCCCTTGAATGTCTGTCAAGATACCGCCTTACATACTTATCTTATTGCTAGCATGAGATGTGGGATTCTTTGATTTCCGCAATCTATCGCTGTATAATTCCTTTTTCAATAGTCTGTCATAACACTCGTATACTATGTATGTACTTTTTGGTGTCAGTCCACCATCCTGAATCAAAATAAAGGAAATTGCTCATGATTACCATAATGTAGTGACTACAAATGGAAAGTCTATATTTCTTGAGGTAGCGTAGAGAAAGTGTGATTTTAAAATTTGTTGTTTTTGGTACCTAAAAACACAAAATTTGAAAACGATTTCCTCACAATAAATTTGATTATTAAATATGTAAGAAGATGATCATTACAATTTTGTTATTTTTTTCAATTTGCGGTCTAAAATGTATAATTTTTCCCCGATTATACTTATAAAAGTAGGACAATTGAAACGTTGTAGGTAACAGTCATTTTGTATTAACAGTCATAAAGCCTGGACCTAAGGAGTGAGATCGAGAAAATCGGATAACTTTGAAAGACCACTGCTTTGAAACTCTTCATCTGAATGAAAAAATTCAAACAGTAGGCTTTGCGTTGGAGAAATTCTGATGAAATACAATCACATGTTTTTGGTCTTGTAAACTTTCAGTTGAGTCATGGCATCGGAAGTGGAAAGACGCGATTTAGTTGTTGAATTATTTCGAGAAAATCCGCAGTGGAGCCAGAAAACCATTACAAATAAGGCAAAAGTTGCACAAAACACTGATTCGATGATACTTAAAAAATTTGATACTAGAAATTAATTTAATTGCTAGAAAATATGGTTCTGGAAGGAAATGCGGTTTCGTGTCTCCACAAAAGGCGAAGAGAGTCGTTGCTCTTTTAGCGAAGAATCCAGTGTTGTCTAATCGAAAATTGGCGGAAAAGCGAGTTGCAGTGAGTTTTTAGTTCGTAAAATTAAAAAAGTGCGGGCCTTTAAACATACAAAGTGCAGTCAGTACCCGACAGGAACGCTACTAAATAAGAACCCAGAGCCGAGCTAAAAAGTTGAAGACAGATTTTTTCCAAAAATTCGATTGCTGTGTTATGGACGATGAAACATAGACGATGAAACAGTGTTGTCTAAATTTTCTCATTTGCCTGGTCAAGAGTTTTACACCGCAAAGGAACGAGGAGGAGTTGAGGAAAGATTTAGGACAAAACAAAAGTCCAAGTTCCCGAAGAAGTTTCTGGTATGGCAAGCGATTTGTAGTTGTGGGCTAAGGAGTAAAAGTTTCGTAACAAGTGGCACTGTTAACAACGAAATTTATGTGAAGCAGTGCCTCCAGAAGAGAGGCACTGCTAGAAAGCACAATGTATCTACTTTCTTTTGGCCTGATCTAGCCTCCTGCCACTACAGTAAAGTAACCCTTAAATGGTTCGAAGACCAAAACATCAAATTGGTACCAAAAATCGCCAACCCACCAAATTGCCCAGAACATTGTCCTATCGAGAGATATTGGACTCTAGTGAATAGAACATTTAAGGCAACAAACAAAGAAGCTAAATCCATGGAAGATTTTAGAAATAAATGGAATGCTGCCACCAAGAGAGTCTCAGAAATGACAGTAAAGGTGCTAATGGCAGGCATACCGGAAAAGCTGTCCGAATTCTGTAACAAACAACAAACAAATTAGTTTTATTGATTATTTAGTCAGAAATTAAGTTTTCTTTTCAAAACTGTTTACATTTTTTTATTTGCATAAGGGATTTCAATGCAAGGGCAATTTATTTTTCGATCTCACTCACTTAGTTGCCTTGGGAGGATGAGGGAGGGAATTTCTTGTGTAGTATATTTCCGCCTCAACTCTGTGCTTGTTTAAGGCTGTCCGTTTTGTCTGGCATCGGCTGATTACGTACCTAATGAAAGTCTATTAAAAGTTATGGCCTGAGTTAGTGCATTATCATTATTAGATTGATCGAGGTGTTATTGGCTGCAGTGATCTTGACTGAGGTGGTGTTGATATAAGTATTAAAAAAATTCTCAATTTTTTAATATTTTTTCTTATATTAAATTTTGTACTTTTCTGATTAATTTCGTACATGTTAAAATAGTACGAATAGCATGGTTAAAATAGCCACAGTGTAGTTCTCTTTCATTGCCTAATCTGAGGGTTAAGTAATCTGTCTTAATAAAAGTATTCAATACGTGAGTCTCACTGCGCTATCATAACAGCACTTGCAATGCATCTTTTGAATATGACTAGAAGTGGCCTCTTGCGGGAACATTGTAAGCTTTTGACCCTAGTTAGGTATCTATGCCACAAAACTAGTGAGAATGGGTCTAATGTCTAGATTGCCACTCGTAGTTGGTTGGAGACTTCATTTCTCAACCTTTTATAATCACTTGTATCAGCGTTTATTGCAGGAAGAATCGACAAAGTGGCAATCAGTTTTTCTGTGTTGTGTATTACTCTCGCAAATATTATAACACAAGTTGTTTTATTATGCCCTAACATCCCTTCATTTCTTATCTCAATAATTGTTTTTCTTCCTTAGCAATTCTTATCAGTCAATATTTAAGTACTAATAAAAATAATACTTTGTAACAGCAGCTTTAATTGCGTTGCTCTTAATTGGCCACAAATTGAAGCACAATTGTATAAATTCAAGTAGTTTTCTGAGTCAAAACATCACGTTACGTTTTGCAATTGTATTTGAAGGCATTACTTTCCTCTTTCTACCCGCATACAGTAAGGCAAAAATTTTTCATTTCCAGCAAATGGGATAAATTTAAATCCTAGAATGTAAACCACCAATAATCGTTATCTAAAATCATAAATGACGTCATTCAATTCATTATCCTTCTGTTAAAATTTTTCCCTAAACAAAGACAAGTGATAAAAAAAAGAATTAAAAGCTTTTCGTTTCTTTTCTTTTCTATTCGATTGTTGCTTGTGTTGTTGTGGTTAGCGCTTTTTGCCTTTCTACTACTTCCACAATAGATATACATTTTCCCATTTTTCCATCACAACCACAATGCGGAAAAAAATGAAGAAAAAAATCTTGAGAATTCATTTGTTGAAATTTTCATAGTGAAAATAAATACACAAATTCAGCGAAGTTGAAACGCGTAAAGGCAGTGAAGTATAAAGAAGCACTGAGGCCGAGAGCTTTTTCATTGTTAACAATAGCTGCTGTAGCTGGTAGCTTGGCTAGTAGCTTGGCTGGTAGCTTGGCTGGTTGATATCTATGGTACATGTACTATGTACATATGTAAGTAGTATACTGGTGTGAGTAGGTGGTAAGCTATCTTTCCTTTGGGAGGGAAATCTTAATGATTGAAGTTTGATGTGCGCTGAACTTGAAATGGTACTTTACATACGATTATCTAATCTACCTACGAGTATATAACGTTATCTTAGTCCTTAATGCCGTTGCCGATGCTGCCACCAGCACTTATTAATTTCCGCTTTCATCTACTTTCATTCTTTTTTCGTTAAAACATCATTAACATAAACATATTTGCATATATACATATGTACTCGTGCTTGTATATAAAATATGGTGAGAAGTATATGAATTGTGATTTCAATCAAAACACTTTTCGTGAAATTTACATTTCATCAATTATGTCGCCGCTTTTACTTTGTTTCAGCGTCAATTTTTGAGCGGTTTCTTTTTTTTCTTTTGCGTCAACATTTTTCGAATTATTGCTACTTCAGATATTTAAGAGATTAAATTATTTTTGCCAGTCTAAATTCCTTTATCGTCAATACATATTTGCCTGCTGGCTTTTTGACTGACAGAGAAAAGCTTTTATATCCCCAGTTAAGTAGAAGCTCTTTCTTTTCCTTTCATGATTACCTCCTGCTCGTTGCATGGCTTGTAAATCCATACGCACATTAGTGTAATAAGTTGCAGTATGTATGTATGTATGTACTCGTATATGTGTGTGTGTCTATGTATGTATAGATATACTGATTGCGTGTGGGTGTACTTATTGAAGTGAAGATTCCTGCAGAATGCAAGGAAATGAGTTTTAGTGAAAAGGGTGTGAGATTTATTACGCATTTTGCGGTCGTTTAACACCAAGTGGTCTCAATTATAAGCAAAATTATGATGGAACTTTATACAAGTGGTTTACACATACTCGTATAGAAGTTTTATTTTTAGATAAAATTGTATTACAAAAAAGAAAGTGATGAGTTCATTGGGTTGACTGAGCAAAGCATTATTTAATGGGTTCATGTCCTGACACACAGGCAGGGATGTGGAGGGAAAATACTGACCTGGTGGAAAAAAAAATTTTCAACTTATTTTTAAAATGTGCTCTTTGACCAATTTTGGACATCTGCATGATTTGTCAGATAGCAATTTTGAAAATTCCTCTAAAATATATTTTAATCATTTTCCAAAACAAACTATAAACACTATTTCTATATACCCTGGCTTTTAAATTACATTTATATATCGTAATTTAAAGTTGTTGGATCCCATCTTGCTTAAAGACCAGGCTAACCTGCTTGTTACATGCTTGTTGTTTGGAGCATCAGTAGTAAATTTAATTATTTGCATTTGAAATTGAAAATTCATTTAGATAAAGTAACAAACATGATACAGAACTAATATCGTCATACCATACGAGGTGTGTTAAAAACATAACCGTTATTTTAAAATTTCGTGAATTACGTATGTTCGATATTCGCATTTTGTTTCTGTTATGTTGGTACACATGTCTGTTATATATGTTGGCAACACCAACCATTTTGGATTGTCAGTTTGTTTTTGACAGATGAAAAGCTTAGTCGTGTTTTGGTGTGCTCTTCGATTTTTTACTATTCGAAAAAATGGATCAAAGAAACTGTATTCAGTTTTGTGTAAAAAATGAAATTAAATGCGCAAGGACATTTGAAATGTTGAATGTGACCTTTGGCGAGTCTACTATGAGCAGAACACAAGTTCAATTGTGGAATAACCGGTGTAAGGAAGGCCGAGAAGATGTCAATGATGATGCTCGTCCTGGTCGCCCGAGCACGTCAACAACCGATGAAAACATTGACGCAGTGAAGAAACTGATTTTGGATAATCGTTGAATCGTCGAATCACTATCAGAGAGGTTGCTGATGATGTTGGCATATCGTTCGGCTCATGCCAAGCAATTTTTACGGATGTTTTAGGCATGAAACGGCAGCGCGGCAGCGAAGATTGTTCCAAAATTGCTAAATTTTGAGCAAAACCAACGTCGCTTGTGCGTAAGTTTTTGGCCAAAAACAAAACCGTTATCATGCCTCAACCACCGTATTCACCGGACTTGGCCCCCGGACCCCGCTGAGTGTTTCCTCTTCCCAAAACTGAAGACACCGATGAAAGGAAAGCGTTTTGCTACGTTTGAGGAGATAAAAGAAAAATCGAAACAGGAGCTGTTGGCGGCGATACCAAAAAGCGCGTTTCAGAAGTGTTTCGAGGATTGAAAAAAACGCTGGCAAAAGTGTATTATATCTGAGGGGGATTACTTTGAAGGGGACTAGATAGTTGTTGATGAATAAATAAATACTTTTTGAAAATGACGGTTATTTTTTTTATCATACCTCGTACATGCACAGAAGTTATTTTGCTTTCGACGGCTTCTCTACCCGGGGGTAATCTCCCCTCTCTCGCCAGGCCTTGTATACAGGTATGTAAAAGCGAAAAAACAATCACAAATTCTTTGCTCTATTTTGAGTAAGTCTTCTTAATTTTGCTAAATAAAGTGAGTGAACCTGAGACAACGAAGGACAGTTTGCGGTAAAGGTGGAAAGGAAACTCTTTATTTCCGGTTCTCGAAAATCCACGAAACTTATGAATTCAGCGCTATTATTTTTGAGCATGATTTTTTTTCCAGCCTGATTTCAAGATGAAAATTATTGTTGTTCAGTCGACAGAAATTACTCACAATGATTGCACAAACTTTTTCTAAGAATCACCAAAGTTACTAAGATTTTAATCGAACCCAAGTCCAGCATGCTATAAGTAAGTACATAGGTGAATTGAAAAAGGCATCACTTTGAATTAAGATCAAAGAGATTAAGGGAAAGAACGCAAAGAAACTTTTGTAAATCTTGAATTTAGGCAACGGATTGTTCCGCCCGATGTCATAGCCAATTGAATTTCGGTTACCTTCGGTTACCTATATTTTTCAAAACTAGATTCAAAGTTAAATGCAAAGTTTTAGAAAAAAAATTTTAATTATGTTACAATATAAATCATTTATTTCTTATTAGAAGAAGATTTAATTAAAAATAAACACACAAATTTTAATAAAAATACTTTTTCTTTTTTTTTTGTCGTTCTACAGGCAAAAAGAATAGAATTTAAAAATCTTAAAATCAATTTAAATTCTTTCACAGAATAATTTCCTTTTTGCGTGCAATTTAACAACATTGTATTCCTAAAATAGAACAGAAGCTTTTCCAACGTTTTCATTCGTTCTTCTAACCCATTGACCATGTGATTAAAATTTATTCAATTAACTCTCAAGGTTGATTCTTCTACTGCTGCAGCTGCGTCGTTTTCTGCTGCGATTCCATGTAAATTGGTATTTTTTTTGTTCTATAGATTAAAGGCTGAACCTTCCTGTTCGAGGTTCTTATATATTTATTTTTTTGCTCAATTTTGATTGACAACTATTTATATGGAAAGTGTAACCGTAACCTAATTTATCTATATTAAACATATTTAAGAAGATAATTGCACATAAGCTGTATGAATATTAATTAAAACATTAATAAATTTTCATTAAAATTAAATAGGAAACATGTCACAGAAAAAAAAATGAGTATTGATGATGAGGTTAAGTGTTCGTCATCCCGGTTTAAATGTTCTGCAATTATTAATTTATTTGAGCTTGTCATTTTAATGACAGTCTGTGTGCACTAGTAATTTTTCTCTCTGCACTTAAAAGTGGAAAAATAATTAATCGCAAGAACCGCACTGAAAGAAATTTCTTATTTTGGTGACCACATTATTAGCAATTGCTTGAATGTTGGATAAAGATTGATTCACACTAAACCAGAACCTTGTTGATCGGATATAGTTGTTAATTCCCGTCGTCTGGGATAGAATTCTATCGGTTTATATCTTGTAAATCTTGGTTCCATGGCGGTTAGTATTCAAAATCGCTCGGCTTTATCGTTGGCACCTCTTCGATTGTGTCGTGGCGTGTTAATGTTAATCAAAACAATAATTTTATTGTCTTTTATGCTACGGGTTTAGTTGTAGGATTGCGGTTTAGAGTGATTGAATCCAGTGCTTTGAGTGCTTATGTATTCGAATAGGCTATTCATTAGGTCTGGCCATCTCCTATGGTTATTGATTGCGACACCACCTATTTTGAAAGTTTCCTCCGAATGGGTTTCAATGCAAAAAATATCGTTGGAAAGCTCCGTATGTGTAAGACTTTTTCTTCTCAAGTTATTTTGGCCTATGATGTCTTCTTCGGCTTTTTTAACAAAAAAGATTAGTTACTTGAATTTGTTTTTAATGATATTACGAGGGTAGAGCAATAAGTACCCGTGTGTGAAGACAGGTGGCGTTGCTGAGGGAAGTTGGCATTACCGTCGTTTACTGCCATCTGTGACACGACATCACACTACTACACTAATTTTAAACTGATTCATTGGTTAGTTTTTATTTGTGCCGCGATTGCTTACGGTGGACAACAAGCGGATACGGAATTGTCGCAGCCAAATTGCATGAATTGAACTACGAACTGCTGCCGCACCCACCGTACTCGCCCTACTTGGCTCCCTTCGACTTCTTTCTGTTCCCCAACATGAAAACGTTGCTCGGGGGAATAAAATTCAGCTCAAATGAGGAGGTTATCGTCGAAACAGAATCGTATTTTGAAGAGTTTGACAAATCGTATTTTTTGGAGGGGTTAAAAAAATGGCAGAAACGTTGGGAAAAGTGTATTGTACTAAAAGGAGATTACGTTAAAAAATAGAAAAAAATGTGTGAAAAACTTGCCTCTTCATTCCTAACACGGGTACTTATTGATCTACTCTCGTAATGCTCTCGAAAAATCATTAAAACCTTGCAAAGAAAGGTTTTTGTTTTTTTTTTATTCGTACACAAAAAAGTTGCACCAGTGTTTCATAGAGTTGACAATGGAACTTTTATACGCTAAAAGAAAAAAAGATCGTACACATAGGTAGATTTCCAACGCTATATAATAAACTTGAAAATCGAACATCAAATAACCAATTAATTGCAAAAAGACTGATTTAGCGGTATTTCAAGACCCCCTAGTGGACAATTTTTTGTTTGCCACATAAAAGTATCCGTGATTGGTACCCACGAATTTGTCATGTGGTTCAAGTTTTCTCCTGACAGCTTGCGTTTTATTTTTCAGTGACTTTAATAGTGCATCGAAATTTCCGGAACGGACTCGAGCAAGCCATTTCTGGTTCCTCACCGTAAAGCAGCGGTTTTAATTTTTCTATAGTTAAAGTAACACAAAGCGTATTTCTTCAGATATTTCACTCATTTTTAAACCAATGTGACTTTTTAAGTACACTAGCGACGAATTACACAACTGTTTTCACACGAATTGTAGGATAAAATGCCACCTTTCAAACGTGTGTTCGTTTGACATATGTAATTGGACTAGTGTTGCCATGTGTGGGTACCAATTCTTGTAGGTGATTATGAAAATCACCTACAAAATTGACAATCTTCTTGTCTTCTGAAAGATTACTTTATGAAAATGATATTCATAGGGACACCTTCCTTTGGGGGTAGTAACAATCTATTGTACTGCACAACTTCTAAACCATTGAAATTATACTTATTTCTATACATAAATATCTTCTGTTTGACTTCACCATGACATTTACCTTCCCCACACTCCAAATAATACAATGTAACAACAACAAAATCATACATTGTCTCTGCGAACTAATAAATTTTTGTAGTCACGTATTTATTTTTGTGTGTATTTGTAAAATTCTGGGGTACCAAAAAATATATATAAAATATGGAGTGTTTGTGTGTTTATGCAATGCGCTAGTATATGTGGATACTCTATGAATGCGAAACAAAGAATTTGGGTTTATTTAAAAAATAAATAATAAATTATATGTTGATTTTTATTCTTTCGATATATTGATCTTGATTTTGTGTAAAGTGACTTAGTCAATTAAGCGAATCTTTTGTTATAGATAAACAGAGTTGCGAACAGATAACACAGAGTGTTATGTACAGTGTGGCAATTATATATGTTTACAAAAGATGCTCAAGATCAGTTCTACATTAAATATTTTTAGAAGATTTCTTTTCCTTTTAAAAACTTTCTGTGCCATTTTTTGCTTTTATTTATAAGAAAATTACTGTAATATAAGCTCCAAAGTGAATTTATATAAGATGAGAAAGTAGCTGTACAACAAGTTCACCACGGCAACAACAACAGAGTTTGCTGTTCACCACCAACACCAACCATAATGCCAGTCTTGAGATCAAGCGGAGATTAACTCTTGCCAACAGGTGTTATTACGGGCTCAGTAGGCAATTGAGAAGCAGAGCACTATCTCTACCGACGAAAATAACGCTCTATAAGTCCCTCGTCGTTATAGAGCTGAGACGTGGACGTTGACCTTACTCTTAACCAATGATGAGAGACTGTTAGGAGCGTGCGAGACGAAGATACTCCGTATTGTCTATGGTCCAATATGCGTGGACGCCATGTTTCGAATAAAATAGAACAGAAGCTTTTCCAACGTTTTCATTCGTTTTTCTAACCCATTGACCATGTGATTAAAATTTATTCAATTAAACTCTCAAGGTTGATTCTTCTACTGCTGCAGCTGCGTCGTTTTCTGCTGCGATTCCATGTAAATTGGTATTTTTTTGTTCTATAGATTAAAGGCTGAACCTTCCTGTTCGAGGTTCTTATATATTTATTTTTTTGCTCAATTTTGATTGACAACTATTTGCATGGAAAGTGTAACCGTAACCGTGCGAGACGAAGATACTCCGTATTATCTATGGTCCAATATGCGTGGACGCCATGTTTCGAATAAGATGGAACCATGAGATGTACGCTGATTCTGACATTAGCATTAGCGTATAAAACCCCAGCGGCTTCGCTGGATGGTTCATGTTAAACGAATGGTAGAAGGCGCTCCGGTTTGAAGGTTATGTTATACGAGCGAAGGTAGAGGAACAAGCACAAGAGGACGTCCTAATCTTCGTTGGAAAGACTAGGTACCAGGGGGACCTGACTGCATTTGGCCTTATCAACTGGCTTCAGCTTAGTAGAGACTACTGGCGAAACTTTATCGAGGCGGCCAAGACCGATCATTGGTTGTAGTGCCAGCTAAGTAATAGGGTGAAATTTTGTTCTGCTTACTTTTACGATTATATATGGTGACATAAAAAAGTATGTACATATTAAATCAAAGTGTGACCGGTTTTTAATGGTCTCGAACAGTGCTCTTCAACCGTTTTGGCCGCGGAGTCCTTTTAAATAGTATCCGTTTTTGTTGGGCAGTTACTGGCGATTACTTACTTTACTTTTAATGGCACAACAGCTAATGGAGGGCCTAGGCCGAGCTTTTTGCATGCACTCATGTTGTGCGTGTTATATTGGTACATGAATGGAAGGGACTTACAGTTTAATGCCGAATCCGAACGGCGAAGTGAAAAGCTTTTCATAGCAATTTATACTCTTGTAGGTTTGCCATTGCCTGCCAAGAGGTGGTGCCGTGTAGAAAAATTTATTTTTCTACTTTTTGATTTTGCCTGTGCCGAGATTCGAACCCCGGACACTCTGCGTAGCAGTCCAACGCACTACCACTACGTCACAGCGACCACAAACTTTAAACATATTTCAGTTTAGTAGAAAGTTGCAGAAACAACTTGAAAATTACATTAATTGGAAAATTAAGACTAAATATAGTAAAATTATAATATGTAGTTACACGAATGATGAAATTATTTCAATCTTTTAAATCTAGTAGTACATATTCTCGCGGAGCCTCTGGAAAAATTGGTGGAGCCTTGAGACTCCATGGGGCACAGGTTGACGGCTAATGGTGTCTTAAAGTTATCGTTTCGATATTTCACTTAAAATTTTCTAGTACGAAATCCGAATATGTTAAGGTTGGCACGACTTCGTAACGGAAAATCAATGTTTGATAATTATATAATATGCATAACAATAGCTTCCCGCAAGAATAACTTTTTCGTATATCGTAATAGTTTTTACAAAACGTCACGTTTTGCTCTTTGTTTCACGGCTCTAAAACATAAACAAATGAAACTAGAGAAAAAGAAATTTGTAAATTGTATGGAAGTGAACAATTTGAATATTTGGAAAACGTCGCACATACATTTTTGGGGGAATGTATTTATAAATATTAATATCTTTATAAAAGATGGTTAACCATAATACCCAGAAGTTAAAAAGTCACAAATACCCAGAAGATAGCCTGTCAGGCTCATAGAAGATATACGAGGTATGATAAAAAAATAACCGTTATTTTCAAATTTCGTGAGTTACGTATGTTCGATTTTCGCATTTTTCTGTTATGTTGGTACCCATGTCTGTTATATATGTTGGCAATACCAACCATTTTGGATTGTCAGTTTGTTTTTGACAGATGAAAAGCTTAGTCGTGTTTTGGTGTGCTCTTCGATTTTTTACTATTCGAAAAAATGGATCAAAGAAACTGTATTCAGTTTTGTGTAAAAAATGAAATTAAATGCGCAAGGACATTTGAAATGTTGACTGTGGCCTTTGGCGAGTCTACTATGAGCAGAACACAAGTTCAATTGTGTTATAACCGGTTTAAGGAACGCCGAGAAGATGTCAATGACGATGCTCGTCCTGGTCGCCCGAGCACGTCAACAACCGATGAAAACATTGACGCAGTGAAGAAAATGATTTTGGATAATCGTTGAATCGTCGAATCACTATCAGAGAGGTTGCTGATGATGTTGGCATATCGTTCGGCTCATGCCAAGCAATTTTTACGGATGTTTTAGGCATGAAACGGCAGCGCGGCAGCGAAGATTGTTCCAAAATTGCTACATTTTGAGCAAAAACAACGTCGCTTGTGCGTAAGTTTTTGACCAAAAACAAAACCGTTATCATGCCTCAACCACCGTATTCACCGGACTTGGCCCCCGCTGACTTTTTCCTCTTCCCAAAACTGAAGACACCGATGAAAGGAAAGCGTTTTGCTACGATTGAGGAGATAAAAGAAAAATCGAAACAGGAGCTGTTGGCGATACCAAAAAGCGCGTTTCAGAAGTGTTTCGAGGATTGGAAAAAACGCTGGCAAAAGTGTATTATATCTGAGGGGGATTACTTTGAAGGGGACAAGATAGTTGTTGATGAATAAATAAATGCTTTTTGAAAAAATAACGGTTATTTTTTATCATACCTCGTATGTAGAGCATTTTTACCCTCTTGAAATCTAGTGGTTAATTTTCTTTGAGGTATTTTCTATTAATTTCAATCACTAGAATGAAATGGATAAAAAGATTGGAAATTAAATTGGAGGATTACATAACGGCAATTCTTGTAGGAGCCTGTGAGCCTCACTTCGAGCCTGTGAGCCTCACTTCGAGCCTGTGAGCCTCACTTCTCAGTGAGTTTAAATCCCGTGCTAGCAATTTTTAGGGAATTCCTTTTGTTATATTTGTTCTCATTTCTTATGAAATAGATACTATTGTGGGCAAAAGTTAGTAAGACTTTTTAATTTAAATTTCGCGCGGAAACCCATTCATCAAAATATTATTTTTTTAAGGTTGGTATGACTGTCGGTGACATCTGTGCCAAATGTCACATCAAAATAATCATTAGTGTTTAGTATACGCTTGTCTTTCTGAAGTACAAAAAGTGCATTCGGCGATTTTCACAATGAGTGAAATTATTCGACAAAGAAGTTCCATTAAATTTTTCTAAACTCAAAAAACCGCTTCGTGGACACCGTTTTGAGTCAATTGAAGACATTAAACACGAATCGCTAAGCGCATTGAAGGCTATACCGGAAATTGACTTTAACAACTGTTTCGAGAATTGGAAAAAATATTGGCACAAGTGTATTGGGGCCGGGGGGGATTACTTTGAAGGGGACGAAATAGATTTGGAAGAATGAATAAAAAAATTTGAAATTATGAACAAAGTCTTACTACTTTTTGCCCACAGTAGTATGTCATGTTGTACTGTCAGTACGTTATTCTTCTTATTTGAAGTATTTCTCAATAATTATCAATTTCCCACAAACTATTACCTCTTCTAGTTAATAACGAATCATAAAGAAGCATTAATGCTATAATCAGCCTTTTAGATGCAAGATTTAGACTTTTTTTTTGCATTTAGCATAAAAATTTATGATTTCGTTTTTAGCTGGAATTACTCTTAATTATGCGATACGAATTTAAAATTGAAAAATTACTGATAAAATAATTTTTTTAAGACCGACCGCTTTTGTTGAAATTTTGTATGCTGGGCATTTTTAGACCAAGGAACACATTTTTGGCATTCTTATTGATCTTAAGATTTTTCTTAAGGGGGGCGGAGCTCTGGACCGACTGATTGCACATATTTTGTGTAATCAACGTTTGTTAAGCCAAAGTAAACATTTTTGGCCGTAATTGTCAAAAAGCGATATCATGATGGAGATTAAAAACTCGGTCTACGATATATAAATATTATGGTAATTTGTAAAGTATGCAGAAATAAATAAATAAATAAACTCCTTTAACTTACTTACTTACTTAGCTGGCGCTACAACCGATGATCGGTCTTGGCCGCCTCCACAAAGCTCCGCCAGTCACTTCTGCTATGCGCGCGCTGGCGCCAGTTGATAAGGCCAAGTGCAGTCAGGTTGCCCTGCACCTGGTCTTTCCAACGGAGATTAGGACGTCCCCTTCTGCGTGTTCCTCCACCGTGGTTCGAATAAAACACCCTTCTAGCCGGAGCGCTTTCTTCCATTCGCTCAACATGACCCAGCCAGCGAAGCCGCTGGAGTTTTATACGCTTGACTATGTCAGTGTCGGCATACAGCTCAACTCCTTTAACATGTGCGAATAAAACGATCAAGGTTTTAACTTCTATTTTTCATGTGTTGTCGTTCACAATAATTCTGCTCAATAGCAGCTGGAAGTGATTTTGCAGCACATGAGTATAGGTATTTCGGTTCTTTATCATATGGTTGGACCCATTCTTGCACGCCAAAAAACATGTTTAATTGTATTTGTAACTCACTTCTTTTTCCGGCAGACAGCTTAACACAATTTTTAACCAGTTTTTCTGCTCTCATTATTAACAGTTCACAGTGGGATTGCTATAGAAACCATTGATGGTAAACAGCGTGCTAGTTATACATAACGGGTATAATTATAAGAATGTATTATCTTTGCAGCTTTTGTTGTTGTTTCCCATACAATTATCACTGCTAGTTATACTTATTCAACTAGGAGCGAGTGGTAAATAAAACGCAGATTTTATTGCGAAAAGTTTTACCTTTTTTTTTTAGTTTTTTCTAAGAAGTGATTTACACTTTTCTAGCCTTTTTTTATACTTTTTTTTATATTTAAAGTTGGCTGGTGCTGCCAATACTCACAGCTGAGTTTAAACAGCTTTGCTAATTTGTATCTGAATTCATTTGTCGCATAGTACATTTGTATGTATGTATGTATGTATGTATGTTGTACATACATATGTATGTATTTAGCATTTCGCATACCAATTATATGCGTGATTGCTTCTGAATAAATGTGTACATAGCATTGCCAGCTAAAATTCACAAATCGTTTTGTTGGTTAGAGCGTGTTAACAAAAGCAGCGAAAACAAAGCCACAAATTCTGAGAATGTTTTTGAGTAAGTAGCATGGAAAATGGAAAAATCTTAAAAAATGAACAGTTTATAAGCGAACATACTCTCAACACTTGTTGTTTTTCATACGCAGCAAAAAGAAAAAACTTAACTAAAACTTACAAAGTTGCTTTTTATTATTTTATATTTAAGTTTGCACTTAAATAGTTTTTGTTAAGAAAATAATTTTTATTTAAAAAAAAAAAAGTGAAAAATATTTAAAACTATTACCTAGTGTTAGCTAGCTATTTACCTAGTGTTAATATTATAATATAATCAAAAAAAAAAAAAGAAAAAGGAAAAAACAACAACGAAATCAAAGAAATAGTTTTCTTGAAAGTGTGAAAAGTAAAACTCATTAAAATAATGTCAGCAAACACATTGTCACTCTCACTGGTAAGTTTGTCCAAAGAAAAGAAACAACAAAACAAAAAGCAAATTCAAAATAAATTGAAAGTAATGAGACAAAATATTTGCACAAATATGCAAAATATTTCACACTGCGAATCCAACGAGAAATTTAATAATAATTTTTAATTTTTCTGTTTGTGCACCACACAAGGTCAACATCATAGAATCACTGCGAATCAGTTGAGGTCATAGGCGGCGCACGTGACACCTGTAAAGGGGAAAAGTTCTTTATGCATACAGAAAGTTACACAGATACCCCAGAGGGTGTTATTTTAACTTGCCCCTTCCAGTATTTTAAGAGTTGCGCCCATGCCAGCTGCGGCACAAAAAAAATTACGTTTTATTATTAAGTAGTATTTGCTTTTTGTTTCACTCACTTATAATCATTGCATTGCATTGCGATTATAGTAGCATCTCCTCTACGTAAATCGTTTTGTAGTGCAAAATTGGGTGCAGGCATAAAAAATTTCTTCAACGGTTGCTTGTGAAATAACACTTGAGCTCATTTCAATGTTGCTGATGTTGTTGCTGCTGCTCACATTGATGCAATTATGCGCTCTCTACAACATGTTTCACCTAGTAATCAGAAAAACTGATGACTTTTCAAATGCAATTCATTTTGGAATTGTAATTTGTTTTGCGATGACTTTTTGTACATAGACAGAATGAATTATAGCTTAAAAACTGAAAATCAGAAACGATTTAATTAATTGAAATGTTTGTCTTGTTGTGCTCAAAATAAAAATAAGAGGGATTGCCATTGCCTGCCAAGAGGTGGGCCGTGTACCAACATTTTTTTTTTCGAACTTCTGATTTTTACCTGTATTTGAAATATGTATCGGCTTTTGAGGTAATTCTTTTTTTTCTTTTTTTCCTTTTTAAGGCCGATCTTCTCGCAGCCATTCATGTTATGCGTGTTATATTTGTACACGAATGGAAGGGAACTAAGGTTTTATGCCGAATCCGAATGGCGAATTGAAAAGCTGTTTCTTAGGCAAATGTTGCTCTGATTTGGGTTTGCCATTGCCTGCCAAGAGGTGGGCCGTGTACCAAATTTTTTTTCTACTTTCTGATTTTTACCTGTGCCGAGGATTCGAAACCCAGATACTCTGCGTAGCAGGCTAACGAACTATTACCTACGCCACGGCGACTACGGCTTGAGGTAATAGTGAAGCAGTTCTTAAAGGGGTCAAATTGTCAAGTCTCCGCACACTGGGGCGAAATTCCAAAAAGCTGGCAAAATCCTCAAAAATTGAAGATCTAACAAATCATGTAGGACTTTAAAATTTGTCAGAGGAAGTGTTCTTTCAGCATCAGTGTTTTAACTCTGTTTATTGTCATTAAGTTTATTAAGTATGTGAACAACGTAATGTTTTTAAGTTTTCATAATTTTTTGTGTTTTTTTTTCGAAAGTCAGTCTTCCGCCAACTTTTTATTTTTATTTATTAAAATTTTTTTTTTTGAAATCTTTTGTCGAATTTGTAATTAGCATCCTAGAGGACCCTCCGATTACGAAGGGTTAATAAAACTCATCCGCCATTTGGTTTTTTGGAAACCTGATTCCAGGTTCATATTCAGTGTCTTTGAAAACCCCCATGTACAAATTATCATGTTTAATTGTATTTGTAACTCACTTCTTTTTCCGGCCGACAGCTTAACACAATTTTTAACCAGTACCTTCATGTTTTTTAACCAGCTTTTTCGTATTTCGCCTCAGTATGCTTCCAAGTTTGATATCAGATTTGAAAAATAAAAAATTGCGTTTCGAAAACATAGAAAAGTTACGGCATGAAATTTCATATAGAATTTGAATTTGGTTCAAATCAAATTCGGTTAAATTGGTTTTTCAGTGGCGATTTGATTTGCATACGTCACTGACGGCGTAGTGGCTAAAACATAATTTAAAAGCCGTTTAATTGTGCATTCGAGTACTAAAAATTTTCGTTGGCCTCACTTTCTGAATCGATTCAGTATGACTGATCGATTCCGTCTGTTTGTTTGACCAAACGAACTATTCGCTTTGAACTTTGTCGAGAAGTTTATGGTTTCTAAATTTCTATAATAAATTAAATTAAACAATAATATCACAAAACAACATTTTATGGGTTTCCTCTT
Source organism: Palloptera scutellata (assembly GCA_958295655.1). Classification (NCBI taxonomy): domain Eukaryota; kingdom Metazoa; phylum Arthropoda; class Insecta; order Diptera; family Pallopteridae; genus Palloptera; species Palloptera scutellata. The sequence continues at coordinate 63,213,073 of OY282449.1, read as the reverse complement.
TGAAAATAAATGTAAATCCCCATCGTTAACAATGTTTAAACAACTTGCGTATGGCAAATCGTTTATCAACTCATTGGGCAATATGAATTATTTGTGAAATTTTGAATGCAAAATTGGTAAATAACTGAAGGCTAGCAATTTTGCAATTGAGTTAGTGCAAGAATTTACAATCAGAACATTTTTCAGTTTATCTTGAATATTAACGAAAACTGTTAAAGTAACCTCTACATAGTTGTAAAATAATGAAATTAAATGCAACCGTGTGATCTTAACGTAGTCAGCAAAATAACTTTCGTTCAAACTCAACCACATGAAAATTCCGTTAGATTTTGCAACGTCTAAATTTGAACGGTAAGTTAAAGTGAAGTGCTGACTACGGTATAATACCATTTATTTTTTCTTCTTTCTTGTAATTTAAATCATAAGTTATGAATTGTAATGAATTTTATTCTAGTAATAAACAGTTACTAATGTCTGTTCTAATTCGAACTTTACTTCGACACGACGGCCAGCCAACAATAGTATTTCACAGATTTTCCTGAAAGAAGTTCACTTTCGCTTATAAAGAAAGATGAATTTCCTGTAGGCTCCAAATTGAACGCCACCTCCATTTACATATTTGTGGATAAATAAAAAGTTTGACTATTAAAAAAGTTTCACTGTTTGCCATTTACGTTGTTCCAAGCCTCTTAGTACCGTAGGATGGGCGTGCGTTTGACAACGAGGTGTCAACTGATGTTACATTTATATACATATGTTAGACATTGCATGTACACTTCAACTACTTACTACTGTGGGCAAAAGTTGGTAAGACTTTTTAATTTAAATTTCGCACGGAAACCCATTCATCAAAATATTACTTTTTTAAGGTTGGTATGACTGTCGGTGACATCTGTGCCAAATGTCACATCAAAATAATCATTAGTGTTTAGTATACGCTTGTCTTTCTGAAGTACAAAAAGTGCATTCGGCGATTTTCACAATGAGTGAAATTATTCAACAAAGAAGTTCCATTAAATTTTGTGTGCGGAGAACGCGTTGAACACGTCAATAAAATCAAGGAATTGGTGCTCGAGAATCGAGAATCGACGATTAACAGTCAGATGCCAGAGACCTGCATCGTTGGAATATCGGAAGGATCAGTGAAAACCATTTTAAAACATCATTTGGGCATAAGAAGAGTGAATGCACGATTGGTTCCAAAATCACTGCATTGGTTTTACGAGACCATTTTGCCAAAAATTCGACTGATATCGTTCCGCAACCACCCTACCACCCTATTCGCCTGACCGTGTGATTAGCACCGTGTGACTTTTGGCTATTTTCTAAACTCAAAAAACCGCTTCGTGGACACCGTTTTGAGTCAATTGAAGACATTAAACATGAATCGCTAATCGCATTGAAGGCTATTCCGGAAATTGACTTTAACAACTGTTTCGAGAATTGGAAAAAACATTGGCACAAGTGTATTGGGGCCGGGGGGGGATTACTTTGAAGGGGACGAAATAGATTTGGAAGAATGAATAAAAAAATTTGAAATTATGAACAAAGTCTTACTACTTTTTGCCCACAGTAGTATGTTTTATTTATAAATAGCACTCCTACTTGTTTTAGTTTTTAATTTCTATTATTACAATATACAATATACGACGAGCGAGTGCAATGTTTCTACTTAAGTATTCCAAACAAATTATATTACTCATACGCCTCGTTGAGCGAGCGCACGCTTGCTCTCACATATACCATATGTATGTACAATGAATCAAACAAATAGTTAAAACAACAAAATTCAAATTATTATTTTTCATATGTCAAGCAAATTAAATGACATTTTCTTGCTATTACTGTTACTGTTACTGTTGTTGTTGTTTTTGTATTTTTGTTTTGAAATAAATATTTCGAGCAATTAACACACATTTTATACATAATCTTCATATGTCTGTACATATGTATGTATGTATGTAGGTATGTATGTATGTATGTATGTATGTATGTATGTATGTATGTATGTATGTATGTATGTATGTATGTATGTATGTATGTATGTATGTATGTATGTATGTATGTATGTATGTATGTATGTATGTATGTATCTATGTATCTATGTATGTATGTATGTATGTATGTATGTATGTATGTATGTATCTATGTATGTATGTATGTATGTAGGTATGTATGTATGTATATATGTATGTATGTATGTATGTATGTAGGTACATTACCTACGCACACTTCATACTACATATAACACTCGCTTATGAATTACGAACGTTGATAATGAGGGAGCGAGGTGGAGGGGTGCAAAAAAGTTTATAGCTCATCAGCATTTGAAATGAAATATGAAAATAACAAGCAGGCTAAAGTAAGCATCAGCAAGTTTCAAAATTTAACAAGATGGATGGATAGATACTCGTATGCGTAGGTTGCAACATTCATATTCATACACTCTCACAACCACTACATACTACGAGTATGTATAAGCAAAAATGTCTTACATTGATTTGCCACTTTAGAGCCAGAAAAGTTGTCGGCATAACGCAGCAAATCTCGCACAAAACTCAAAATGTACTAGAGTATGAAATGCTTTGAGTGAAATGAATTCGAGAAGCACCAAGCCCCCCGCCTAAACCCACCAGTTTCTTTTGCTGCCTCCATTGCCCACAAATATTTAATAGGCGCGCGCTACATAAAGAACTTAAAGCGACACAAAACGACAATTATGTTTTTAAGATACTCGCACTTGAGTGGAATTTTTTTTGTTTATTTGCTTTACATGGTGCTGTTGTGCTAACAACTACTAACACTAACAATTGCCACTACTAAGTATGAGTACTACTACTACTACTACTGGCATTATACGACCTATCGTTTGCTTTAAATGTCATCGTAGTAGTAGTAGCACATTTGCCCGGTTGCTGTTGCTATTGCTGTTGTTGTTGTTGTTGTTGTCATTATTATAGTTTTGTAGATTTTCTTATGACTTTTACTTTCATAAATACGTTTTCATTTCATTTACGTTTGTGCTTACGTGTTAATGGGGAGATAAACTGTCGCCATATATTCGTACTTACATACACTGAGAAACATAGTTTGAACTTATGCTTTTCAGGCAACTTTTAAATTTAACTGTTAAAGATTTTTGTGAATCTCTTAAAACCACACAAATTGTTTAAACTTTCTTCGGAAATATTCTTCTATAATAACAACTATGGAAGATGCTGTTTATATTTAAGCTACTGCAATGCCTACTTTACTTTTAATGGCACAACACCCCATGGAGGGCCTAGGCCGAGCTTTTCGCATCCACTCATGTTGTGCGTGTTATATTTGTACATGCTTCAATGCAGTTAAAGAAATACTCATGAAGTAAAACTAAGTATGTTAATTTGTCGGTCAAAGGAATATTAAAGGGTCATAAGTTGTATGAACCAGCTCAAATTTAAGCATACTTAGACCCTACAAATGAATGGTGAAATCAGGTTAGGATCAGAAACGGAACTTTCAGCAAAATGGAAGAAGAAAGAACTCTTCCTTCTTTGGAAGATTTTAATCACCAACAATTTTAAATATGTACATACTTATATCGCAAAAACAATAATAATTGAAATTTTTGTATCCTTAAAATAATAACTCACAAAATCAGTCTAACGTTCCACCAGCACATGCTACTTTAAAGATAATAATATTTAGGAAATTTATATTATTTAAAAAAAAAATAAAAGTCGAGATATTTTTTTTAATACGCCTAGAAGTCTACTTTGATTTCAGTACAGTCTCAATTTTTAAAGTGTACATATGTATGTGTTTACCTATATTTATTCTGTAGGATCAATACAATATAGCCCATTAAATTTACTACTTTTTCAAATAGTTTATGCAACATTTATTTTGTAAAGTGGTTAAAAACAAATGCATTGATCAACCACTTTATATGGAACAGTTATGGTAGCTTCTTCCTTCAATAATATTATTCAGCGAAAATACTGTCTCGCAATTCTCATTTAATTTACGATATTTTTCACTTACATACACAGATTTTGAGTAAGTTTTTGAAAATATGAACTGCCGGAATTTAATACAAAATAAAATTTTTTTTCAAATTTTTACTATAATAAACATTTTTAATACATTTAATTTTTCCATTCACATCTACCTATACACAAGTGGTTACAAAAACAATTCGATTGGTTTACAAACTATTCCAAAAGCATCTACATTTCTTGAAAATCGATTGGTTTAAGAATTATTCCAATAACATCTGCCAGTTGAAATTTGATTGGTTTACAAACTGTTCCAAAAACATCTATCTATCAACGACCTGAAAAAGATAAGATAAGCAGGTCAGGACAATTGAATTGCGCCTAGGTCAACACAATGTTAAAGAGACCGATGAGGAAAGACTCCAGTTGTGGTGTTCATTAAACCAGTTGATTGACTAATTTTAAATCAGTTGGTTTGTCTACAGGGTATATTCAGATACTAATGTACAATGTACTTATATCTACTTGCATACTTATATAGTATGTAGATATATCATCGGTACATATGGACATACTACATGAGTATATATGTAAGGAAGAATGTGAGTCTATTTGTGCTACTGCTACCGTTTCTGGTGTATGAGCAACATTTGCTAAACGAGTCTGCAACGTACAAAAAAATTATAAAATAACTAGAAAAACAGCAACAACAACAAATCTAAAAACTACAAGTTATATTCAGTTGGCGTCGCGCTTCGGAGTGTTAAATATCGAATCGTATTGAAAACTGTCAGTCTTTGCCATCCGTTAAATTTTTTTTTTTAAATTGAAGCGCGCATAATAATAATCTAATTTGCATTTAAATAAGTAATTTTTGTTTTTGTTGTTATTGTTATTGTTTTTTTTTCTTTTTTTTTTTTTTAGTATTTGAAATACTTTGGTTGAAATCATTTTTTACAGTTTACAAAAATTAAACACACATACACTCGCGTTTTGCTTCACATTTCAAAATTGCGGCAAACTATATTTAAACATCTCATTACAACTACAACAACAAGAAGAGATTTTCATTAATTTTTGTTAAAAGTTCGTTGCTCATTAAAACAAAAATTAAAATTAAAAAATTGTGAAAACGACCAGCAACGATTATTTATCATACATTTTAAACAATTTATTTTTGAAATGTTTGCAGAAACGGAATCGTCGCCACCGACAACAAGTTTATTAACGGGTGCCGGGTGAAAATGTTCATTCTTCTTTGAGTTTTACTCATTTTATTCTGAAAAGATTTTGTCGCTGTTCTCCTTTAGTGCTTTAGTCTCGCGTGTCTTCAGCCAAACCAATAACTACAGAATTTTATTTAAACTCTTGTTGTTTTTCATTTAGCTTCGTTTCGTTTTTTTTTTTGTTTTTTTTTGTCAATAATTCTTATGCGAATTCTGCTTGTGAATTTTTATATAAAATTTTATTTATATAAATTTTTGACATTGGGTTTGTCATTGCCTTTTTCTAAATAATATTTGTGGAAAAGACAAGCAATTGATTTGAAGCACGAAAGCACGAGAAAAAGTGTGTGAAAATTATTAAAAACTCACATTGAGGGAATTGAGTCGTGTGTGCAAGTGTTGGAAAGTGGCCTGAAGTGTAGTGTATTTTTTACTTTAAAAGAAAAAGAGTGTCCAAATTATATAAAAAAAAACAAAATAATATTATTCATTACTTGTATAATAAAATAAAATTGTATAAAAAATAAAAGTGTAAAAAACAAAAGTTGCATGCACCATAATTGATTTCAAAACCCCACAACAACAACACTCGCTGGCTGGTGCTGATAAACTAGTTCAACTGGCAACAACAACAACAATAGAAGCTACATAATTTCCTTTATACTATTTACTACAATAACATTTCTGAAATTGTAGGATAAACAAAAATGTCTGAGGTTTGCAAATAATTCATAATTCAATGGATATTCTATTCAGTTCATCAATTTAACATAATTATGTCATTTACTCATGTACAGTAATCCTCCGTTAAATAAGCACATTAATCTTAGTCTTCTTGCTTTACTTTTAATGGCACAACAGCCCATGGAGGGCATAGGCCGAGCTTTTTGCTTTTCGCATCCACTCATGTTGTGCGTGTTATATTTGTACATGAATGGAAGAAGGGACCTACAGTTTAATGCCGAATCCGAACGGCGAAGTGAAAAGCTTTTCATAGCAATTTTTACTCTTGTAGGTTTGCCATTGCCTGCCAAGAGGTGGTGCCGTGTAGAAAAATTATTTTTTCTACTTTTTGATTTTGCCTGTGCCGAGATTCGAACCCCCCGGACACTCTCCGTAGCAGTCCAACGCACTAGCACTACACCACAGCGATCACAATCTTAGTCTTCAAGCTGTATAATTTTAAGCAATTTTGAAAATTCATCAAAAATGTGGTACATTTAAAAACATTTCCCAAAAGTATCTAATGTTTAAAATTTTACCATATTCCGGCTTTCAAAAAAAGGACTTAAGTAAATTTAAATTATTAGGTCTCACCTTGTTAAGAGATCAGGTAAACCGGATATGCTTGTTTGGAAGATTGTTTTAAAAACCAATAAAAATAGATTGAGATTGATTAGTCCTCCTAAGTGGGTCGCTGCGGCGTAGTCGGTAGTGCGTTGGCCTGCTACACAGAGTATCTGCGGTTCAAATCCCTGCACACGCAAAATCAAAAAGTAGAAAAAACAAATTTTCTATACGACGCCACCTCTTGGCAAACCTACAAGAAAAGCCTATGAACAGCTTTTCACTTCGCCTTTCGGCTTTTCCATAAAACTGTAGGTCCCTTCTATTCATGTACTAATAAAACACGCACAACTTTAATGGATGTGAGAAGCTTGGCCTAGACCCCTCTTTGGCTTTTATGTCATTTTAAAAGAGAAATTAAGTTCTAGGTCCGGATTTTGAGAGTCCTTTCGATATTTTGAGTATGCAGTTTTTCTTAAATGCCTGACTAGACCTACAACATGTACTACTCGTATATCTTGGGCAAAGTAACTCAAGTTTTTGTGTTTTGTGACAGCGTTATTATTATTATTAGTCTTTGAAGTCATTTGAATGCAATCTTTGAATAAAATCAGTTGAAGTCATTTTGGCGAAATATAAACTTTATGTTTAATATAATCTGTTGTACTGACTGTGTAATCAGAAGCGAATGTCTCTATATCAAATACATCATTCTCCATGTGCTTGAATCGTTATACAATTCTTAAGTACAGTAGTAGCTCACCCATAAAAAGATTGTTGGTGAACTGTATGTAAGATTTGATGTACCAACGATCTGTATTGAAACCAATTTCGAATGTGGAAGAGTGGAATGGTTTACGGCTTTCTTCTTACCATAAGTAAAACATCCACTCTCAATCGGCAAGAATTCCTTCTAGTGTCATTCTTAAGTAGTTTAATATATACTATTAGTTTTTCAAAATAAATAATACGAATTCACTAACAAAATTTATGATTTTTTTTCGTATAAGGTTCATGAGCTCGTTTATGAAATATGAATATAGAAAATGATTCAATGAGTTGAATAAAAAAGTGATTGCATTCCTTTTATATAAGTATATAAAAGTATAATTGATTGATGCATTACATATTAATGATTCAAATTAAATGCGAATTCCTCCTGTTTCCACTGTCTTTTTCCAATCACTAGTGATGGAGGCATATTAGTAATAATCATATTTGCTGGGAAATAAAGCAAATGTGCTGAGAAGTTGAGTAATGGGATGTTGTGGGATGTACGAATGCAGTTGTGATTACTCCCTTCTTCATATTCTCTTTAATAAACAGTCAAACAACCGATTTGAAAATCACTACCGCAACAATTGAGATGAAAAGTTCAACTTAATAACACATAAATCTTACAGCGTATTCTCAATAGATGCAGTCAAGTACTTGGAAATTACACACTTGTTTTTGTATCCGCTTTACTAAATGAAAAAAGAACTTTTTCTAATTGAGGAAAACTTTAATTATGCCTTTATGAGAATAGTTTACATAAGAAGTGAGATCGAAAAAATCGAATAACTTTGTCCTACCATTGAAATCCCTTATGCAAATATTCATGTACAAATATAACACGCACAACATGAGTGCATGCGAAAAGCTCGGCCTAGGCCCTCCATGGGCTGTTGTGCCATTAAAAGTAAAGTAAAGTAAGTAAATAGTTTTGAAAAGAAAATTTAATTTCTGATAAAATGATCAATAAAACTAATTTGTTTGTTGTTTTTTACAGAATTCGGGCAGCTTTTCCGGTATGCCTGCCATTAGCACCTTTACTGTCATTTCTGAGACTCTCTTGGTGGCTGCATTCCACTTATTTCTAAAATCTTCCATGGATTTAGCTTCTTTGTTTGTTGCCTTAAATGTTCTATTCACTAGAGTCCAATATCTCTCGATAGGACGATGTTCTGGGCAATTTGGTGGTTTGGCGAGTTTTGGTACCAATTTGATGTTTTGGTCTTCGAACCATTTAAGGGTTACTTTACTGTAGTGGCAGGAGGCTAGATCTGGCCAAAAGAAAGTAGATACATTGTGCTTTCTAATGAAGGGCAGCAATCTCTTCTGGAGGCACTCCTTCACATAAATTTCGTCGTTAACAGTGCCACTTGTTACGAAACTTTACTCCTTAGCCCACAACTACAAATCGCTTGCCATACCAGAAACTTCTTCGGGAACTTGGGCTTTTGTTTTGTCCTAAATCTTTCCTCAACTCCTGCTCGTTCGTTTGCGGTGTAAAACTCTTGTCCAGGCAATTGAGAAAATTTAGACAACACGTATGCTTCATCGTTCATAACACAGCAATCGAATTTTTGGAAAAAATCTGTCTTCAACTTTTTAGCTCGGCTCTGGGCTACCAAGTTCTTAGTAGCGTTCCTTTCGGGTACTGACTGCACTTTGTATGTTTTAAGGCCCGCAACCTTTTTTAATTGTACGAACTAAAAACTCTCTGCAACTCGCTTTTTCCGCCAATTTTCGATTAGACAACGCTGGATTCTTCTCTAAGAGAGCAACGACTTTCTTCGCCTTTTGTGGAGACACGAAACCGCATTTCCTTCCAGAACCATATTTTCTAGCAATTAAATTAATTTCTAGTATCACATTTTTTAAGAATCATCGAATCAGTGTTTTGTGCAACTTTCGCCTTATTTGCAATGGTTTTCTGGCTCCACTGCGGATTTTCTCGAAATAATTCAACAACTAAATCGCGTCTTTCCACTTGCGATGCCATGACTCAACTGAAAGTTCACAAGTCAAAAAACATGAGCCAAACACGCAAAGCCTACTATTTGAATTTTTTCATTCAAATGAAGAGTTTCAAAGCAGTGGTCTTCCAAAGGTATCCGATTTTTTCGATCTTACTCCTTATGTATTAAAATTATTGCAAGTAAAGAGTGTACACGAAAAAACTAATACCCCGAAAAAGTTTTGTTTTTCTTTTCACAACCGCAATATTTTTTCCAAAATAAATTGGTTCCCTTTTTTGTTTTTTTTTGTCAAGTCCTTTACCATGCTTTTTGTTTTTGCTGAGGTTACGCTGGATTGCATTCCTTTGAGATAACAGTTACTCTATTATCATCGTAACATTTCATAACATTCTTGGCATAATGTGACGTGGCCAGATCAGGCCAAAAGAATACTGGAACTTTATAGTAACAGACTGAACTGTTTTAAGCACTCGTCTATGTATGTATGTATGTATACTTCCTGATTTATGGGCTTGGTGGTAACAAAGGCATCACTTCTTTTGCCTGCCAAACCAAAAATATTTTAGGAAATTTAGATTGTTTTTGACTTGTGAACATTTTATGGACCTGGCCTCCAGTTTGGGCGGTGTAATTTGCTAAAGTCACCTTTCACATACATAGGTTGCATCATCCATGATGGGGCATTTAAATTTTGTAACGAAATTATCCTCTAGATTTTGGCTTCAATTTCGTTTTCTTCGCTTCGATCTGGCACATTTTCCATCTTATATGATTTAACATTATATGATTTAACATAACTTTTTTCAAAGATTGGAAGGAGTATCGCAAACAGATGGATTTGGGTTTCTCTTCAAGTGGGCTTTAACTAAAACAACAAGTTTTTGTCTACTGGAACACATTTTCTGCCGCAACATTTGAATCTCTCGTTAGAATGCTGACACACACACTAGGTTTGCAGCCTTTTTTGTGTTTTTTTTTTGGTTCCATGATGGATTTTCGATTTTTATGTAAAATGTGTGTCATGTAAAAAGTATCCGCGGTTTTTTATTATAAGATGATGTTGGTACCCACAAATCTGTCATATGGGTGATGTTTACTGCCTTCGCTATATCCTGACAGCTTTAATCGGCTTTTTCAGTGACTGGCCACCCAGAGCTAGGTGCATCTTTGATATCGAAATTTTCGGAACGGAATCGGACAAACCAGTCCTGGGTCCGGCGTTCACTCACAGCATTTTCACCGTAAACCGCACATATTTCCGGAATGATAATGCAGCGTTTTTACCTTTTCTATAGTGATAAAGCATTAGATATTTCACTCATTTTCAAATCAATGTCACTTTTTACACTAGCGAAGAAGTACACAGCCTTAAATGTCACCTTTCAAACGTGTGTTCATTTGAAATAATCATACTAGTGTTGCCAAATGTGTGGGTACCAACATCATCTTGTAACGAAAAATCACGAATACTTTTCATATGATCCAATATTTTTTTGTCTGCCATTTCGATTAAAAAATTTTCTCATATTAAAAATGAACTTACTACATTTTGTGGATATCTAGTCTTTTGAAAAAATCAAGTCTACACTGATCGTTTGTATGGTATTCAAAAATTGTTTATAAAGAAAGAGGAAGTTTAAATTTGTTCGTATACGCACCTTATTTAGTATGAATATTATTGATTACAAATTATTTAAAAAAAAAAATAACACAAATTTAAATGATGTAGTGACCACAACATGGAATTTTTCCATAATTTATTATTAGTATTTCAAGCGTTATTGCTCCCATAATTTGTGTACATAGTGATAAAGAATTTTAGTACATTTGAGCATACTATATTCACATCTTTTCATGTTTTTTATTTGGCAGTTTAACAATCGTCACTTGTTATCACAAATATGATAATCATATCTCTTGGTATAATATGTAAGTCGAATTGCAATTTAAAAGATATACTTGTAGATTTTGTTTTTTTTTAATGACTTCATTGATTTAACCGTGGCGTGGGGTTTTGTTTTTATGATATGCTAATCATAAATATATACTTTGAAGCTTTTGGATGGAAATACATACATACATACAAGTATGTATGTATTTACATATAACACTAAACAATTAATCACAAACACATTTGTTACGATCAAATTGATTAATAAAATACAAGAATTGTTTTGATATCATAGCAATAAATAAAAAACAATAAACATGTATGCACGTGGTCAAGATAGCACTTGGAATTTATTAAAATCTTTCATAGTTTGAGTGAAAGTCAAGTACCGCCGCCCGACTATGAGGACGTCTTAATAGCCATCGCTTGGCTGAAAAACAATAAGGCTACAGGTGCAGATGGCCTGCCGACTGAGTTATTTAAGACTGGAGGCGAAGAGCTCACAAAACGCATGCATGCGATGCTATGCAGAATATGGTCGGATGAAAGCATGTCAAGTGATTGATCTACAAGAAAGGTGATTCCACGATCTGCGCCAAGTACCGTAAGAAAATCCTTCTTAATGATGCCGCATATATGATTCTATCGAGCGTACTGTGCGAAAGACTGAAACTAATCGTCAACAAACTGATTGAACGTTATCAGGTGTTGGTTCAGGCCTGGTAAATCCATCATCGACCAGATATGCACACTTCGCCAAATACTGGAAAATACAAGAGAGAAAAACAATTCAATACCCATCATCTATTCGTCGATTATAAAGCCGGCTTCGAGAGCCCGATTAGGGATCACTTGTACGCCGAAGTGTCTAATTTTGGTATGCCTGCAAAGCTCATTCGTGCTTTTGCAAAATTACACTGACCGACACCACCAGCGCAGTCAAAATTGGAGCAGACCTCTCCTCTCCATTTGATACCAAAAGAGGTTTCAGACAAGGTGACTCCCTATCGTGCAACTTCTTTAACCGTATGCTACAGAAAATAATTCGAGCTGCGAACATCGACATCTCTGGCACTGCTAGCATACGCTAATGATATTGACATCATTGGCACCAATGCGCGAGCAGTCAGTGGAGCATTATCCAATCTGGAAAGGGAGTCGTCTCGTCGAGTGGGTCTAGTGGTGAACGAGAACAAAACGAAGTACCTTGTGCCAACAAAGAGTAACGGCGTCTTGCACAAAGTGTTACTGTTGAAAATTATATTTTTGAACTCGTCAAGGATTTTGTTTATCTAGGATCCAGCATTAATACCAACAATTATGTCAGCCTTGAGGTCAAGATCAGATTAACTCTTGGCAACAGGTGTTACTGCGGGCTCAGTAGACAATTGAGAAGCAGAGCCCTCTCTGGATCGACGAAAATAAATATATTAGTCCTTCATCCTTCCCCTCCTAATGTATGGCGCTGAGACGTTGTGATGAGCGTTCGAGAGGAAATACTCCGTAAGATCTATGGTCCAATATACTTGGCTGATGTGTATCGAATAAGATGGAACGATGAGCTGTACGCCGACACTGACATAGTCAAGCGTATAAAAACCCAGCGTCTTCGCTGGATGGTTCATGTTGAACGAATGGAAGGAGGCTCTCTGGCTAGAAGGGTGTTTTATTCGAGCCACGGTGGAGGAACACACTGAAGAGGACTTCCTAACATCCATTGCAAAAACCAGGTACAGGGCAACCTGACTGCACTTGGCCTTATCAACTGGCGCCAGCGCGCGCATAGTAGGGGCGACGGGCTTAACTTTATTGAGGTGATCAAAACCAGTCATCGATTGTAGTGCCAGCTAAGTAAGTAAGTTTGAGTGACTGACTATAAGCGAATAGTATTTGCTATTTAAAAGACTTAATAAATATTTTGTAATTGATATTGATATTTGCATCGTTAGTAAATTTTTTCTGTATCCCATTGTAATCAATAAAGCAATTAATTTAATTGCATTAATCGAGAATTGAACCCTTCATCAATTGCAATTAGTTACGTGCGCACAACAAAATTATTCTTATTCTCTTTCGGTTTTTCTATTTCTATTATCATTCTACTTATATATAGTCTGAACTTTAAAGAAGACTTTAGTTTATTAGGTTTTTTTTATTTATATATTTAATTGTAGGTACATATATGAATAACGTAAATTAAGTTCATAAGTTTGCTAAACTTTTTCCATCAGATCATTTTATGATTTAATACAATTTCTTTAATAAAATGTCATACTTTAGTTTTTCATCATGTATTGTATTAACATAGGTTTTTGCACAGTATCTAGTTTGGTTAGTTCGTATGTATGTAGTTTGTACAATGTCTAGTGCTTCAATACCAAACAGTAAACAGGTAACTATTGTCCAGATTAAGGCAAATTAGAAGTTGGTCGGCGTGACGTATTTAGTAATGAGTGGCCTAGGCCCTGCTAGTACAGGGTTTGCTCTGTACTAGCAAATATTATTTAAGTAATACTGAATAATACTTACCAATATACCGCCGAGGCATTTACACAATACTGCAGCAGTATAGGTTGTAACGATGGCTGTTCTACAGATCTGAAATATTCTTCTACTTTTCTTTGATATGTTAACCTTTTTTTTTTTGGAATAGCTTGGAAAATAACTGATGGAAAAATTATCATCATTGGTTTTTACTTTAGTTTTATTCGGGAACTTACATTCCTGAGCCTGAATATAATGTTTTTTCAGACATGCCACAAAAATCCCTGTATTCCACTGGCTACATACCTTGTTCAAGTGAGGATGATGCAGAAAGTGATCACTAAGTGTCAGATGTCGATCACAAGTTGAAAGTGTCAGATATATCATTACAATATTATTCCCAAGCACTGGATAGATATCAATAAATATTGAACATACTAATTGGCTTAATTATTTCTATTGGTTTTTGGTTTGAGCTACAACAAAAAATCGAAATTATTTAAGTACTTAAAATAAGAATTGCAACAAAATTTAAGCAGCTATAACTTTTTCGTTTATTAACCTAATGGGCAAGAATTTAATGATTTTCTGAGAGCTTCAAATGTTTGAAAAAAAAATATTTCCTTTAGGGAATACAACTCTGAGTACGCGACCTAACTATTACAAATGTCTTCGGAACAACACCTAAGAAGAAAATGTGCAATCGTTGAGCCTTTTACAACAATAAATCATTTATAAAAATCGGACATCAACTGCCGAAGTTATAAACAAAAATTCATTTTAGAGGTTTTTAGGGTGGTCAAAAAAAAATATGAAATACTCTCATTATAAGCTTTCAGATAGGGGGTTTTTATCTGCATACTTTTTTTTTGTATGGCGACCGACCCGCTGTAATGTACATACCAATTCTGGGTAAATGTCTTTCAGCCTATTTTGGTTTTTTCTAATGAATTTCTTTTATTGCAATGTAAATTGGAATGTTCTCACATATGCACGATAAATATCCACCTAATATTTGCATATTAGTTTTAGCATCTATTCGCAAGTACTCGTATAAATCGTAAGTCAATATAGGCTTTAGCGTTCTCCTCTGCAGCATGTTTCCCTTGTCCGTCCACTGTTAACATGCAAATAATAATAATTCATAGTGAACTCAAATATTTAATGAACTTTGATTATATGAGAGGTATTTAAAATTTAATTAACTGTAGAAAGAGTTTCAATTCATGCTGTAGGCAGAAAAATTGAATTTTATTGATTTTTTCTGTTATTGCCACGTTGGTAGTTCATGTATTTCGCACTCAACGAAATTGTTCTTCATCAGCATACGTTTAAATTTGTATTAGAATAATTTTCCTCTATTTTTAGTTTTTTTTTTTTTGTAGATTTTCCTCGTATATCCAAAATAAAAAGACTCATATTTTTCTCAAATTGTGGCCACATTCTTTTGTTCTGTGCTATTTTTGCTTAGGCTCATCAAATTTATATTTTTATTCGGTCAAAAAGTTTCGGTGAATTTTATTTTTTCCGATGTGTGTGAGGGTGGAGGGAAGCGAGGCACTTCACTTGCTAAAATGTTAACAACAATAATCATATTTTTGTTTTTCGTTTCTTTGAGAAGGTGTTTACATTTTTCCTTCAGTTTTGTGTGTGTGTGTGTGTGTTGCTGTTGCGGTATTCTTCTGTTCGCTCAAAGGCGAAATCATATATATATATATGTACATATATGCTTTTTTTCGTTTGAGAAGATACTCATTTGCAGAAATGTTTTGTTGTACATATGTAGGGTAGTTGTAAACAAAAGTTTTCTCGCTCGTGGGTGATTGCTTTCCTTTTTGTTATTGTTATTTTAGTTGTTTAGTTGTTCCCGCTGTTTCTTGCTCATATTTCTTTTATGTGTAAGTTATATGAGTGACGTCTTTTTTAATGTTGCTGTTTAGCGTGCATAACTAGTGAGAATATGATACCTGCTGCCTCGCTAAGTCTCGTGTTCGCTTCTGTCAGAGTATTAGGATTGATTTCGCTTAAACATGACTCAATTAAATGTCAAATGACGTAAAATGAAATATTAATTACAAACATGGCGGCATTGGAAAATCGAAAAAAATATGTTTATTAGATATCTTTATGAAGTCTCCTCGAGAATTACATAAATAATTGTTTTTATTGTGTTTGATAAATAAATGAATTGAAATTATTTAATGAATTTATATATGTATAAGTATATTCAGAGTTAGTACATAGTATTACCTGCTTGGTGTTTGTTCTACTTGAAACATGCCTTGATTCAGTTTCCTCGGTGAGTTTTAAAACGTTGTTCTTCTTTTACTGTGGCTTTATCAATTTCTTCTAAATTTATATATGCATTCCGTTGTGTTTTCTTCCAACTAAGTGCTTGCAACTATTGGCCATCGTGACTAGCGTATAATATTTCGTACATACAAAAGAAGAGTAGGTATAAAATTAAAAGACACTTAACTTTTTGAAAAAAAAAAATAATATAACATTTTTATTTTTGATACATATTTACGATTTAACAATTAGAATTAAAATCATTTTCTAAAGCATAGTTCACATAGGTTTAGAATTCGGTCGTAGGGACTGGTTGGTACCTTTCCTGAAGTTAATAACAAGATTCAGGAGTCCGGAGCAAGTGTTAATCCTAGAACACTTGAAATTTCTTCATTTTAAGTCAGGTCTTAACCCATTTAGAACAGGTACCATTGTTCTAAATCTAAAATCTAAATAATAACTTCACAATAACTTAATTTTGATAAATTTTCATCGTTCTTCACCTAGAAATTAGTAATTTTTAACTTAGTTTCCGCGAACTTCATAATTTGAATGTATGTAAGGAGTGAGATCGAAAAAATCTTAACATATATAAAACTCAATAATTTTTATACGGTTGATCTTAGAGTTTTGATTTTTTTTTTATGTAATTGATAATATTTTACAAATTACAGAAAAATATTACTTTTATAGTTCTAACCACTATTTATGAACTTGTGGACCTTTTTTGGTAAGCCTTCCATTAAAGATTTGATAGTTGTTTCAGATACCTTTTTGGAGCAGTTTGCCCATCTCCTTTTAAAATCTTCGATATTTTGGGACACCTTTTTTGTGCTCTTTAAGTTTCTTTTCACAAGAGCCCAATATCTCTCCACTCGTTTTAGCTCCGGACAATTTGGAGGATTGGCCTCTCTTGGTACAAAAACTATGTTATTACTTTGGTACCACCCCAGAGCTTTCTTGCCGTAGCGACATGATGCCAAATCGGGCATATTGTGTGCTCTCTTATGAAAGGAAGATGCCTTTTTTTCGAACATTCTTTGTTGTTTATTTCGGTATTTATTGAGCCCACTGTAACAAATGACTTGCTTCTTTTGCCGCAACTGCATCTAGCTTGCCATATACCAGGAATTTTTTAGAAAATTTTTTCTGCTTTCGGATTCTAAATTGTTTTTCGACATTTCCTCGAGCATCAGCAACATAAAAATTTTGAGCCGGAAGCTGCGTAAAATCTGCCAGTACATTCGTTTCGTCGTCCATTATGCAACATGAATATTTTTGCATGAAATTCGCTTTTAATTTCCGAGCCCTACTTTTGGCGTCTAAATTTCTTGCAGCATTCCTGTTTGGCCCTTTTTGGACTTTGTATGATTTCAAACCTGCATTGGCTTAAACTTTTCGCACCAATTAGTCAGAGCACTGGGCTAACCGGGCTGCTTTTCTAGCAGATATGTTTGGAGATCTTTTCATTATTCTTTCTATTTTCTTGGCTTTCCCAATATCATGTGGTCCTTGTTTTCTTCCCGAACCAGGTTTCCTACCTATGGTCAAATTCTCCTGGAACTGTTTAATAACATTGGAAACAGTTTGACTGTAGACCTTCTTTTCGCACCAAATAGTCAGAGCAGTGGGCTAACCGGGCAGCTTTTCTAGCAGATGCTTTGGCCAATTTTTTGTAGGACCAATTTGGATTATTTTTGAAAATTTTTTAATAATTTTAAGACGTACTTCTGTTTCTTCACTCATTTTGATCAAATTCACAATAAATCAACATGTTTGTCATTAAAAATAATAACTGACATATTTTTCAAAGATAACTAGATCGAAGATATTTTTAAATTTTACACCCAAAAAAAATATTAGGTTAAACGTGTGTTAAGATTTTTTCAGACTCACTCCTTATATGAAGTACATAAGTGTACTTGAATACATTTTTTTTGCTTTTATTGCTTATTAATAATTTGGTAAACATATCTCAATCCAAATTGTTTTCTTCTATTCAATATGCTATGAGATCAGTTAAATTTCCTCCAATATAAATAAATATTTTAGTAAATAATACAGTTATTAATTATTATTTGTAGCATTTAATATTAAAATTGTTTTGTTTTTGACCATGCTTGCTACATTTATTTAAATATAAATATGTAATTACCAGATTGCTAACAAAACTATTTTGTGAATATGAAACTTGGTAGTTGTTGTCATAGGCACAATTATAGGTTCCATGTAGTGAATAATAGAGTAAATAAAGTGTTAGATATGTAAATATAATATACGACCTACTTTTTTTTGCATGTAAATAAAACATAGAGTGGAGTAAACAAACAAATATGACGTTGATGTGGTGGAACGTGTCACCAAAATAGTTAACAATCATTATTTAACTGAGAATGTGCCAATTAACGTCATAACCTCAAGTCAGCCTTGCTAGTGTCTATCTAAAAATAGGAAGCCCTTGCGAAAAGAAAAGCACTGCTCTCAGAATGAAAAAGTAAACTACCAATTATTTCAAACAAAATAGTTTATTTCTTCACAATATTCTATGTAATTATGACCTTTATTCTACTTACTTCATTTATAGTTCACAACTTTATAAATAATACATAGTAGTAGTTCTTGCCTTTTTTATGTGTTTCAACTAACTATTACATACATTGTTTATGACACACTCGTCTGTGTATCAGAGAATATTTCCTTTTTTGTCATTTAATTACAATTTGTCTGTCACCTTAGCTTTTATAAACTACACTTAATATGTAGCACATATACATATGTATGTATGTAGGTCTATACGTGTGCATGTACACACCTGGACAAAATAATAGGTGTGAACATATTTTTTTTTCAAAAAAGCTTAGCTTACATATATTTTTTATTATCCTTCAAAAAATAAATTAGTTTTCAACATAAACATACTTCAGCGTTATAACAAAACATAAAAGGTTTTAAAAACTCTTAAAAATAACTTAAATTTCGGTTAATTCATAAAATACACAGATTTTCGATTGGACGGAATAATAGATGTGCACAAAAAACTTAGGAATAAATATTGAAATTTTGCTAGTTATTTTTACTGAATTAGTAAGAACGCATTAGTACCCAGAATATCCACCATTATTCTTAATGGCTTTTTCAAATCTTCTGGGCATTGACGATATCAACTTCCTTTACTTTACTTTACTTACTTTTTTTACTTTTACTTACTTTTGAATATTTTCTTATAACTGCGTTTTGTTTTGACGTTTAAGTTCTCAATAGGATTTAGATCTGGGGATTGACTTGGTCACTCAAGGACGTCTTCACTATGCTCTTGGAATCATGCTTTGACAACTCGCGATGAATGTTTAAGATTATTGTCCTGCTGAAATTTCCACAAAAGCGGCATATTATCCTCGGTATATGGTAACATTACCGTTTCCAACAAATCCTTATACACGAACTATCCATAACGCCATTAATTTGGTATATCGCAAGGACGTCTACATTATGCTCTTGGAACCATGCTTTGACAACTCGCGATGAATGTTTAGGATCATTGTCCTGCTGAAATTTCCACAAAAGCGGCATATTATCCTCGGCATATGGTAACATTACCGTTTCCAACAAATCCTTATACACGAATCTATGCATAACGCCATTAATTTGATGTATCGGACCAATACCTTGCCAAGAAAAACAGTTCATACCATTAAGCTGCCACATCTGTGCTTCACTGTTTTCTTTGTGAACCGGACGTCGAATTCTTTGCCTTTCGGGCGACGAACCATTCTTTCCGCATCGTTACCAAACAAATTTATTTTTGTTTCATCGCTCCAGAGAATATTGCGCCATTTTTTTCTCCCTGTGAACCGCTCCACGTTTTATGAACTAATGCAAAATTTTTCCTCTTCTTCAAATTTGCAGTTCTAAGCAGAGGAACTTTGCGAGCAATCCTACCGGGTAGATTTGCGCTTACTTATCGCCTTGGAACGGTTCGTGTTGATACAACATTCCCAATTTCGCTTGCAATTGTTCTGGGCAACTTGAACGGGTTGCGTTTAGCTAATGTAACGATACGATTGTCGGTTACTAGTGAAGTTTTTTTAGGTGCTCCACGCGTTTCAATAGCTTTTTCTGAATTGAGAGCATTTGTTACGAAATTCTGAGACCGTTCCATCGATCTGGCAATGAATTTGTAGGTTTTTTCTTTGTCTCGGAGCTGACGAACAAGTCTTCTCTCCTCTGTACTGCAATGAACTCCACGAGCCATCTAATATTTATAAAAATTATAATTAAACCTTTATTTAGTTGAAATCTTACCTTCTGGAACTAAATAACGCTTTAAATTTATTCACTTTTAATTTAAACCAAAACACACCTATTTTATTGTCCAGATCAATTTGAAGGTTGAACAAATAAACAAGCCGCAATATTTATCGAGAAGAACTTTTGTTGCGAGGATTCCCCCATTTCATTCCAAAACAGTGCCACCAAACTTCCAAATTTGCCTTTTGATTGTAGACCAGACCATGCCAAATAACTTTTTTCGTTCATTTTAAAAATTTTTTGGTTCACACTTATTATTTTGTCCAGGCGTGTATGTATATGTCGCTTTTATTTGATAAAATTTATGTGGTTTTTCGTTTTTTGCCTTGGACCTGTGGCTCTTTTACACTTTACTGATGACGTTGACCATGACCTTTTGTGCTGCTACTGCAATCTGCCATCAAAGTTTTCAGTCATTTATCCTCAGTTAATTATGTTGCAGCACGCGTTCGGTTTTTATGGTTTATTTTGTTGGTGTTTTGTTGGTTTCGCAAACAAGTTTCGCAAGTCTTCTGGCTTTCCTTAAGTTATTTATGTTCAGCATACATGCACTTTACATTTCTGTGGTGAAAAGGAAAAACAGCATAAGCTTCTCAGCACAGATTTATACCTTTTCTATTACTCCGTGGGTAAATTCCTTAGCTTATAGCCAAAACGCTCTAGTGCACAATATCTAAAAATATAACTTATGTAAATCTCATAAAGGAAGCACAAAGAGAAAAAATAATGTACTGCGATTTCTAAGAATCAAGCAGCACGTTTATAATATTAAACAAACAAAATGAAACAGTTAAAAGAATCACAACACGATGCACGCAACAACCCATCCAAAGCCATTCCATGTTCTTCTTCTTCGTGTTTTTCCGACTATGTACGTCACACTCAATTATTACACACAATAAATACCGAAAAGAATAGAGAGAAGAAAGAAAGCAAGAAAAAAAATTGAAAAAAAAACTAAACTGAATTTTTGCCGATTTGTTGCTGTTGCCATTGCAGTTTTTGTTTTTTTTTTAATAAAAGACATTTGCAATTTAATTTGCATGCAATAACAACGGAAAAACTACATCTACACACAATGCAATGCTAACAGCCAAAGCAACTACATCAGCTGGAATAACAATAGCTAAATTTTTGCTGTTGTTGTTGTTATTGCAAACCCTGAATAAATTGTGCTCTAACGTCACACATATCGGCGGACGGTCGGATACTCTGGCAGACAATAACAAATGAATTGCATGTGTTGTTGCACCATCCCTTCCAAATACATTTACAGACACACACACACACACACACACACATATATCGCAGGCTACCTTAATTTCCTAAATCCCCAACATGTATTTTTAAGATTTTTTACGAGAATTAAAAAACATGTTGAAACTTCAATATTCTCAGTATTGTTTTCAAAAATCTGTAATTTAAAGAAAGATAACGTTAGTGTTTGGTGAATGACTCTAGAGTTTGTGGCGCTTAATCATAGCCCATTAAAAACTCGATTTTTAAAATTTTTGTGTTAGGGCTTTAGCAAGTTAATGCAGTGACTTATGTATTTGGACTTTTTTCATTTTCAATTTAATTCGCTGGCTGACTCTTCAAAGTGATTTTGTTGTTGCTGTTCCTCTCTCTGAAAATCTGCTTATGTGAATAATTTACTTTTTCATTAGTATGATTACGCCCGTCAGCACCCCACTGGACAGACGGAACTACCGGTATGTAGGCATGAATTGTGATTGACGTTTGACATTTATTGGTGCTGTCGGTGCTGTTGCAGGTTATTTACTTTACATTTTGGAAAGCTACAACAACTTGGTTTTTGTTTATTGCATTGTGACGTAATTGAATACAACAGAAGGTTGCTCGGCGAAATCGTACTCATTTTCATATTCATTCTCACACTCGCACTGCTCTCTCGCTCTCTCTCTCTCTCGTTCTATCGCTAGAATCAACTCCTGTGGAATTGTGACCATTCGATATCGCTCTTTAATTCTCTTTATCTTGTTACAGTTTAATCAAATTTATTGTATTTAAAATTTTCATTACAACATTTTGCACAATTGTCGGTTCTGTGTATGAGCGAGAGTATTGTGGGTGTTGTCTTTTAAGTGGTTTATATCCCAACAAACGTTCACATTTGATTTCAATTTGCAGATAACTGGTTTTCTTTAAACGTATCAGCTAACGTGTCAAATGCCAGATAATCGAAAGTTTTTCTATTATTATTTATGTATGTACATAAGTACTACTAAGGGTGCGTCATCTAAGTATTATGCCGGTATGTAAACATTGAATGATTTGAACAATTATCAACCGATTCACTTGAGTAAAGTGAAATAGTGACGATGTTTTTGAAACGTAAATTCAGTACAATTTAAACGTTGAATCGTTTCACACCGAAACAACGCTCCAAAATAGTGACGATGTACATTTAAAATAGTCGTTCAGACGTGCATATCATCGAAAATATCGTGGCCAACAAGTATGAAGTTCTATTGACTCATATAATATTGCCAACAGTCGCTCGAATGATTGACAGTGAACCTGATTTTTGGAAGGAAATTTTGATGACCAACGATACCCATTTCACACTCTCTGGCGCCGAGGAGGCGAAACAGTCGATGGGAATCGATTCGATATCGGTGGATGTTGGCTCATTATGTCTGCTCACAAATGTGTGCAAAAGGTCTGGACCTTCACTGGTTTCAACAAGATGGTGTGCCATGCCACACTGCAAATTAAACAATGCAGTTTCTGCAACGAAAATTCCCTGGACCTGTGGTGTCAAAAAATGGCGACATTGACTGGCCACCCAGATTTTCCCAGATCTGGTCATATCAAATCTCAGATTTGACCCCTCCCGACTTCTTTGTGTGAGGTTATTTGAAATCAAAGTGTACGCCAGCAAGCCTCAGACTATTGACGAACTCAAGGCAAACATTCATACCGGATCATCACTAAACCGCCCGAGATGCTCGAAAAAGTGATGGATACTTGATTGATGTTGTATTCAAGAACTAGTCCAAATAAATTGTAAAGAACCAAATTAAATAAAAATACCTCATATATGGAAATCGGTTGTTTTTCTTTAAGTTATTTAATATTCACACACGGACATACAAGATGGTGCACCCTGTATATTGACAAATTCATTCCACAATTAGTTTGCACATAGTTCTTAATTTTTCTAGCACTCTCATTTAAGTTATTTTTTCTTTACTTTATAAATGTATCTACCTATTTCTAAAAATGGATGGTTATTCTAAAACTGGGCTTGCTTGTCAGACATGACGAGAACGGATTTAATTTTTAGAGACTTGCATCTGTGTTTATTGGGTATTGAATGTTTTTCGCCATCGAGTCATTTGAACAATTTCAATTAAAATGTTGTAAATTTTGCCATTTGTAATATTAAATAAAATTTGCTGTAATCGCCAACTAATGAAATTATTTTAAAACGATTTTTTTTTAAATAAAATATTTAAATACCTTATGAAAGTGCCATTTAAAAAAAAAAAATCCCGTTAAGGTGTGAACATAAGACCTGATATTTTCAGGGGCGCTGATCAAATCTGTAGGTATTTAAATTTTTAGGGTCATGAAAGGCTTAAAGGAGCTATGTAGATGCTTTTGAAAATGAAGTTAATCCACTGGTATATTTTTCAATATACAACTTCTAAAATAAGGAGAAAAGGCAAGATTTGGGAGCTAATGCATTTGAAAATAGGCTTTATATTTTTCAACATAAAATTTGTGAAATAAGGAGAAATTTTACATTTGGTGTTTGACAATAGGCTTGATGGAAACTATTCGAATGCAGAATTAAGTTTCTCAGTTTTCATTAAGAAACTCTATTGCAAATGTATTTTGTGTGATATTTCGGGGGAAAATGGCTCCGCATCTAGGTTATAGTATATATAAAAAAAACAATGAGGAAAATCGACAAATTACTCTACAGCTAGTTAGTAGTCGTCACTAGAGGGTTAAAATAAAAGACCATCCTCCATTAATTTTCAATGGCTAACATTTTCCTCAATATGCTCAACCTCGATCGCCAACCCGTCAAAGGTCACCCATAGAGAATTTTCTTTTTTATGAAATGGGGTCCCCACCCCTCAAGCTGATCTGAGAGGTATATAAAGTTAGACCATTAATTTTTGCTTTCAATCATTTTTCCCAAATACACTTATCCCCATCTCCAATCCTTTAGGGAGGGCTTCCATACCTTAAAAACTTCAAATTATCCCACACGAGTTGCCCATAGAGGGTTAAAATGTAAGACCGACCTTTATTATTTTAACTCTCCAATATTTTTTCAGAACATACTTACCCCATTTATCTCCATATAAAATGGAATGAAATTAGTTTTCAACTTGTTTTGACTTTTTTCAATGCATCTAACTTCTAAATCTTGACTGACCCGTAAAAACTGAACACACGTTCGTGATCAGCAACCCCGAAAATGTTAAGTCTAAAATTTAAACCTAACGGGTTTTTTGGGCTGTTGTACATTGTAATTACACTGTGCAACCAGAAATTTTGAAAATGGAATCGGTCAACGCGATTATATGTATTTGGGTACTCTGAATCCGAATCTGTGCTCTATACTCTGTTTTCCCCAAATTTTTACCATTTAAGGACACTGTCATATGTAACAATATTTTTTACATAAGATACCCGATTCCCTTGGTGTCTGAGAAAAAGTTCTTATGGTAAGCTAATTCACAAATTTTTTTCTTTTTTGGTTCTGATGCCTACCCTTTTTTGTAAGATCTTACTGTTTTCAGGCGCTGTAAGTTGAGTCTTCGAGTTATTAAGTAGCGTCTTTAGTGCGAATATTCTACAAATTATTTACTGATGAGTTTTATATTTGTATGTGAATAATAACTTAAATATATGCATACCTAAATTTAAAATTTAAAAGTTATTTCGACCTTTTGATATTAAAAACATTTTCATATGACCTGACCATACGTAAATACACAATAGCTCAGCATTAACTTCATTAATTTCTGCTTTTGCCACCTTCCATACGCGATCATGCATACGATAATAAGTAAGAACTGCCACCAAAAGATTGCGCAATTAGCGCAATCCCGCACACTTTTGCTTAGCAAAGTTTTCGATTGAGGCAAACTTTTGTATGTTTTCATTTTGTTATTAAGGCTAAAAAGAAAATGATGATGACTCATTGCATACTCTTACCGTTCAACAAATAGAGCTCGATGCTCAGTTAAAGGAAAATGTTCAAATATATTTCAATTAAAATCTAAGGTATTCTGTTTTTTCAAAGTAATCTCAAGTTTTGCAATATATTGCATATAACTTGGTTTGCTTTTTGATTTATCTTTTTACACTCTCTTCGAACAAATCTAAAATGATTACCCAATATCAAGAAACAAGATAGGAGCAAATGTAAAAAAAAAAAATTTGTTTACTCAAATTAGTCAAGCAGTACTTGAATAAGTATTTGTTGAGAAGTGGTTTTGACTGAAGTGGATATCTATCTGAGTGTGTGTGTGTGTGTGTGTGTGTGTGCGAGTAATGGATATGTGTTTGCATGAATGTGTAATACAATATTTTCATAAGCTTTGCTTTGCTCTCTCATTGTGCATAGATATATTGCTCCATTTTGTCAGATACAAAAAGGCACTTGTCGTCTGACATGGTGGGTCATTTTAGTTACAATAAACAAGCAAACAAACAAACAAACAAATGTGTATGTTTCACTTCCGGCCTTCTTTATCTCTCTAATACTCGTTATCTTATATTTGTCTGTATTATTTTTCTTTTGCAGGAGCAGGTTAAACTAGATGCGACCAAACAGGTGACCAGCCCAGATGATTGCGATGATCTCAGTCCAATGCCACAAACCGCTGCTCCACCTGTACGACGACGTGGCGGTATATCTGCCGAGCCGGTTACCGAGGAAGATGCCACCAGCTATGTGAAAAAAGTTGTACCCAAGGACTATAAAACAATGGCGGCTCTATCGAAGGCCATTGCCAAGAATGTACTATTCTCACATCTGGACGAAAACGAACGCTCAGATATTTTCGATGCAATGTTCCCGGTGACACATTTGATGGGCGAAAATATCATTCAACAAGGTGACGAGGGTGACAATTTCTATGTGATTGATCAGGGTGAAGTAGAGGTGAGTAGTGTGTTTGGAGCAATGAATTTGAAGCAATGAATTTGAATGTATTACTTAGTATTAATCACTAATTGCTATACTATGTATGTATTTTAGGTTTTCGTTAACTCCGCAATGGTAACAACTATCGCTGAAGGTGGTAGCTTCGGTGAATTGGCACTCATTTATGGTACACCACGTGCAGCTACAGTTAAAGCCAAAACTGATGTTAAGCTTTGGGGCATCGATCGTGATTCATATCGGCGAATTTTGATGGGTTCCACCATACGCAAGAGGAAAATGTACGAAGAATTCCTTTCTCGTGTTTCAATTTTGGGTTAGTGTTTGAAATTGTATGCCATGTGTAGTATGATGAAATGAAATTATGTATTTTATTTTTTCGTTTATTTTTATAGAGAGTCTTGATAAGTGGGAGCGCCTTACTGTCGCTGACTCACTGGAAACAGTAGCATTTGAAGATGGTGAAACGATTGTTAAACAGGGTGAGCAAGGCGATGATTTTTATATTATTGTCGAGGGATGTGCTGTGGTGCTGCAGCGACGGGCTGAGGTTGGTATTCACAGTTAGGTGCACTTTGTACAAATTGCTTCAAGTATTTTGTATTACTTCTAATTGCAGCAAGGTGACGAGCCAGCTGAAGTTGGACGCTTAGGCCCAAGCGACTACTTTGGTGAGATTGCTTTACTGTTGGATCGCCCTAGAGCAGCGACTGTTGTGGCAAGGGGTCCATTGAAATGTGTGAAATTGGACAGAGCGAGGTAAGGCTTCGGAAAATGGTTTATGCCACAGTAAACCAAAATGGGGGGGAAAAAATTTAGATTTTACTTTTGCTTTCAATGGGAAATAACATTTGACTTTTACAAAAGTTTTAACTTTTTTCGTCTCAGAGTATCACTAATCGTCAGAGTAACATATTTAGGCACTTCATGCATAAAGTCGGAGGGTAAACATGTGTGGGAATCAATCCTGAGGCTATTAGATTTCCAGTCTAGCACTCATTCACAAGACCATCGAGGTGGTGAAATAAAGTGTACTTAGCTTGCAACAAGAGTGAGCAAGCTAGTTATCAAAACTGCGATTTATTTTGATTATTTTGACACAAAACTTGAGTGGTTGGACCTAGGCTCTCCATGTGTCACTAAAAAAGAAAGACAAAGAATCAGTGACAGATATTTCCAAAAGCTTTTACATTCACATTCACTATTTATTTCTCGAGAGAATCGAAAGGAACGGGTTGTATCTGCAAATGCTCATGTTAATTAGAATACTGAGAAATGGCGAACCGTTCTTTTTTCTGGCGAATCAGAATTTAATATCAATAGTTGTGCTGGAATGAAGCTAGTTGGCAGGTCAAAAGCCAACACTTAAATCCACGCTATTCAACAGGTTCGTTATGTTTTTCGGGTGATAGAATTGGCCCAATTCATAGAATTAATGGTATTATTAATCGTTTCGTGTCTTATACAAAGGCATTCTTCGGAATTTTACTTGCATGTTGTCTCATGCTGAGGATAAAATGCCGTTAAAGTCAATCTATCAATAACGATCCGAAGCATACTGTTAAATGTGTCAAAAACTGCGTAGTTGCTAACAAAGTCGATGTTTTGAAGTGATAAAGAATTTATTGGGAAATTGTAGATCGGTAAATATAGCGGAGGAAAGTGTAAAAGCGAGTATTATTTTTTTCGCCTAAGCAGATATAGCATGGAAGACCAGACGTCCACAGACGGTTTGTGTAACTTGATCGAGTTAATACAATCCCACGCAGATGCAAAGCTGTATTAAAAAGTAAAGGATATGACACAAAAAACTATATGCTTTAGTTTTGTCCGAAACTAAATATTGTAGTTTTTTTGTCATCATTACCAAAAATTTTACAATTTTGTAGCACTTGTTCTAAACCGCTCTGCGTAATGTAAAGGCACTGAGCGAAACTTAACATTTTGACCACAAAAACAAATCATTTGGTCTACATAACATACAAACACAATGCAATACATTAACGAATAATTTCATATATAATAGTGATTGATAGTAATTCTGCTTAAAATTTGAATTCTTACAGATTTGAACGTGTTTTGGGTCCATGCGCCGATATACTCAAACGCAACATTACACAATATAACAGCTTTGTTTCATTGTCCGTTTAAGCCAACAAAAACAACAGCTACAGTAACACATCCAATATCAAATACAACAACAACATCTTAGTATT
The DNA here is from genome assembly GCA_958295655.1 of Palloptera scutellata. Classification (NCBI taxonomy): domain Eukaryota; kingdom Metazoa; phylum Arthropoda; class Insecta; order Diptera; family Pallopteridae; genus Palloptera; species Palloptera scutellata. Next base: position 63,184,491 of record OY282449.1, on the reverse strand, counting down.
TGAGAAATTATATAGAAAACAACTACAACATCACAGAGAGCAACACAAATTTTGTAATTTGTAAATTGAAAATAACAAAAGCAACTACAAAAATTCTAAACAATAGCAATTTAAATAAAGCAAATGAATTTTTGGAATAAACAAAAAAGAAAATATGAAAAAAATTTTAATAACATTATATAAAAAAAAAAGAATAAGTTTGCACACACACATACATAGACAGACACACATTTATATTAAATATATAAGAAGAAACGCTGTACTGTTTTTGGAAACTAAAAATGAAAATGAATTCATGTCAAATAAAGAAGAATCAAAAGGAAACAAAAACAAATAAGTTAGATAACAATTTTCATGCCGCATAAACTAAGTAAGATGCTTCTACTCTTCTGCTTACACTACGACTTCCAGTTTACTTGCTTTCCTAATGTAAGCCATTAGTTATGCTTCTTTTCTTTCCTTTTAATTACATATAATTGTAAATTGATGAACTTAAGTTGAGTTGCATACAAATGTACATGTACGAAATCAAACATCAAATATCGTGTATGAAACTGAATTACGATTTAAAATAATTTAGAATTTTTTTGTTTTGTTTCTCTTCTGTTCATGCAAATTACAATTTTTCTTATTAAATACACACATAAAATAATTACTTTGAAATTGAATTAAACAAGTCGAACTTTGCAGTAGTAAATACGCGGCAATAGGCGCGAGGCGCTATAAACTTTATAAAAGAAAAAATTAATAAAAACAAAAATTAAAATTATTACTTTAATTAAATTTTGTTAATTTGAAGTTAAGTATGTAAAGAAAATTTCATTAATTTTTGTTTATAGATTGCAAATAAATATCTAATTTATCTATTGAATTTAAACAATGTTGATTTTCTTTTATTTTGGTTTTTGATATTTTATATATTACTTAGTTATATTACATAATATTTACATATTATTTTCTTTTTTTTTGAAGAAATTTTCTTTTGCATTTTATCGTTAATTATGTTGTGTCCTGAAATGCTCTTTTTTATTCGAATTTTCAACTGCCACAATCACAACTAAGGAATTATTGCAATTATTAAACAATGGACTGTGTGAATAATGTCAAAGTTATTGCTTTTTCTCGGTTTTTTTGGAACAAAATATTCTGTATACAAACATTTTTGTTACAAAAATTTTAGTAAAAACCTTTATTTATTTATTTATTTTTTTTTTTCGATTCACAATGTCCGTTTAAAGATAAACAAAGTAATTGGTGATTGAAAAGTAGCATATTTGTTTTTTTTATTTCTTCTAAACCAAAACGATAAAATGCATTTAAGAATCATTTTGAAACTTTGATACGACACACATACACATACAAACAAGCCACAACGTTATGGAAAAGTTTGTAATAAAATCGCTAGCTAAATAATACATACATACACAGATGATTTTATAGAAATAAATCTAAATAGTGCTGGTGCGCTCTTGTATTTGTTCTGAAGAAAGAAACAAAAAGCCTACATACATATATAAACTTTAACTAACCAACCAAAAAAAAAAAAAGAAGAAAGAGCATATAAAATCATATGCTATCTACTTACATACGTACATACATATATTTATGTATGTATAAATATAAATATATATTTTTTTTGAAGAATTATTTAATGTTTTTAACAGCGAAAGGAATTATGAATACACTCCAGCATACATACATACTATATACGTACGGGCATGTTTTGGCAACATCAATTTACATGCGAAATATTCCAAATTGAAGTTAATTTCCGTTCGAAATTTATTTGATTCAACTGGCGATTTAAACTGAAATTCTGTTTAAAATTAATTACACCGCTCTTTTTCGAAATCGAGAATAGTTTTCAATCGAAATTGATATTTTCTTTTCTTTTCTCGAATCGTACTTTCGCAATTAAAATCCACTTTTGATTGCGATCGAAATTTCTACTTTCTTGTAAAAGCTGGTTGCAGAACATGCCTGCCGCAGAGCTTTATTGTGTGGCTAATACACACAGAGAGAAGTTTTGCCAAATGTATGCTGCTTAGAGTTGGTAAAAATCGGAATGTTATAAATAAATGAAGATCACCCGCCGGCGGGTTAATTAATATAAATATAAGGAGTGGGACACAACACACGTACTCACTCACTTCACACCACCACACTAAACCTTTGTATTTTCCAGGCACTTCATCAAAGCAAAAACCTAATAATTAAATCTAACAACTATCGCTTTGCTTTTTTGAATGTTGAGAGAAAAAAAGAAAATTAATCTTAAAATAAATTATTTTATTTAATTTTAATTGAATATATTGCAAAACAAAAACAATATAATGACAGCAACAAAAAAAAAAAAAAAAAACTAAACGAACATATTCTTTGTTATTAATAATTTTATTTTATTTTTATTTCAAGTAACTAGAATTGTTTCAAAGATGATATTTTGCATTTATTGAAAATCAGATTTCGATCGAAAGTGAAATTAGAATCAGAGGTTCAAAACAAGTTTGCTTACTTTTCTGCTCTCAGTTTCGAATGAAATATGAATGGAATTGAAGTTGTGGCAAAATTAGCTTTCGATTTAATTGAAGTCTGTGGCGAAATTAGCTTTCGATTTAATTGAAGTTGCAACACAAATGCGAAAGGGAGTTTCTGAATAAAACTGCAAGCTTTTCTCATTTTTTTTTTTAGAGAAAATGAATTGGAAATTTGAGCACCGATAAACTAAACTGTATAGTTTAAATTCTGAGTAAATAAGATTTCAACCGATTTCCATAGAAAGTTTCAAAAAATGCTTGGATTAAGTATCAGTTTATGTTTTTTTCTCCTACTCTCCACACTAAACAGCAAACATTTGAAAATATTTCATAAAAGTATCTTGCAAAAACACACAATTTACAGTATATGTATTGAAAAAACAAATGAAACTATTTAAAATGGCTTAAAGAAACTACGAAATTAACATAGCACACTCAGCCAGCCACATGGATACATACGTACGCAAACATTTAAATTAAGAAGTATTTGTAAATTTTCTTAAGTGAAAAATAAATCAACAAAAAATGCCAATTGGCGCAAGCAAAAATCAAATTATTAATATTTTAAGAAAAAGTAAAAAAAAAAACAAAATTGAAAACACTTCGCGTTTAGAATCAGCTGATGATGGAAATACTGAAATACTGAAAAAAAAAAAACAAAACAAAACAAATCAAAACAAAAATTAAAAGAAAATGTTTCATTTATGTCATATTTGTGTATTTTGTGGTACTTATTAATGTCATAATTTAACAGTAAACAAAATACAAAAACAAAAAAGTATATAATTATGTGAAAGAGTAAAAGTAATTACGTACATGAATAAATAAAAATAATGCATAGAATCTATTGGGCATAAAAATATATACGACAAAAAATATACGAAAAACTGGTTTTATTTTAATTTATTGCTTTTTCGGCGGAATGGAAATGAAAATTGAAATGGAGTGATTTTTGTTCTTGACGTCGGTGTTTTTCTTATGGAAATGCAGAGTGTCATCAGTTAAATTATTTATTTTTGGCAAATTGCCTACATCTTATTTTAAGAAAATTTTGCAATGAGTAAAATGATTTAATAGATTAGCGATAAGAAGATAGGCTTATCGCTAATTGTACAGCTTTGTGAATAGAGCAAGGAGATCAAACTCATATTGCATATCGTACCGCCGTACATTGAGCTATGGAATTATATGTTGTATAAAAATTGTAAATAAAAATGGGATTTGAGTACGCTAGAGCCCTTAATTTTGTGAAGTTCGATGACAAAAAATGTGTGAGCCACATGAAATGAAGGTCGTGTTTTGGTGTGCTCTTCGATGTTTTACTATTCGAAAAAATGGATCAAAGAAACTGTATTCAGTTTTGTGTAAAAAATGAAATTAAATGCGCAAGGATATTTGAAATGTTGACTGTGGCCTTTGGCGAGTCTACTATGAGCAGAACACAAGTTCAATTGTGGTATAACCGGTTTAAGGAAGGCCGAGAAGATGTCAATGACGATGCTCGTCCTGGTCGCCCGAGCACGTCAACAACCGATGAAAACATTGACGCAGTGAAGAAAATGATTTTGGATAATCGTCGAATCGTCGAATCACTATCAGAGAGGTTGCTGATGATGTTGGCATATCGTTCGGCTCATGCCAAGCAATTTTTACGGATGTTTTAGGCATGAAACGTGCGGCAGCGAAGATTGTTCCAAAATTGGTAAATTTTGAGCAAAAACAACGTCGCTTGTGCGTAAGTTTTTGGCCAAAAACAAAACTGTTATCATGCCTCAACCACCGTATTCACCGGACTTGGCCCCCGCTGACTTTTTCCTCTTCCCAAAACTGAAGACACCGATGAAAGGAAAGCGTTTTGCTACGATTGAGGAGATAAAAGAAAAATCGAAACAGGAGCTGTTGGCGATACCAAAAAGCGCGTTTCAGAAGTGTTTCGAGGATTGAAAAAAACGCTGGCAAAAGTGTATTATATCTGAGGGGGATTACTTTGAAGGGGACAAGATAGTTGTTGATGAATAAATAAATACTTTTTGGAAATAACGTTTATTTTTTTATCATACCTCGTAGATACAATTTTTCCGCAACGTATCTAATGGGTGAGTAGATCCAACGCTTAAGGAGGCCCAAAATTTTCTTTTTTATAAAATATACTTCCCACGCTTCCAGAGTCAAAATGTGAGATCCGCCTCCATTAATTTTCACTTAATAACATTTTTCTCCCATATACTTATCTCACATTTCTAGCCATTAAGGGGGGCCCCATATAAAATTTACTTTTATTATGAAATAGGCTCCGTACATCCAGGGTGATCATAAAGGAGCAAGATATAAAACTGAACTCCATTAATTTTTACTATAAAATAATTAGTTCCCATGTTTTAACCCTAATTGTCTTGACATTGTTGCATCGCATGCAATTCCAAGTAGCATGGTGACGTGAGTTGCAATGTCTGCGGTTGTTTCACTACTAAACTAGGTTCAATGTTTCGGCTTCGAAAGGTTGTTTCTTCCACCCATTTTGTTGTGCCTTCTGCACACGGGGTGAGGTGTTTACTATCTGGGTTGTTAAATCTCTGATGATGATGGCCTTATGGCCACTGTGCTTGTGTAAGTTACTAATTCTGCATTTAACGCTGCGCGTGATCGTCGGCAAGGTGAGATATATTATCGAGCTTCAAAAGTGTATTGGCTGTATTCCTTAAAGAGCTCAAGCTCTAAAGGCACCAGATTGTCGAGAGGAGTATCCTGCTATGTTCGTTGCTGCGGTAGCAGCCCCATATAGTGGACCATAGGTTGAAATCACCGGCGATCAAAAGCGGGTGTTTGCCATGTGCTTCCTTTGCCAGCGTCGTCATCATGCCTTTGAATTCTTTGACACTCATACTTGGTGGGTTATAACTAGCAACTAAAAAAGTATATGCCGCCCATCTTAACCCACGTGAACTCCTACTCAAGTGGAGCCAACTTCTCTGAGGTGTGGCGTTTCCTAGCGTCCAATTATGACCGCCCACATCAGCATATTGCTCCGATCGAAATGCAATGTCAAAGGCATGCTCCACTGTAGTTTGTCGCAGGAGCTCCTGTGCCTACACGCAGTGGTTGAGATCTAGCTGGATAACCATCATTGTCTCTTGTTATTTTGCTGCTTTGGAAGCAAAGGACATTTTGAGCCCCCTGCCGTTTGTGCTCCTTTGCAGAGGGCACATTGTTCGTAATTTGGGCAGGTTACGGCAATGTGCCCATTTTCTGCATATGGTACTGCGTTGAGCAATATGGCCGAAGCCCCAGCACTTTGAGCAGTACTTAAGATTCAACTTCTCTTCTCCGGCTCGTCACTCAACCGAAGCATACTCGTTGTGTACTTACTACAGCTTCCGCGTCGTCTGCGGGTAAAAACATAAATGCTGTTGGCGTACCGTTATTTCATAGGCGTTTAACTGCCGATTTGTCTGGGAGCCTGATTTTGCACCAGTCATGTAGTGCTTTGCAAATCTCCTGAGTGAGTGTCTCCTTTAGCACTTCCTCTATTGACGTTTGGTATTTGGTCATGGAAATCTCTACAACAATAATATTATATTTAACCAAAACCTATCTAATCAAAAATAAAAGGTGATTTTTTTGCTACTTGGTTTTTGAGGTTTACATTTCTGACAGTTCACCAGTGATTCTTGACATGTGTCAAAGTAAAAAATGCTCAGTTTGGTTTTCATCATTTCATCATGAATAGACTTACGCCTGAACAACGTTTGCAAATTATTGAAATTTATTATCAAAATTCGTGCGCTGTAAAAAATGTGTTTCGCAAACTAATTGCGAACGAGGCTCATTTTTGGATCAATGGATACGTGAATAAGCAGAATTGCAGTGAAGACCAGCCAGAGGCAATTCAGCAGCTACCAATGCATCTCGAAAAATGCTCTGTTTGGTGCGGTTTATGGGCAGGCGGCATCATTGGGCCGTACTCCTTCAAAGACGATGAAGGCCGCAACGTTACGGTCAATGGAGAAAGGTACCGTTCGATGATAACAGACTTTTTTTTTTGCCGAAAATGCAAGAATTGAACTCGGCCGACATGTGGTTCCAACAAGACGGTGCCACATGACACATGTCAGACTGCACTCAAAACCATGCTTTAATTGAGAAGCGAATTTGGTGGGCAGTTAATCTCACGTTTTGGTGTAGTCAATTGGCCACCAAGATCGTGTGATTTGACCCCGTGAGACTATTTTTTGTGAAGCTATGTTAAGTCTCTTGTCTATAGGGACAAGCCAACGACAAGACACGATTGCTGCTTTGGAAGCCAACATTGAACGCATCATTGCGTCATTTGTGAGATTCCGGACGAAATGTGTGAAAAAGTGTGCCAAAATTGGACCTTCAGAATGGACCACTTGAAGCGTAGCCGCGGGCAACATTTAAGTGAAATTATCTTTAAAAAGCAAATGGCAAGAATTGATTTATCCAAATAAAAATTTCATTCACTTTTGTAAAATGTCTATGTTTTTTTCAATTTCCACCAAGCTCTTAAAAAAATTACCCTTTATAATAGAAACTTTTTAATTGAAAACAGAAACTATAAGACCGACTGTTTACATTAGAAAACTGTTTAAGTCTATTATTGTTCCTGCTGAATTGAACTAGTTTTGAGATCTAATGGAATTCCAATAGATACACACACTTACGTAATTCACTGTGAAACAATATCAAACAATTGACGGTATTTAATATTTAGTATTGAAATACTTGCCATTATAACAATCAGAACTTGTGCTGAAAAATTAAAATGCTCGTCAAATATTAACAAATATTTAGTTAACTAATAACTTAAACCTTTAAAATGTATGCAATTGGGCATGGTTACGATTTATGGAGTGGCCAGTAATTTAAGTCAATTTCGATTTTCTTTATCTTCGGATCCACCTTCGCCCTGAAGACTAAATTATACTAACAGTTCTTGGAAAGGGCTTTCGATTGAGTGAGCTTATCATATTAATATTTATAGGTACATACATACATACATACAGTGTCGGACAATCAAATAAGAACACCTTGCACTAAAAAACTTCCATTGATTTTTTTTTATCGGATTGCTTATGGCAAACAATTTTTATAGAGAAGAAAATGGTATGGTATATACTTTATAAATTTCTAGGTGGCAACACTACATTTAAATATTTTTTGGGGATTCCCAACCAAAAAAGTTGAAGCGAAGTATTCGAAGGCGGACAATCGAGTAAGAACAGCAGACGAAAAAATTTACAAAGAAAACTAAATTAAAAAGAAAACTTAAATTTGTTTATAATTTGTACTGGTAAGCATTTAAATGGTAGCATTGAGGGTAATTCAACAAATTAAATGTAAACTATTGCGTAATGTCACAGCAAAATGGGTCGAGTAAAGCACTGTAGCAAGGAGGAGCGTGATTTGGTGAAAAAACTGCGAATTGAGGGACAAAGCATCCGCCAAATAGCTAAAACAATTAGCAGGTCCTCGACATTTGTGTACCAATCTTTATTACCTCAAAAATCTCATTGCAGCCTACCTCTCGGCTCCGCAAAACTACAAGTGCAGATGACAATCGCATAAAAATTTTGGCGGCGCGCAATCCATTTAAGGCAGCTGCCGCAATTAGAGAGGAGACAGGGGTTCAAATTTGTGCTCGATCAGTAAGGAGACATTTGGTGGGGGGAAAAAAATGTATGGGAGAACAGCACGAAAAGTACCAATGTTGATACAAAGACATTGAAAGTGACCCAAAGAGTTCGCTGAAGCGCACATTGAGTGGGATGGTTCAATTAATGCAAAAAATTGCCTAACGTATTATGGACAGAAGAAAGCAAGGTGAATCTTGTTGGAAGTGATGGCAAACGTTGGGTTAGGCGCCCGAAAAATGCAGAATTGAGCCCAAAATATACTAGGAAGACGTTTAAGCACGGAGGTGGAAGCATCATGTTATGTGGATGCTTCTCTTGGTATGGTGTGGGCCCTCTGTATTGGGTAAAAGAAACGATGGACAGATTTCTTTACGTAAACATCCTTCAGTAGGTGATGCTTCCTTATGCTGAATGGGAAATGCCCCTGAAATGGCAAATGCAACAGGATAACGACCCAGAGCACACCTCAATCCTTGAGCGAGATTGGTTTTCCCATCATGGAATTCCCGTTATGACCTGGCCTTCACAATCTCCTGAACTTAATTCAATTGAGAACTTGTGGAATATGGTCAAAGAGAAGATTGGCAGTACCAGAGCTAAAAACAAAGACGAATTGTGGCAAAGCATTCAAAGAGCGTGGTATTCCATACCCCAGTCTACTTGGGCGTCTCTGGTGGAATCAATGCCTAGAAGGTGTAAGGCGGTTTTAATTAACAAAGGCTGTTCCACAAAATAGTAGCATTAGTGAATAATTTGAGTCAATATTTTATAATTTTTTTTCTTTTAATTGAATTGTTTTTTTTTTATTGTCCTTTTGAAATGTGATTTTATGTATAACTTTTAAATTTCTTTTTTTACACTAAATTGATTTTGTTTTTGTTTTAAAAAATATTTAACTTATGGAATAAATGAATAAAAGTAAATACCTTTTAAATTTATCATATAAGCAAAGAGAAATATTTTTTTAATGTTTTTGGTTTCAGAACAAGATGTTCTTATTTGGTGGTCCGATACTGTATGTACTCGTATTGAAAAGGGAGATTAAAGAATACTTAATGAAAAAGGGTGTATCAAGAGATAAAAACTTGTATAACAAAGATAAAGACTGGATACAAATAAATTTGGATTTCCATACTATGTTTATCGGAAAGTGAAGTAGAACAAAAGATTACAATATAATGAAACTAAAAACACCAACAAAACAACAGTAGGCATTATATGGTAATTATAAAATAGGAACTGGAGAGAAATTGCGTCTTTTAAAAAATCACTTGCTGTGGCAAAGCAATTTAAATGTCACACATACACAAAAGTGAATATATTTTTTCACCCAGCAAATCATATCGTCAATGAAACTGTAGAACCGCACATACATAGTACATACCATACGAGAACATATAGTACTAACAAACTTTGGTAAGAACTTATATTTCAATATAGCTTTTCGTGAATCGGACCTTACACGGTCAATAACAATGACATTACCTATTTTCAAGTATTGACATTTTTAATGATCGTGTAAGGCAAAATAGTGATCAGTGGTCGCTGCGGCGAAGTGGTAGTGCGTTAGACTGCTAAGCAGAGTGTCCGGGGTTCAAATCTCGGCATAGGCAAAATCAAAAAGTAGAAAAAATAATTTTTCTACACGACACCACATCTTGGCAGGCAATGGCAAACCTACAAGAGTAAAAATTGCCATGAAAAGCTTTTCACTTCGCCGTTCGGATTCGGCATTAAACTGTAAGTCCCTTCCATTCATGTACAAATATAAAACGCACAACATGAGTGGATGCGAAAAGCTCGGCCTAGGCCCTCCATGGGCTGTTGTGCCATTAAAAGTTAAGTAAAGTAAAGGGCCGCTTAAGAAAATGCAAAAATTCAGTACTATTTACAATAATGAAAGTTTGAAGTTTCAACAACATTGTGCAAAAAACAATTACACTGACGGTCTAAAAACCGCTCTGCAGCTATTTCGATCAAATTTCAAAACACCGTGTCCTTTTTATGATGGCCATTTCCCTGATTATATTTATGTAACGGATTTAAGAAGAGCCTGCCATTTTTAACCGCACCGCTTAGGTTTTAAATGCTTTTTTTTTTGTTTTGTTAGAATGTCAAAAATGTTCCCACGGTAAAAGGTCGTGGTTATGCTGGTGTTCGCTGTTCGGCGAACATGTCATATTTTTCTCTTGTGCTCGGTGTGGTGGTTACATTCGAGTTCGTTTTTTGATACTATTTTGTGCGCAATGGCAACACTAAAATGGTATACCAAAAATCTTTAAACGATTTTATCAATATGGAAATTGAAATTAATAACATGTGCAATAAATTATGCAAATAATAGTTGTCGATTATCTGGACCCGTTCGCAAGGGTGAAAGGATCAGGAAGACCTCGAAAAACCAACACTCGGACAGATGGCGTAACACGTAATAAAAGTAAGGACTGAGATAAAGAGCTATCACAATGTGGATTTAATTGCCGAAACTGTGCGTAGAAGGCTACGGTACTGCGGGCTATATCGAAGACGACCAGATAAAACGCTTCTATTGACGAAACGAATGAAAGCTTGGCTTTGATCAAAAACTATCGAAACTGGACCCTGGACTATGCACAGATAATCTTCCATATGTTCGTTGTTCAGATGGTGAAAGGTACAAGAATATCTATGTAGTGAAAACAGTGAAGTTTTCAGGTAGCCAGATGGTGTAAGGCTGGGACTTTTACTCGGGTCCCTTATTTCATATCCAAGGAAACATGAATGCTGAAAAATATGAACGAATTCTTAGGGATCAACTTCTGCCAGCCATTTATGCAGCATTTATCTCACAGTATTGAATTTGTTGTCCCGGACGATTCTGTGCTATGTCATCATACGAAATCGGTAAGTAAAGGCTTTGTGTGCTGATTAATGTTTAATAACTTGAAAAATAATAACAAAATTTTCATATAAATTTTTGTTTTTTATTTCAGATTAACTAAATAAGATTTGGATGATATTAGGATTTGCCAACTGGAGTGAGTGGCCTGGAAACTCCCTGATTTAAATCCTACAGAACACCTCTGGTGCACATGATGTAGAGAAAGTGGCTGAGAGTAAGCCAGAGAGTAAAGGATCGCTTGCTGCAGATTTGGTTAAAGTTTGGTAGGAAGAAATTGCCGATTATATCCGTTCAAGTCCTTGTTGACTCAATACCATCCAGAGAAAAGCTGTAATAATGGTAAAAGGATGAGCAACACGATACTAATATTTTTTGTTTCTTAGTTTTGGTGTTAAGTCAATAGAATCGAGCAAAAATCCAAAAAAAAAACTTTCCCCAACTTTTTATTTAATTGAATTTTTAGCAATATCCTTAAAACTGGGAATTTTCTTCGATAATTTTATTTTAACTACAGCCATGGCCAAAATAATGGAAACACCGTCTTTGGTTCTACATAATGACATAAAAGGATAGTTTATATGACTCCATCCGATTCATATGGTTAGTTCACAATACATGAACAGTATCTTATCTATTTCTAAAAAAATTATTACTTACACTTGTTGGTATTGTCTATGTACTATAACCGTTATTTACCATGTCAACAACATTTATTTGGATAAAATATAGAAACACTTCGTTTTTAAAAGAAAGCATTGTTTTTTTTTTATTAAAATTCTTCAATGTCATTGATTTATTAAATTTTTATTAAAATTCAACAATGCCATTAATAATTTATTGTAAAGCCTTTATTTCTTATAACCTCACTCAATCTTTTCGGCATAGAGTCCAACAAGTTTTTGACATTTTGCAATCGGAATCGAGTACTATGCTTCCTGAACGATTCGCCACAATTCTTCTACATTTGATGGGTTATGCTTTCCAACATCTACCTTCAGGTCATGCCACAAATTCTCAATCGAGTTTAAGTTTGGTGATTGAGACGGCCACTCCAAAATGTCGAGTTTTTTTGTTTGAGACAAATTTTTCGTATACTTGGCTGTGTGTTTAGGATCGTTATCCTGTTGAAAACGCCATTTTAATGGCATATTTTCCTCGGTTCATTGTAGTGTAGTGTGTACACAAATGTGCATACTGCCGACCCTACAATATAATGTACGTTTCGTTGTCAAGCATTGAATGACAAATATGCTAGCGCTGCATCATTGACACGCGCTACGCTCAAAGCTTGCGAATGGTTCGGTCGCTGCCAAAAATATGTAATTTGAATCCTTTCTTGGATTCGACTGTTCGACTGAGACAGCGAAATATTGCTATAGTGTAAGTAGATTAACTATATATCGTAAGACTGTATCCAAAATAATATAAAAGAGCCGAACTGACCACAAATAAATCAAGATTGAAATTACAACTTAAGCCGGCAACACTTGTTTTATTTTGTATTTGACTTTTTCCTGCCTTTAGCCGTCAAAAGCTATAGCCGGCAAAACAATTAGAGTAATCGAAGGCAAATTCTGCCGATTACAATCTACAAAAATAAAATCGTGTCTTTTCCCATACGGTAGCATGGTATTTTGTAAAATATCTACGTAAAAATTGGTGCAACTCCATACCAGGAAAAGCAATCCCATAGTATCAGGCTGCCACCTCCATGCTTTACAGTAGTAAAGGCTAGTGTAGTTTTCTTTTAACTCGCTAATAAATAGTATAGTTATATAGTTATTATATGTATATTCTTTAAAATAATGTTATTTAGACTCTTATTATAAACAATATTATTAAAATTTTTGTGTGGTGCAGTTTTTATGACCGCCAGTGTACTACTTATTTCAGGAATTTATTTAAGTGAAAGAACTTAAGCGATATTGTAATTTAAAAATCATCGCTTAGATATGAAAATTGTTGTAGTTAGTTACATGTAATCAAACGAGATCTCCCGAATGCGAGATCCTTTTTGATATCGCCTTAAGTTTTCGAGATATTCAGATTGATTTTTTCGTACGTTCGATCATCAATCGAGATTTTTCAAAAGTCGTCGAATGTAACACACGACAATAATATATCCAGGCAACGAAATTTAAAGGCACATCCATTAGCGGATCTAGAAATTTGCTAATAGTTGGTTTATGCCCCCACACTTTACTTACTTTACTTTACTTTACTTTTAATGGCACAACAGCCCATGGAGGGCCTAGGCCGAGCTTTTCGCATCCACTCATGTTGTGCGTGTTATATTTGTGTGCCCCATACACACTATTTTATACAGGAACAACGATCATAATGTATGGAACATTTGTTGGCAACAAGTGGTGATCTCCTCCCCTTGACTTCGTTAGAAGTTACATACTACTTACATACATACTTCAACAAAATAATTTTTCGCTGGGTATGCTTTTATGTAGGAAAAAACTGTAGATAATAGTTGATAAATTTCCATTGCAATTTGATTCAACTTAATTAACACGCTCACATGCTACAATCACCGACAAAATCACCAACGACAAATCGGTGAAAATGAAAATAGAAGCAAACACAACAAAACTCAGTTTATGTATATTGCTTCTTTTTTCATTAAACGTAAACGAGTAATATCTGAAAGAGAGCAAGCAGTCCAAATTCAAAATAATAAGCAGCAAAAGCCAGCAAAGCGACCAAAAGTAATGCACACACACCAAACGCCAGTCAGTTCTCTGTGTTCTACGCGCTTAAGCGGTTGAGGAAATTCCAAGTTGTGTGTGTTCACCTGATTGCCAGCAGTGTGTGCCCGTGATCCAAATGAAGTATGAGTAATAAACTTTGATTAAATTGCACCTAGTTAATTTTGTTTTTAACTTGGACCAACAACGCACAGCACAGCGACTATAGAAATGCTGAACAAATCGACAGCACTGACATTTTTCACAGTGTAAAAAAAATAAAACTAAAATATTCAAGCAAAAAAAAAAAAAACGAAGAAACGAATTTGAAATCCAAAAAAAAAAAAAAAAACCTATAAATAATCAAATTTTCCGTATTCAAATAAAAATAAAAAGGCAAAATAGAAAACCAAAAACAAAATAAAATGCTCGATACAATTATTTATATACCAACAATATTGGCGTATACTTTCATATCGCTGCTCGTTGTAATTCTGGCCTTCATTGTCATCTACGTTAGCCATAAAATTTACATTTCGATCTATGACAATTTGCCATTATCACAATCAGCATTGGCGTCTTTGTTCCTGGAAGATTCGGAGGCAAAGATCGCGATGGAAAAGAGCGGTGCAGTGCCAACAGCGGCCAATACAATACTGGCCAAACATGATAGCTGCTGTGCATATCGCAAATCGAAAACAGGTTAATAGAAAAATATAATATTTTCATTTTGAAAGAATCTCATTTTGTTGCTAGAAGAGCGATTGGGTGGCAATGGGAGTGAAAAAAGCAGCAGCAAACCTGCTGCTGCTGCTGTTCCCTTACGCTCTTCTGTTCATTCTGCTTAGTCTCATTACTCACTCTCAGCTCTTCTTCATGTTCTATTATTCTCTCTCTTTTTTTCATATTCAATACCATAGTGCAGCGTTGAGAATCATTGTTACTGTGGAACCCTGTTACTTGGCTTATGTTGTATATGGGACAGGAAGGGAATCACTATCAAAATCCACAACATCATCAGCAACAACGACAACAACAACAGCAAATGCTTCATCAACGGATACGGATGGTGACACCATACATTTATTGGATTCACATCATCTTCTCTACCAACACCACAATCTTCATCAGCGCAGCAATCATATTCACAAGAGAGTAACCAAGTATTACGATAATCTTACTGCCATACCAGTTGGTAAAATTATGATGGACTGCAGGAATGATGATATGATAACTTCGTCACGTCCAAGCATTCGAATTAATAGTACACCCACCAGAGTTGCGATCATATCAGCCACGGCATTACCAACAGCAGCAGCGACAGCAACATCATCAGCATTAGTAACAGCAACAACGACTCTTGCCGATGTTATAAACTCAGTCATAATACAAAGGGAAGAACGCAGCCAGTCGTATTCATTAACGTCACTGTAGTCTTCTTTTCAAGTAGCTAGTGAGTTATTCTTAGGGCGTGCCATTGGCTGTGACGTTTTTTAAAATTACTATATCTAGTGAATGAAAATGATGCACACACCGAGTACTTGATGCACAATGCACATGAGCAAATTTCACATTTGCTTTACATATGTTAAGTGAAGTGTAGCAAAGGTGTACGCTAGCATGATATGATGACATGAACGGAATTCGTTTGGCCGCTGCAATTATATCATAGCATCAACTGAACCATGCGCACACACAACGCTCAAGCCGAAAAGTGCAATCGTCATGCCCTGTGTGTTTTAGTAACTGCAATTTTATTCGATTCGAATGACAGTAAATAAAACAGTAAGAACACAACGACAACAACAACAATAAAAGCTGCAGCAACCACAACAACAAGTAAAATATGTGATTTTTTATTTGCCCCCTTCCACCTTCCACCTTCCCCCCGCCCCTCCTCTCACCACTCACATTTTAGATTTAATTTTGTTGGTATCCTTAGCCAATTGTATTTGTTTAAATTATGATATATAAATTTTATGCTAGTCTTTTTTATTGTAAGATCTTTTCTTTTAATCGCAAAAAGAATCAATATCATATTTTGTTGGTTTTTTTGTTGTCAAAAAGAACGAGCTCTTGCTGCAAAAACTACAAGAGAAAAATCAATTAAAATAAATTAATATTACTATGATTGTTATATACATATTTTAGTTTAAAACTTTGTCTTTTATTTCGATATTTAAATTTTGTCTGATGATGGGAGATAAGTTGTACTTTTATTGGAAACTTTTAAATAAAGAATTAATAGGCCATATTTTAATTATTTTTCAAATTACTTCGAAAGTTAATTAATTTCATTTAATTGCGTTATTAGTTAAATTAATTATATTGACACAGTTTTGTTCCTATATCTTTAAATCCATTTGATATCAGGATTTCGACTATTCCTAATCATTCGAAATATCAAGAAAGCTTGGTAAGAGATTGGGAAAATGCAGTTGCAGAAGATAGTATAATTTAGTATAATAATACTTAGTATAAAACACAGAATATTGTGTTGATTGGAAGGAAGATTGATAGGTAGGGGGAAAAAGGAGGGAGAAGTAGTTAAGAGCGTTTGCAAGAGACAAATTTTTGAAGGGAGCTTATTCCAAAAACGCTTGATACGATACATAAAAGAACTTTCTCTGTAATGCATAGTGCGATGGAACACCGTGTCTACGTGGAAGGCGTGAGCTCCATTTACTGATCATGTAGTTCTGGTGAACACACGAACTGACGGTAAAACAGTGAGACGCAAGCCACGTTTCGACGATGTTCCAAGGAGTCAAAAGAGCTGGAAACTATTGTCTCCTATTAGCTTTATCACTCGATGTTGGATACGGTCCAGGAGTTTCAGTTGCGTTCGTGAAGCTCCAGCACATACGTGCGAATTAAACTCCATTTTAGGGCGTATATTGGTGGTGTAGATCATGCGGAGATCAGCCGGAGTGAAATACTTTTACACCGCCTAAGAAAACTGAGACACATGGGTGCTTCTTTCGACACGCCAAAAATGGATGGATATGCCCAGAATATCAAGAGTCGCTGTCTTCGCAATAGCTACTCCTCACATATCTAAGAGATTAACGGGGGGCTGTGAAACTCGTTTGTGAGATAACAGACAACATTGGGCCTTACCCACATTAAACTCAATTCTATTCATGATCTCCCCGCTCGGAGATTGATTGGAGATCTTTATTGAGTGAGTCATTCATAACGTGCCTTTTCCTCGCAATATCCAACGAGTTAGGGCGTTTTGAACAGGCATGTGAATTACAGATACTAGTAAAGGTTTAATGATTTCAGATGATAATTTATAGATTAACATAACTAAGACTAGACACAACTTGTATTATGTTTAACCTAAGATATATGTATATGCCGGACCGGGTCACCAAATAAAAATTGAATATCTCCACCACCTAATTCCGAAGGTTACCCCAAGAGTATTTCAAGGCAAACAAAAATTCCACTTGTTTTTTTATTTTTGTAATTTTTTGTCCGATCGTGAAGTATAGAAAGCTCTCTCTCGAGTACGACATTTTTTCTTCCGATGACATCTTTGTGTAGTTATTCCAATTTTTAGACTTTTTAAATGAGATATAGTGGAACCTCGGTTTTTTCTTTAAATAATATTAATGCTCTCACAAAATAATTAAACTTTTGCTAAGTTTTTTTTTATTTTCATTTGTCAACAAAAATATTATTTACCACCCCGGATCAAAGTTTCAATATTTCTTTCTTCTTATTCTTTTACAGGCACAATAGCCCATGGCGGGCCTAAGCCCTTGTTAGTTTTGCAGCTGTGATTGCTTGTAGCATTTTTCGTACAACATTTGCCTCTAAAATTTTAACCCATTAGCTCCTTCTCTTGTGTGTCTTTTTTTGCAATAATTTCAATACCAATTTTTTAGTTTCTGAACGGCAGGTCTTTATTCAGAATATATTCGATAGTTTTAAGTTCAACAGTGAGGATCAAGAGTTGTGACAATGAACTACGGTCCAACGAGGTGAGATCAGCAAATCTTCTCTGATAGAAATAACTGTTTGATTAGCTGAATAATTGAGAGAAGAAAGTCTGTAATGTCATAAAAATTTTATAACAAAAATATAATACATATGATAAGCAGTTCTCTCCAGTGTGTTATCTAGCTTAGATAGGATTAGAAATTGATATGAATAATAGACAGACATTGCTTATGGAGATACGTGCCGATGTTAACACCAGCCACAATAGAAGTTAACTCATGTGGTATATACAATTCAATAGATATGCGACAAACACATACTAGCTGAAAACTCGTCGAACAACAAGTGCATTCACTTCGACGCTGTGAGAGCATCAGCTGAACTCAATTTGAACTTTGCCCATGAAAAAAAAAATAGAAAAAATAAAAATTGTTAATCAAATTTTATATTGTAAACAGTTTGACGAATAAAAAATATAATATTATAAATAATAACCTCGCTCTGTTTTACTTAATTAAATATTCATACGCTAACTATTAAATATTTAAGTATTGTATACTCGTAAGTATTGTATTTGTAGTAGCTCTTTATGGTTTTATTTTTATCTTTCATACTACTTGCTTCTATTTTGAGTTAGTTTTTCTTGCCTGTGTTTTTAATTTATGTCATATACTTATAATAATAATATAACTACATACATATGTATGTATTTATATACATCATATATGGTAGATCTTCTAAGACATTAACTTTGAGAAAAATTTCAAATTATACAACAACAATAACTTACCCTACATACTTATAACGGCTTATGTATGGGGAATACTTTTTATACTTCAATGCATTGGGTCATATGAAAAGGTTTTACCTTTCCTATAGTAATATCACTACACATACTTAGCGTATCTCTTCAGATATTTCACACATTTTCAAATCAATGTAACTTTTTGCACTAGCGACGAACTACGCAACTGCCTTCACAAAAAATGTAACCTAAAATGTCACCTTTCAAACTTGTGTTCTGTTGCCAGATTTGTGGGTACCAACATCATTTTGTAACGAAAAACCGCGGATACTTTTTATATGACCCAATATTATGTATATACGCTAAGCTATTTGAAATTTACTTTACTTTACTTTTAATGGCACAACAGCCCATGGGGGGCCTAGACCGAGCTTTTCTCATTCACTCATGTTGTGCGTGTTATATTTGTACATGAATGGAAGGGACCTACAGTTTAATGTCGAATCCGAACGGTGAAGTGAAAAGCTTTTCATAGGCAATTTTTACTCTGGTATGTTTGCCATTGCCTGCCAAGAGGTGGTGCCGTGTAGAAAAATTATTTTTTTACTTTTTTTTTTGTTTTCCTGTACCGAGATTCGAACCCCGGACACTCTGCGTAGCAGTCCAACGCACTACCACTACGCCACAGCGACCATATATGAAAT
Organism: Palloptera scutellata; assembly: GCA_958295655.1. NCBI lineage: Eukaryota > Metazoa > Arthropoda > Insecta > Diptera > Pallopteridae > Palloptera > Palloptera scutellata. Next base: position 63,165,323 of record OY282449.1, on the reverse strand, counting down.
ACATACCTTTTATTTATCTATAGGGTGATTATTTAAGAGCTTGTTTTTTTTAAATTAAAAAAAAAAACAACAAATTTTACAAAAGTGAATGAAATTTTTATTTGGATCGATAAATCAATTCCTGCCATTTACTTTTTAAATATAATTTCACTTAAATGTTGCCCGCGGCTACGCTTCAAGTCCTCCATTCTGAAGGTCCAATTTTGGCACACTTTTTCGCACATAAACCGCACCAAACAATTCATTTTTCGGGATGCATTGCCAGCTGCTGAATTGCCTCTGTCTTCACTCCAAATACGGCAATTCTGCTTATTCACGTATCCATTGAGCCAAAAATGAGCCTCGTTGCTGAAGGCAATTCTGTGATAAAAAACGGAACCTCACCCAGCTTTTCTAAGGCCCATTCACCGTAATTTCGACGTTGTGGTAGGTAACCCGGCTTCAGTTCTTGCACCAGCTGTATTTTGTATTGCATTAATCTTAGATCTTTGCGCAAAATCTTCCAGGTGGTCGAATAACACAAACCCAATTGCTGCGATCAGCGCCGTAATGGACATATCGCTATCTTCTCCAACACCGGCGTATACAGCAGCAATATTCTTTTCGGTACGCACTCTATGGATACGATTTCATGGATTGATGTCCAATAAAGTGAAACTGGTGCGAAATTTCGGTCACAATGAGCTGAATAGCCTGCTCTGTGGGTCGATTATGACGACCATAAAATTGACGTAGCTTGCGAACACACATTTTCCACAGAGCACGAATTTTGATAATAGATTTCAATAATTGCAAACGTTGTTCAGGCGTAAGTCTATTCATGATGAAATGTCAAACCAAACTGAGCATTTTTTACTTTGACACATGTCAAAAACCACGCGTGAACTGTCAGAAATATAAACGTCGAAAACCAAGTAGCAAAGAAATCATCTTAATATTGTATGTATGTATATAAAACAAATTCATGAAATATGTTTGTAATTCCATAGCTCGAGAACGAAGCGCCCGATTTGTGTTCTGGTCATAAATGTCAGGAAAAGTTTTGTATGAAAGAAAAATTGGAAAATCACACAAGGAGCGTGGCACCGCCCATACACTACATCTATACATACTTATATGCTATAACTCGGCTTCCTTTCAATATTTAAATTTAGCGCAAGACTTTATGTGTTCAACTTTAAGCTCCAGGTAACATATGGGCGGAATTGGACAAAGGGGCGTGGCACCGGCCTATACACAACAATATTTCAAAATGCTATATGTCGGCTCCCTTTGAATATTTTTTAACAAAATTTGGCACAATTTGTTTAATTCTAAGCTCCATGTCACATATGAAGGTAGTTGGACAAAGGGGTGTGGCGCCGCCCAAACGAAACTCAAGCCGAACACAGTGCGGTCAATATTACTGATCACAATGCATTTGAGAATGAAGGCTGATTGGAAGAAGAGTTATAATCAAATCAATTTTAGGTGGTACGAAGTTCGCCGGGTCTCCTAGTCTAAATTAAAAATATAGCAATATCAGTTGTCCGAAATCTTAACGAATAGCACCTTGTTCATAGTTTTTCAGTGTTGTGTAGGTCTCAGTTGATTATATTATGTAATTTATTGGGAGTTATTACAAAAAGTTACAAAAAGTATGAGTTCTTCACGCAAGTCTTGTGTTAATAAACCCGACCCCGACCATTTCTGCTACATATTTATGTGGTAAAACTTGTCAAGAAAAGCAACGAAGGAATATAAATGATTTTGTAAAACAAAATTATCGGGCTTGCAATTTTGGAAGACGACTGGGACAACAAGACAAATGTTGGGCCCCACATAAAGTTTGTAAAGCTTGCGTGGAGTCAAGGAGGACGAAAATGGCTTCCGTTTGAAATACCGATGACATCGACAAAGTCAAGAAACCACCTCGATGATTGCTACTGTTAAAGGTAAATGTTAAAGTTATGAACCGATCCAGTATAAATGGATTGCCTTTATCTCAAGAAGTAGAGCCAATTCAACAAAAATATTAATATTTTTCAGCATATCAAAATTACCCAAAATTGATTAAGAAATTCCATGCAGCAGAATCAGTGTTCCCCTGCATTATCAACATTAAAATATATATTATGTACATATATATATATATTATGTAATGAAAATAAATAGTAAAATAAATAAATATATGGTACTAATTAAGCGTGAAAAATAAACAAAAATAGAACTTTTAAACATTGCTATGCCATTTATTAATCTGAAATCTAAAGGTAATAAGTTCCACGTTCTTGTGGCGCTAATGAAAGAGAGTTCCCTGGAATTTAAGTATTTAAAATTAAACGCAATTATTTGCTTGGTTCTGGAGGATTGTGTAAATTTCTTTTTTTTGTATTAGATAATCGAGAGCCCTATAATAAATTTATGGTTAAGTTTGTATAGAAAAATGCGTTTTCTTAGTTTAAAATAGTTGTCCAAATCACAGCCAAAGATATCTTTTCTCCATCGGGATATATAGCCACAAACATATCTAGGTCAAAAACATATCTTTGAAGCTTATTGAAGAGATTGAGAGTCAAATTCACAGTACACATGCTCAGAATACATAAACAAACGGACAACAACAAGTTGTTTTACAAGTAAAACAATACATACATAAGTAAATTTTGCAACACATAGTAGACTTTATCAAAGTGGTGGAAGCAAGACCGCTATGAGTTGACATGTTGAATTTTGTAACCAACATAAATTGGTCAAGTGAAGTTACTGTACAAGGATGTAAGTATATCACGCAATACAATTTTAACCCTATGAATGGGCAGTACAAACAATTTAATGGCATTCAGACAGACAGAAGATGATTGTTTTTAGTCCATTCTAAGATGGCATTTTAATCTTCATTAACTCAAATCTTCAACGGGAGAGATAAATTTAATAACTGTATATCATCAGCGTAACATGGCTCCAAACCGAAAAAATATGAATGAACATGCAGAAAATAAGACGACAAAGAACAGATCCCTGCGGAACGACTGAACGGCGTTTTCATCGGATACCTTGTGACAAGTCTTAACTAAGTATCTGTATGCGACCATGTAAATAGCTGCCCCCAGTAGCCAGAGTAGCAACTTGAGTAGACTACCTTGAATAGGCTTAGTCAGAGTAACCAAATAAATACTTAAGCTTATCACACAATAAAAAAATGATTAACACAGTCAAATGAATTGGAAAAATATAAAGAACTAAGTAAGGTCACAGCAAATTGTTGTTATAAGAAATTCAAATGTCGTCCATATGGTAATCTTCAACATTACAGTGGAGGAAATATGCCCCGGTCTAAAAGCGCAATATTTGCTAAAGACCTAATAAATATTAAAAAAAAATTGTGTAATATATGCAATCTAACCAGAGTCTATCGCAGACATTACAGTCGTGGCCGAAGGAATTTTTAACGATGTGCTAATTTATGCAAACGAGAAGCTTTGTATAGTTCAGTTAAATGATTCTCTTTTTTTTTTTGTTTTTTGTTTTTATTGATTCAACACATAGGGTGTACCCCTATTAATGCAGAGCATTGTGTTGATTGGAAAGAAGATTGATAAGTGGGAGGAAGAAGGAGGGAGAATGAGAGAGGGAATGCAATCACAGGACACCGATAAAGAGATATGGGAGACAGCCATTGTGGCAAGTGTTATGCCTTTACCACAATGAACTTTAGTTTATCAGTGTCGACTATGACCGCATGTAGCGCCAAAGTTCAAAATTTTCGCATCCACTCATGTTGTGCGTGAAATATTTGCACATGAATGGAAGGGACCTACAGTTTTATGCCGAATCCGAACAGCGAAGTGAAAAGCTTTTCATAGGCAATTTTTACTCTGGTAGGTTTGCTATTGCCTGCCAAGAGATGGTGCCGTTTATAAATTTTGTTGTTGTTGCATTTTTTTATTTTTTATTTTGCCAGTGGACACTCTGCGTAACAGTCTAAAGCAATACCGCTACGCTACAGCGACCACAAATCCCAGGTGTGCTATATCTGGATTACATTTATTTTGATCGATTGCAAAATTTGCCACTTGTCGATCTGAGAACTTGCGATGTTATGAGGTTGTCTGGAAACTTGGCAACTCTCGCCTGTGTTTTGTTGTGCTGATGCGAGTTGAGGAAAGATTTTCAGGAAAATTTTCAAGTAAATCTGATGTCCTTCTCTTTTGTTGAAAAGCTGGGAATTCGGTCGCCTCACTGACTGCCTAGTGGTGTATAATTTCAGAGACTTCAGCGGGGCTCCGTGAGATGAGTGTCGATGAGCGCATTTGCCATTCATCCTGTTTCTCCGCATTAGTCTTTGCGAGTTGTTTTTCAATGAAATTCGAATTTTGTTGTGCCGCAAGTTGCTTGCGAAGTCTACACTCTCACGATCTCTCGGTGCTGGTTTTGGAGTTTTAACGATAGCAGAATCTGAATTTAGTTGGACCTCCATTTTTCGGCGAAGTCTACATTCTCGCTGCCTACATGAGAGCTGAAGTTTTTGCTGAAGATTTTATAATCACACAATCGCCAGTTGTTTGTGCTTCGCGTTTATTTCTTTTTAGTCTTTACTCGCTCATTCATTTAGCTCTAGAAATTTTTTAACGATTTTTGTTTGAAATTCCACATTTTACTAGAAAGTGATGGGCACCGCCCTCTATCAGTCGAGTATGATTCATACTCAGCACCCTCTATCAATCGAGTATGAGTCATACGCGAATCAGCGCCCTCTACCATATCAATCAAGTTTGAATCATACGCGAATCAGCACTCTACCAGTCAAGTTTGATTCATATTCGTGGATGCATATGTGCTGCCCATCATTTATGTGTATGGTTGATTAATATACTTCCCCATTTTTTCCATACTTGTTATTTTCATGACAATTTTCAATTTTAAACTTCAATAAACTTAAAAAAAATGCATGATCGATGCATTTGACCCTGTATTGTAAGTTCAACAGTGAGCATCATGGATTACGGCAATGAACTACGTTGATGTATGTATGTATTATGGAAATATTTTCAGTAGGTAAAAAAATATGGGGGTTTTAACTTTTTCATTCTTGGACTGAGCTAAGTATTTACGTACATGCTAAAGTTACTAGGCCTTAGCAATTCTAATAAGAATTCCGTAAATAGCAGTTTGGAGTTAATCCAAATATCAAGGCTGGGAATTTGACGACTGATTTTATCCTGTGAAAAGCTCGGCCTAGGTCTTCCATGTGCTGTTATGGTATTAAAAGAAGAAGAAGAAGAAGAATAACTTTATGCTGACGGAATTACTTACAGTTCCTTAACCAACCATCATCCAGTCATTAATACTAGTCAGCAGGAAAATTTAATTTCCCACTGGGTTTATTAATATTGGTTTAAATCAGAAAGTTGGGCAAAATGTATTCATGAAAGGTTTCGCCGGTGCGTTCCAATCCATTGCATACATTATATTATTGTACTAAAAGGCAAATGAACCGATAATGAATTCTTGATGAAAATAATTAATGACTTATAAATCAACCACAATCAACCACAGGCACTTGAAATTGACACAATAATTTGGGCAGTGTTATTTATTGTATTGTAAGTATGTAGTGTGGTATAAGAAAATTTATAAGGAAAATTATTTTTTTTTAATATGTATTTCAAAAACATGCCGAAAAAAGAAATTGGATTTTAAAAATTCCAGGAAGGAAGATTTTTTGAAAATATTTACATGATGTAGTAAATATTTTCCAGATCTGCAAATATGGTGAGTGATATTTTGGAAGTTTTCCCACTTTTGTATCTCAGAAACTAAAAAAGTTAGAAGTTAGGAAAATAAATAAATAAATTTCAACATAGCCAACAATTTTGTTTGTTAGTAATCATAGCTTATTATAAATGGTTTATCTATTTCCAAGTTGTAGACAAATTACTTGGAAAACTAAACTAGAGCTGATGATAGTAAAAAACAGATAAATTCAGGGCTATACTGTTGACCAGTGTAAATACAAATTAAATAGGCGATGAATGCAAGCAAGTTATATGCAAGAAACATGAGCCAGACCAAAATCCCATTTACTGCACACCTTTCTACCACCAACCACCCTGTCCATAATCTTATCTTATCGACCAGTGTCAAGTGCTCAATCGTATGATCAGACTCAAAATTCCATACCTTATCGAAGTTAGACTAATTGCATTGCTTTGTTTACCAAAAGTTGCTTAACTAAATATATATAATAAATGAAAGTGTAGCTAATAATTAAGTATTATATTGCATTCTTATAAAGGGTGATTTTTTTGCTAATTGGTTTTTGACGTTTATATTTCTGACAGTTCACGCGTGATTCTTGACATGTGTCAAAGTAAAAAAGTTTGGTTTGCAATTACATCATGAATAGACTTACGTCTGAAAAACGTTTGCAATTATTGTAATTTATTATCAAAATTCATGCTCTGTGGAAAATGTGTATTCGCAAGCTACGTCAATTTTATGGTCGTCATAATCGACCCACAGAGCAGGCTATTCAGCTCATTGTGACCACAATTTCGCACCAGTTTCACTTTATTGGACATCAATCCATCAAATCGTATCCATAGAGTGCGTGCAGAAGAGAATATTGCTGCTGTATCCGCCGGTGTTGGAGAAGATCCCGATATGTCCATTACGGCGCTGATCGCAGCAATTGGGTTTGTGTTATTCGACCACCTGGAAGATTTTGTGCAAAGATTAATGCAATACAAAATACATTTGGTGCAAGAACTGAAGCCGGGTGACCTACCACAACGTCGAAATTACGGTGAATGGGCCTTAGAAAAGATGGATGAAAATTGCCTTCAGCGACGAGGCTCAATGGATTTTTGGCTCAATGGATACCTGAATAAGCAGAATTGTCGTATTTGGAGTGAAGACCAGCTAGAGGCAATTCAGCAGCTACCACTGCATCCCGAAAAATGCACTGTTGGGTGCGCTTTATGGGCAGGCGGCATCATTGGACCGTACTTCTTCAAAGACGATGAAGGCTGCAACGTTGCGGTCAATGGAGAAAGGTACCGTTCAATGATAACAGAGTTTTTTTTTTTACCGAAAATGCAAGTATTGGCTAGGCCGTCATGTGGTTCCAACAGGACGGTGCCACATGCCACACTGCACGCGAAACCATGCATCAATTGAGAGGCGAATTTAGTGAGCAGTTAATCTCACGTTTTGGTGCAGTCAATTGGCCACCATGATCGTGTGATTCGACCCCATTAGACTATTTTTTGTGGGGCTATGTTAAGTCTTTCGTCTATTGGGACAGGCCAACGACAAGACACGTTTGCTGCTTTGGAAGCCAACATTGAATGCGTCATTGTTGAGATTCCGGACGAAATGTGTGAAAAAGTGTGCCAAAATTGGACCTTCAGAATGGACCACTTGAAGCGTAGCCGTGGGCAACATTAAAGGAAATTATCTTTAAAACGTAATTTGCAGAAATTGTTTTATCGATCAAAATAAAAATTTCTTTCACTTTACAATATTTCTGGATTTTTTGAATTTTCAAAAACCAAGCTCTTAAAAAATCACCCTTTAAAAAGCTATCACAATTACTGTAATAAAATCAAATTACTTCATGGAAGGGATTAATTGCATACCTACGAACGAGTATGTACCAATGAATGGAAGAAAATGATTGAGCAATTCGTATAAATAAATATTTTATTTACCCGTATGCAATAAAATCCACGTACAAGTAACACACACCCGAAAGTATTTACGTTTGATTTTTAATTTGTTAACAGCATGTTTTCAAATTAATTTATCAACCTTTATTGCGGAATAAATCTTGGAAGGGGAGAGTTAAGGAGGTAGGCCACTCTAGCGGCGGGAAAAATATGCATATGTAGGGAATTTTTTTTTTATTTGTGGTGTAGTTGTTAGTGCATTGTACTGTCCCGAAGAGTGTAGAAAAGCAATTTTTCTACATAGCATCACCTCTTGGCAATGACAATGGCAAACCTACAAGAGTAAAAATTGCCTATGAAAAGCTTTTCACTTCACCGTTCGGATTCGGCATAAAACTGTAGGTCCCTTCCATTCATTTACAAAATAACACGCACGACATGAATGGATGCGAAAAAGTGGGCCTAGGCCCTCCTTGTGCTGTTGTGCTATTAAAAAAAGGAAGCCAGTGAAATGTCGTTAAACTTCGATTAACAGTGAAGCGCGGCATCGAACTTATCATGGAAAATCAGAAATCCCGGTTAATCATCGAATTACTTACTTACTTATCATAGCTGACACTACAACCGATGATCGGTCTTGGCCGCCTCTATAAAGCTTCGCCAGTCGCCGCTGCTATACGCACGCTGGCGCCAGTTGATAGGGCCAAGTGCAGTCAGGTCACCCTGTACCTGGCTGTCTTTCCAACGGAGCTTAGGACGTCCTCTTCTGCGTGTTCCACCACCGTGGCTCGAATAAAACACCCTTCTTGCCGGAGCGCTTTCTTCCATTCGCTCAACATGACCCAGCCAGCGAAGCCTCTAGATATTTATACACTTGACTATGTCACTATGTCAAAAACTTGAGATAATTAATTGGCGTGGTTCTATGAAGTCGGGAAGTCGGGATCCCTTAAAGCAATTGTGGTTCTTTGACTTTGTTAGCAATTTTTTTTTTTTAATTATTAAACTTTTTATATTAAATGTTTATATTCTTAGTTAGTCATAGACTGTTTTATCTACAGTTAGTAGCATGGGAAGTATTTTATTTAATTGTTTTTATTTGTAACCAAAATTCTCAAACTCAATATAAATAATAAATTTTTCAGATTTTCGAACATTTTTGAGTTTGATTACTTCCAGGGTCTGTAATACACATCGCAGCTCATAGTCGAAGCATTGGTATGGAAGCTTGGAGAGTTCCACTATACGATATGAGAAAGTGCACCTCCAGACTACTGTTCTGGTGGTTATTATGTACACCCGTTTTGATGTCGGCTGTCTAGAGGCCCGCCTGAGAACTAGCGGGTTAAATGACGTACATAAACTGACGCTTCTTCTACTGTATACATCTGTATATTTCTGTCGGTCGAGAGAGGGCTCTACTTCTCAATTGCCTACTGAGTCCGTAGTAAAAACTGCTGGCAAGAGTTAGTCTCCGCTTGATCTCAAGGCTGACATTATTGTTGGGGTTTATGCTGGATCCTAGATATACGAAATACTTGACGACTTCAAAAGTATAATTGCCAACAGTGACATTTTGTCCAAGACGTCGTGACTCTTTGTTTGTTGACACAAGGCATTTCGTTTTGTCCTCGTTCACCACTAGACTCACTCCCTTTAGACGAGACTCCCTTTCCAGGTTGGAGAATGCTGCACTGACTGCTCGAGCGTTTCAGCCCACTCACGTATCCATTGAGCGAAAAATGAGCCTCGTCGCTGAAAACAATTTTGCGATAAAACACATTTTTCACGGAGCACGAATTTGGATAATAAATTTCAATTATTTGCAAACGTGTTACAGGCGTAAGTCTATTCATGATGAAATGGCAAAGCAAACTGAGCATTTTTTACTTTGACACATGCCAAGAATCACGCGTGAACTGTCAGAAATATAAACGTCAAAAACCAAGTAGCAAAAAAATCACCCTTTATTTGTACATAATTGAAAGGGAGCTACAGTTTTATGCCGAATCTGGACGACGATGTGAAAAGCTTTTCACGGGTAATTATTACTGTTGTAGGTTTGCCATTGCCTGACAAGAGGTGGTGCCGTGTAGGAAAATTGATTTTGGCCTGTGCCGAAATTCGACCACTACGCCACAGCGACTTTCTCTATCTACTATTCACGCGAGACGTACCAACTACTCCAAACCAACTTACTGCTACTTTTACCGACGATATGTATATCTCTTCTGCAGTGGGGAAAACAGCAGAAGAAGCGTCAGTAAAACTTCAAGAAGCTGTTGAAGAAATTCCGTACGGGACCAAAATGTGATATGTAAAATTAAACACAATTCATATAGATTTTACTTATAAAATAACTAACTGTCATCCAATTTACATAAGCTATGTTTAAATCCCCTACTCAGATACAGCCAAATATCTGGGAATGGCTCTAAATAGAAACAAAGCTTCGATCTAATAAAAAAGAGAAAAGAAAAACTATAAATACTTAAGATTCAAAAAGCTGCTAGGAAAAACATCAGCTCTTTCAATCCGCAACAAATTGTTTATTTACAGACAGATACTTAAACCTTTCTTAAGCTATGGCAGTCAACTCTAGGGCTGTGCTAAACATAGCAATGCCAACATCATACAGACTTTTCAGAACAAAGTACTGCGATGCATAGTAAATGCTCCCTGGTACATAAGAATCACCGACTAGCACCGAGACCTAGGCATTGCAATGGTATCCGACGAAATCAACCGACATGCAATGTACCACAAGAAAAGGGGCAAATATGCATATAAATGAAGAAGCCTGTAAACTACTGGATACGGCTGGCTTACAACGTCGACTTAGCAGAATAAAAGCCTGTGACCACGGAGACACAATCAACTAGAAAATCCAATGGGAATTACCTAGTTTAAAAATTAAATTCATATTCTATTATATAAAAATTGTTCATTAGTGTTATAGTATATGGTAGATGATATTTGTTAACTAGTTGCAGTATGGTAAAGTGGGAAAGTCTGTAAAATTCTACTATGCTGGTATTTTCTTTTTTACATACCATATGAACTTATAAAGTACCCATGTATCATCTCGTCCTCTCGAAAGGCTTAACAAACTTTCTGATATCACCTAATAGGATAAGCTGTAGGCAGCTTGTGGAATTATGGACAAGTCACTACTCTTGGGCCCAGTTGAGTGTTGATAGGTGAACACCTGAGCTCTTTGACATCGCGCAATCTACTCAGGTTTATTATAAATCTGGAGTATTTAAGGAATAGCTAAGGGAAAAGCAAGATAAATGTCTAAGTGCTGCATTCTTCAACACTTCTTTTGCAGTTCCAAAAAAAAAAAAAAATTATATTTTCGCGCTTTTTAAGTAAAAATGATCGTAAAAGTATGCTAGGAAATAAAATGATCTACCCTTATCGTGAATACGGCTTTCGCCCGGAATGTTTCACTTTTCCCTTATTATGAATTCCGGGCGGAAAATTTTCATATTCGAAAATTTTCCCTTATTGTCGACACTTTTTCCGCACGGAATATTTTGAATTTTTCACCTTTATTTTTCACTTCACTTTTGGAAGCGAAAACACCGGAAAAATGTAAGATTTGCATTGTTAAAACAAAGAAAAGTGAGATAAATAATTTTTGTGTGTTTTTCAGGATTAAAACAATAAATAAGGTTCAAAGCGAGGTTCTACTGAATAGTATGCTGGAGAAACCTGATATCGCTAGAGGTTTTGTCAGGGAAAATCGTAGAAAAGTGTCGGAATTTTGGAAGGAATTAACATTGGAGATGAATAGCTCATGTCCACCAGTGAAGGCCGTATCTGCATGGAAAAAGGTATGAATTTAATTGATTATATAAGCCTTTAGCTAATAGAATCCTTTTTGATTAGGTTTGGTCCTTGAATAAAATTTATGAAAGAGGAACAGGAGGTGGACCTAACAAGACCCAAAAATGTTCGCCTGCAGAAGGGTCCACTTTTCAGCTCATTGCAATGAAGGAGGCTGTAGAAGGTGTTGGAAATTCAAAGGCTTTTGGATTACCTCCGGCTGAGCAGGAAAAAGGGTTAAGCACAGAAGCAGAAACATTTCTCGAAAATGCATTTTGGGGGAATGTGGGGAAAGCAGCATAGATCAGCCATTAGTTGAAGCCATGAGTTCATCGTCTGATCCTCTTATCCCAAGTCAAGCTGCTGTTAATCAAGAAAGATTAAACTCCAAACGAAGATCCTTTAAGATGACAACTAACGAAGTAGTCTTAAAAGAGCTGGAAATGCAGCAAGATTTGTGCGCCAAAGTGGGTGAAGCGATATTGGAAATGAAAAGGCATAACTTGGAAATGGAGAAATTGAGAAAGAAGGAAGTAGAAACTAAAATTGAGAAGAACCGTCGAATGCTGGAAATAGAGAATATTAAATTGGGCATTCTTCGAAATAAACAAGTATAAGAAATTTGCGATCCCAATTCACTTTTACCAAACTTAGTTTAATTCTCGTTTCAAGTACTTAATTCAATATTTTTATTTATTTCTTATCTTATGTCTGAATGTGTTCAACATAAACTGAATAAACTATGTCTGAACACGTAAAAACGGTTGTTCATGTTCGCAATAGTGTGTTCGAAATGCTCTATGCCATTCACAGTAAAATTTTGTTCAGGCGGAATTGCCAATAAGGGGAGAAGTTTCGGGCGAACAGAAAAATTCACGTAGAATATTTTTTCACCCGGAACTCCCAATAAGGGTGATTAAGTAAACTGATAGGATAAAGAATTAAAACATTTTCCAAAGAAACTATTAAAACGTAACACAATTCAAAAATTGTTTAATTCGGGAAAAATTAAAAGAAAAATTGTTCCCAAATGTGACAGTTCATATTTTGGTCAATTAAAGTAAATTAGCTATAATGAATATTTATTCCAAAAAAAAAAAAAAAAAAATAATGACCATGTCATAGTCAACAAACAGATTATACAAACGTTTCGCAACTCGCAAATTATAGAACAAATGACAAACTTTTTAAAATAAGGAATGTCAGTTCCATTAAACAAACTGAATATATTTAAAATCGGTTCAGGAGTTCAGCAGTTAACCTCACCACAAATAATCAAAAACCAAAAGCGTTTCAATAAAACTAACTTACTCGTAATATTTGATATCAGCAACCTACAATTTATTGGTATGTAAGATTTGTTTCGACTTTTGTCCAGCCGATGTATGCGATCGAATGTATGAAATCACAAAATATATATCCTCCTCCCATTCCAAAATCCTATCATGCTACTGGTGTGCGATGTGTGTAGAAGAGAATAGAAGCATGAGTTGTATCCAATACTGACAAAGTTAAGAGTTTAGAAAACCAATGGCTTCGCTGTTTAAATCAGTTTGAATGAATGCAAGCAAACTATCTGGTTGGATAAAAACTTTCCAGTAGAATTACATACAGTGGCGCAACGCACGGTAGGTATGTCGTAATCATTGTTGAAATAATTTAGTATAAGTTATAAGTTACATATGCATGTCTTATTTTGATTGTTGGATTAAATTTGTATGCCTTTTTGTTAGTTTTTGGAATATATTATCAGTTATTACAATCATGATAATCAATAGAACTGGTTTGTGCTAAAATTTTAAACTTAATTTGTAAAATTTAGAAATGAACTTTAATTTTGTGCTGAACAAATGAGGAAAGAAAATACACGTGCATATGAAATGAATGTAAATCTTTTAAATTTTTTCAGTGAGGCGACATGGTATGCACAAAAGAACCAATTCATTGATTGTAAATACGTTATTGAATTTTTTACTTGTTTAATTTGTTTTAATATATTATCAATATGTTAATTTAAATCACACGTTTACTGTTATCAATCATGCAGCAGCTCAAGCGGTATTTCTTCATCATCACATTGCTCATGCAGCTAAAGTAGCGCAGCTTCAATGTCATATCAATAGTAGCACAAATAAATCAGGATGATGGCTGGCATGTGTGTAGAAACTGTGAAATCAAATGAAATAAACCGATTTTAGAAACAATTGTTTTAATAATTTTTAATAGGCAAAGTGTTGCTGTTGACAAATTTTTTATTGAACAAAGAAGAAATGCATTTGAGCATGAAGCAGATGAAGGAGGTTCCACATGTTGTTGTTTTGCTATTTGATGATGATACTCTTTCAAGTGGCTGTGTCGCAATTGATGTTGGAGTTATCAGCCGGTTGGGTTTGGGCTTGTGACATCATCAATCTGTTGGATCACTAAATGAGATTTAATACAAATTTGATGCTATCTTTTGAGATTAAATAAAACGATAATTTTTTACCCAGAATATGATGCTTTTGAATGCTGCGACGTTAATTCTTCCTCTTGATTGCCATATGTTTTTTTAATATACTATAAAGAACATGTAAGAAATTTTGTATCATAAGCAAATGTTATTACACATATTTACAATACTTACAATTGGATTTAATAGAATATCTTCTTCCATGTTAGTGATTTGCTTCATTAATTCCATCACATGAGTCATGTCTTCTTGGACTCTAAGGAACATTTCAGGTGAATCATACTTTTCGGGGTCGTCTTTAAATACCACCATACCATCTTTTTGATTAATTGTTGCATAAATTTCACCAGACTTAATCTGGAAATGTGTTGATGAAATAATGTCCTACTAATTTCATTTTATTATATTTACCATATTTAAAATATATTTTTCAGCCTCAGCGGCACCAGGCAATTGAGCTCTGCTAGCGACATCGGACAATGATAATGTTAAAAATGTTTTGGTCAATCGTTGTATATTTTTCTTATACAATGAAGTTCCAACCTAATACGAAAAGTTAATGCATTTTTAATATAATATTTAATAGAAAGGAAAAATCATTAGATTATTTGCTTTGCATACTTGTTTAACTAAACCCAAATTAGTATCACGATCATAAATTTCACTAAATTTGTTCATGACAATTCGTAACTCCTCACTGGACGATGTGCCATATGCGTTGGCCAATTCGTGATAAGCCTGAGCTAATGGTTTCATAAATCGTGATGAAGCTTGAGATGGATATTTTTGCATAGGTGAAACCTATAAAGAAAAAGTAACAAACACATTAAAATTCCATATACCTATGAAGCCTGTACGCAAGCACGTATGCACTTACTTTTCCATTTAAAATCAATGAAACCAATAAATATTTTTTATACGCTTCCAGCATAATGTGTGACATTACCACGGCAGGAGTTGATATACACACTTCCAAGAAGTACAAGGCCCGATCAAAATTCTTTACGGCAGCGTATATCATGCCGCCGTAATAATAATAGAGCAGAAAATATTTGGCATCATTGTTCGCATCCTGCAATCAGAGTGGAGCGTAAATAAGTCGCAATATCTATTAATTTAAGGTTTCTTTCACTATCCATGTAGGTTTGCTTACCGATGCGTTGGACCCTCGCGTTTCTGAACCTGTAGAGATGGCGGTTATATCAACATCCAAAAACTTTAGAGATGTTTTAAAGCATTTTGCTTTGAGGCTAAGCTGACAGAGATCTGCATGCACCGGTGTGAGTTGAGTTTCAAATAGGCGGATTTTATCGATGGCATTCGCTAAAATTTTTATTCCCTGAATGCGGCTAGGTTGAGCGATTATGTAACTTGTAAACATGTGACATAAATCGTAATCTAAAAAGAGAGGGGTGCCAATTAATATTAAATACATTTGTATGTAATTCTAAATTACTCTAAATACACCTAGCGAAATAATTATTTAACTGTGATAATCATTGTCTGTCCAAGGAATCATATTTATGTGCATTTTTTAATATTCACAGGAATGATTAAATAACTGAAAGATAAATTCGGCGCCATATATCGTTAAAAAACATAATCCCTAGACAAATCAAATCGTTGAATAAACTCAAATAAAGTCTTTAATACCTAAATAGATGCACTCAACCTTAACTTCTACGTAATAAAATGGAAAGATTTGCTGAAACTTATGAATTTTACGACGAAGAGTGGCGAGTTGTGTGTTCAATTTAGACGGCTGCGATAAATATTAGTGAAATGTGATAATCCCACGCTAAGATTTTCACGGAGAGTCCTTTTAGGTATCGTGGTGCTTTATATCCAATAAAGTCAATAGACAAACGTACATAGAGCTCTTAGAGGAGATACTTTTAACTTTTGGGAACATGCATATGGATATTGTTGGGATTTTCACCAGGACAATGTTTCTATCCACAGGACAAAGGTCATAAAATAGTTTTTTAAGTTAGTCCGGACTTAAAGCCTATAGAAAATCTGTGGCGAATACTTTCCTGGCAAATTAAATAGCTTGGGCCCTCGAGAACGCAATAAAGGAAAATGAGAAAAAATTTACAATGTTTCAATAACAAACTAATAAGTTATATATTTAGTAATGGAGGTCATATACTGTATTATAACGTTTTATTTTTCCATATTCTACCTACCTAAGTATTTTAAAAATTATATATAATTTTTATTTTGCACATATCGCACATAGTGGTCGGTCCATGTAACATTTGGAATTTGAACTACTGTAGTTCCATACAGTCGAAAATGCATTGAAAAATTGGGTGGATCATAAGGGCTACTGCAAGGCCAACTGAGAAAGTCATTTGAATGAAATAGTATTGCACAATTAAGAGGAGGGATTGTACTTTCGAGTAATAAAAACCACATTGACTCTCATTTACACCAAAATTAAATTCCAAATCAGAAATGCTCGACCCTGCATTATTATTTCCTTCTACATATTAGTACGAATTGTCCATAATTTTGTTTTCTTACTTAAACATTGTTAAAGTATGTATGTAACATTTGTAGGTATATCTATGCACATACATATGTTTGAAATTTTGAATATTTGTATGTATTTTGTAATTGTTGGTTAAGGTAAAAAGACGTAAAGAAACTATAGAGACATAAATTAAGACAAGAAAATGGAGCTAAACCATGTTTTTCTGAGAAAACTAGTAGATAACATTGCAAGCATGACACTTAGATAAAACTTTTAAGGCATACATGAGCTGTTTAACTTCAGAATACGCCGCAAAGAAGAAAAAGTTGTAGTTTCATAGATTACCACAAAATAACGGAAATTGCCCCAATCCTTTTTTGTGTATTTATGGTGATAAGTGATTGAAAGTGGCTGTACGACTAGAATTATTCGGACTGGTAGCTAAATATGCAAAACACTAAAGTTAGATCTAATGCGATACGACAACCAGGCCCTAAGTAAACCAAGTCTGATTCCACTTTCCTGTGAGACTGAATAAAATTTAATGCGTGCAAAAAAGTTTGAGGTCTATTTTTTTATGTGCCTAATAGACTTTTAAAGATTGTCTATTAATTTAAACCTCAAATCTTACGCCATACATAAAACTTACATGCATGCGTAGCAAATCGTACTTGCTCTCCATTGCATAGATGAATGAATTCCTTGAATAAATTTATTAGTTGTTCCGCATCGACATGCGAGGACTACAAAGACGAAAACATTTATTAATTATTTAAATTAATTAAATTTATTCATGCACTGCAAGCAATTCTGTACCAACCGAAACACTTTCGAATTTAGCAATTAGAACATATAGAACGCCCAACGAATGTTGCTGCACATCGAGAGTCTCCAGCACATTGTCGAGAATACTCCAATTCTTTGATAGTAACTCAATAGAGTCACTTAAATGATCCACCAAATCACGAAAGTTGCCTGCATTAGAATAAAAAATTAATAAAAACAAAAAAAAAACACTTATTAAACGAATAAAAATTGTGTGAGCAGTGGCTACTCAATACAGTCAGATTCAATGTCTGCTCCTGTAGGGAATCAAAGTCATGCCACCACCACACCACACAGTCAGTCTTTCATTCTGCTTACCCGATGCACTCAACGTTCGCACATTGTTGACATAGTTTTCCAAGGCGCTGGCCATTGTTTATTTCTGATTCGAAAAAAAAATTTCACAAATTTACGCTTTGACAATTTAGAATTTCAATACAAATTCATTATTCATAAATTGCCAAATTGCAAACTCTTTTTTCCTCCCTTTTCTAATTTTCTTCCTTTCGTCGTTGGTAATCGCTTTTTGACGGCTGACGTCTATTCGCTTGCAAATATTTAATACTTGCAATAGTGCTGTACTGCTCAATTATACCGTGGTTGGAACAACGTTAAAAAAGGATAGATATGAGATATTCAACAAAGAAGATTGACATTTTAGTTTGATGTTATCTTTTGTGCCACATATTCTTGATGCCGGCTTTCAGGGATGCCTATGTTAGGCATAATAATTAAATTGGTCAGTCATAAGGGCGAACTAAACGGGACGGCTGCAAATACACGATATCTCTTAATATAATTTCTGGTGCCTATATTGTAAAAACGTGAACTTAATAAACTAAGTAGCCATAGTTTCACATCTTTTAAAAATTCTTATATAATAATTTTTATTTATTCACAAAAAACTATTGATTGAAAATAATTTAGATACTTCAAAACAATATAATATGCAAACCTCTATTATTTAAATTAATTTTAAGAAACATAAGATAGGAATATCAATATCAAGACGCGTTTGCTTCTTCTTTGAAAATCAGCTGATGCTTGCATATCGAGAGACATAAGGCTTTGTGTTTTTTCACCTCTATTAATTTTTCTCCCATTATTTTTTTTTCTCCCTAATTATTTGCAGCCAATTTATTAGTGATGCGTAAAGTTTGAAGGCAAATAATCGGCGGTAGAATTCACTTCCATTCATGTACAAATATAACACGCACAACATGAGTGGATGCGAAATGCTCGGCCCAAGCTGTCCATAGGCTATTGTGCCATTAAAAGAAAATAGAAAGAAGAAGAAGAATACAGCGAAAACAAAGTTTTTTAATTACTATCACAGGCCAAATAATTAACTATGTTTAAAATATTTCTTTGTTATGCTCAATAGTTTCTACATCAAATAAATGTATTAAGTCTTTTAGATATAAATAGTCTTACTTTACTTTTAATGGCACAACAGCCCATGGAGGGTCTAGGCCGAGCTTTTTCGCATCCACTCATGTTGTGCGTGTTATATTTGTACATGAATGGAAGGGACCTACAATTTTATGCCGAATCCGAACGGCGAAGTGAAAAGCTTTTCATAGCAATATTTACTCTTGTAGGTTTGCCATTGCCTGCCAAGAGGTGGTGCCGTGTAGAAAAATTATTTTTTCTACTTTTTTTTTGATTTTGCCTGTTCCGAGATTCGAACCCCGACATGCTGCGTAGCAGCCCAACGCACTACCACTACGCCACAGCGACCACTATAATATATAATAAATAGTCTGTTATCGATTATATCATTGTCCTACTAATTATAACATCTCTCTCACAATTCCTATGCTGTTTGCCGTTGCAACATGAGAAAAGCGTGGAAAAGTTGATAGTATATCAACTGATGACAGTATACCAACTTTTGATGCTTTCTGCGCATTTCGACGGCAAGCCATGGAGTTTGAGAAAAGCGTTGCGTCTGAAACGCTAAATGTTTCATATAATTTGATACAATCCAAAAGTATGCACAAGTTTTTCGTTCTAATTTAGTACGTTTGCTTATCGCTATGGTTGTAATTTTGTTCTTTTTTCATAGCATCGTAAAAGAATGCACCTGTTTTATCCTTGCAATTTTTATAAATTAAAAAACTTATAAAGTTAATCTGTT
This sequence comes from Palloptera scutellata, assembly GCA_958295655.1. Taxonomy (NCBI): domain Eukaryota; kingdom Metazoa; phylum Arthropoda; class Insecta; order Diptera; family Pallopteridae; genus Palloptera; species Palloptera scutellata. Next base: position 63,145,944 of record OY282449.1, on the reverse strand, counting down.
GTTCGTGTATTTATGTAGGTATGTTGTTTCTGTATGTTGTTCAATCGAATATGGTTTTAGGTCTTACGTTTCAGAAATGATATTGACCGTAAGAAATTTTACTTCACCTTCAAGTTCTTATTCTTTGTGATTTGGTTTATATTTGCTTGAAAAACAAAAGCACAACATTTAGCAAGTCATAAATTCGCGAATAAACAAGTAATTAAATTTATGGAAATGATGATGATGGTTGTGTTGTAAACGTAGCTGTAATCTCCTTCAAAATGAACGATTACCCATACAAAGTTAATTTCGCAAAATGCGCGATTATCAATTAATTTTGAATTTGTAGTCTATGGCGACGAAGCGCTGATTCAAATTTATTCCATTGATTTGTTGCTAAGGGGCGAAACAGAAAGCTGAGAAGGGAGGAGAAACATCGTTTCAGGCTAACATTTTGAAGGTAGGGACATCTCCCAGTAAGGGCGAATTTAGAAATCTCTTGACAGATATCTAGGGTATTGTGAAGCTATGGAGAGTGCACTTCTTGTAGCTGCTTATTGGCGATGACGGCAATAATTCCGCCACTGGGGAATCTGGTTCGGAAACTCCAATCACTGAAAGGAAGTCTCGTCGAGTGGGTCTAATGGTGAACGAGGACAGACCGAAGAGTCACGGCGTCTTGCACAAAGTATTACTATTGATAATTATACTTTTGAAGTCGAGAAGCAGTTCGTTTAACTAGGATCTAGCTTTAACACTAACAATAATGTTAGCCTTGAGATCAAGTGGAGATTAACTCTTCCCACCAAGTGGTACTACGGACTCAGTAGGTAGTTGGAAAGTAAAGCTCTTTCTAAACGGACGAAAATAATACTCTGTGAGTCTACAGTATGCGTGAGTGATGAGTATCGAATAAGATGTAACCAAAAAATGTATGAACTGTACGCCGATAGTAAGATAGTTAACCACATGAAAATCCAACGGCTTCGCTGGTTCGGGTGGAAAAATGCGCTCCGGCTAGAAGAGTGTTTCATTCGAACCACGTAGGAGGAACACGTAGAAGAGGATGTCTTAGTCTTCGTTGGGAAGACTAGTATAGGGGGACCTGACTGTACGTGGTCCTACCAACTGGCGTCAGCAAGCTTATAATGAGGCGACTGACAAGGTTTATGAAGGCTGGCAAAGCCGATCATCGGTTATAGTGCCAATTAAGTAAGTAAGTATATAGAAATAATTATATTTAACAGGTCATCTTTATTTATTTCAGTCATTTCAAGTTAAATCTATTGAATATTACAAATTTAAAATTTTTTTACATACGAACGAAGGAAAAAGGATAGTCGAGCAAAACAAATAAACAAATGAAATGTCAGAATTAATCTCGTTATCTCGCTGAGATAATCTTTATATTTACACGTTGTATAACATGAGCAGTATCATTGTTATTTTGTAACCAAGTTGCGCAACCAATTTGATAGTGTGTATGCCGTTTTAAACTCTACGTTTTTTGAGTAGTTGTGAGGAAAAAGTGCAAAATAATGCAACTGTGCCATTTTGTTTATATACTACTACAATATTGTAAAGCAGCTGATTGTTTCGTAATTTCAATCATCCCCTATATTTAAATAATAATGTTGCCGTCGAATATTTTTCGTTTATTTACTTTAGTTTTATCTCGATAATTTTATCGTTCTAGTTAATTGCAATCTAATCTAGTTGTTTGTCTAACGTGAGTACATCATTAAATAGTCTACTTTTGAATTTTATACGTTCTAACTCTCTTGATTACGCTTGTCAGTTACATCAAATGATAATTAGTGATGAATTTGGAAGCTGTATACGATTACGAAGACTTAATTGAGTACTGCCCGGAAACGCCAGAATCCAATGATACAGAATATGAAGGCCAGCAACTCATGGAGCTGCCTGATACCAATGGCGTCGCGGTAACTGCAACAACTAAAATTATTTATGTATGCAGCATTTGTTATCGTCAATATGGACTGGTGGAAGATTTACGTGGGCATATGATTGAATACCACAATTATACACCTATCGAAGAAACAGCAAAATCGAGGAATTCAATAGCTCCTGAAAACACAAACGAAATAGGGAAAAATTCTGCAGTTAAAGGAGAAACAAAAGTAGTGGAAAAAACCTTGTCGAAAACTGATATACATGAAGTGAAAGATACTGAGATGCGCCCTGTAGCTTTCAAGGATTTTCGTTTGATTTTACGCTCCAAACTGACTCTGCGGTAAGTTAATTTTATAACTCCTTTTATTATGAACACTATAATAAAGTTTTGACTATATATTTATCTAGTTGTTCTGTTACTTTTTCCTGCTCTTATAAATTTGAAAATACCGTCAAACTCGAATTTCATGCCAAGTGTCACACAGACAGCACGGCAGCCCAATTTAAATGCTCCGAATGTAATGTGAAATCGAAAAGTTGGCGACTTTGTTCTGCACATCTGTGGAAGGTACATCACATCGATGTTGATCTGTTGCATTGTCCAGTGTGTGCCTTCAAGGCGCACGCATCAGGTAACGAAGAATGTATTGCTGGTTTTTTTTTCATTCTAAGAACTCGAGCTATTTGTTTTTCTTAAATTTTGGAATGAAAACCGCCGTCTGACATCTGTAATATAATGTACCTAGTATTTGATATTTTAGTGTAATGACCCTTGACATATTTATGTACTTGTATATAAAATTTGTTTTGGCTATTTTATTCAGAATTACTCACGTGCCGAACGAAGTCAGTCCAAAATTAAATTTAAATAAATTTTAAATTTTTCCAAAAATTTATTTATGTGTAAGTTAGGCCTTTAGAGGACTTTTGCAGAAGTCTTATTCTTATGATATCGATCAAAAAATGAAACGTGATTTCTCCCTACTTTTTTTATTTTTAAATTTACTTATTATCAAAGAAGATATTTTCAAGCACGAAAAAAGCTTGAAATATGCCCTGAAAACTGAAAAATATGCATCTAAAATACGCAACATAAAAGTTTTTCAAATACGTGTAATAGCGAGTTTTTTTTATTTAATTCAAATTCTCATCGTTTTTACTGTTACAATAAATTATCAGATGGTGCTTCAAGTTCTCAAAAGAAAATTTTTTCCTATTTTCTGCCATACGCTGAAATACTTCTTTCAACATCTGCAGACGACACGGGGGAGTATGAAAAGATTGTCAGCTCTGTTGGCGAAAGTTTTTTGACACATGGATCTTTGGCATCTATACTAAAACGTAAAATTTGATTCATTTCTTTAAGAGGTTCGTATCCCTTATTTCTTCCGAGAATGGCATCGAGTTTTAAAGAATAATCTTTGTTTTCTAAAGAAGATACAGAAGCTCGAATTTCTTCTACAATGCGAATAGATTCTTTAAGCTCTAATCCTCGAGTCTCAAATTTTACAATCGCGCCCGTCAGGCTCGAAAAATTTAGCTTAATATAAGCAAGATCAGAAACCAAACGGACTGTACTGAACAACTCTTGAGACACTCGAATGGCTTCAGTATCGTCGCTGTTTAACGAATCTGCACCACTTTTAACCTCATTGAAGTGATCGCAATAATAAAAATCAGCATTAAGCTACGTACACCATCGCGTTATACACGGTCTTGGGGGCAGAGGTATACCTGGCAGCATTCGTTGGAATTCATTGCGTCGCGATGGGGCCTTAAAAATTTATTTGTTGGTAAAATGTTCGTCAATATAATAAAAAAAAAACTTAACCTTTAGGAATACAGATTTTGTATTTGAAATTAAGTTGTTCACCAGCGGAAATTGAGCGCGAACAAACTCCGCTAACCTGTGGAGTCCATGGGAAAATCACGTCAAGTGCATCATTTTGGGGTACAACACCTGCAGAGCATCAACAGCAGCCATCATATATGCAGCAGCGTCCGTAACAATGAGAAGTACCTTATTATACTGGATACCTTAAAAATAACAGTCAAATTTAACACTTGAACATATTAAACAGCTATGTTCCAACTAACCATTTGGCTAAAGCAACGACAAACTGTCGTTCACGAAGGCGGCCACAGTGGTGGCATTGCCAGCTTCTACTGCTGCGTTGAACAAGTAGCGTTGCTGCTGCGTTGAACAAGTAGCTGTTCGCGCGTTCATTAGGGTCACACGTTAATACCCCAAAAATGAAATTTATCACCAGCCTTTGTTCTGAATCCGTCGTTTCGTCCACAGAAATCCATATATATTCGCTTTTGGCCTTTTCCTTTAGTTCTTTTAGAACCTTTTCGTAGAGACAAGGCACGTATCTCTGGCGAAGCGTTGATTCGCAAGGCAGCGGCTCATTGGTGTACTTGCCCAAAAACTTTTTTAGGCTTCGATAGCTAATTTTTTTTAAAGGAATATTTGCTCCTACGAACGCTTCGCACAAGTCCATAGCAAAAGTGTTTTGCTCTTTTGCTTGGTATTCCGTCACCAACGTCTGTGTGTGCTTCGGCTTTCGTTTTTCGGCAGCTTCTTTATGTTTTGCCGTTTCCAAATGGTGCTGAACATTGAAAATTTTGGTCGCGGCGACCGAACAATTGCAGTAAGTGCAGAAAAGAAACATACGATCGGCACGAAAAACACCAGCAAACTGTTGGATAACACGCGGCTTGAACTCTCTCGCAGACTCTTTTTCTTTCGGCATTATGTCAATAGCAAAAAAAAACACGTATACAGAAAATAACGCGCAAAGCAAAACTTGTTTACAAACATGCTGCCAGATGTATATGAAAAATGGGTGCTAAAAATCGTTGCCAGAAATTTTTTTTAATATTAGATGCAAAAATGTGCAAAACATGAGTGAACGCGCCAAATATGCAGAATGCATATGCAATATGCATTTTCAAGCATATATCTTCTCTGCTTATTATGTTATGTTTTTACGTAAGGACAAAGAAATTATGCGCGTGATTACAATACTTATTCTCTTTCGTCAACCTTCTCGTTTCTTTACTTCTCATTACAATTACGATTTAACTCTTAATATATACTAACATTTTTATATTTTAGTACTCGTTTGGCGTCATATGCGTACGCACAAGAAATGGCGTCCACGTGTTTTACGCTCCTTGCGTGCCGTTCAACAGAGACGTCAGCAGAATTTGCAGAAAGCCAACGAAGAAAAAGCGCCACCTGCTCCAAATAAAAATAAATACTATTCGGAGAAAACTTGCGAGATTTGCAGTCGAAAATTTGTGAATGGTAAAACTTTATCGAAACATGTGAAAACGGTGCATAATAAAATTAAACCATTTATTTGTAATGTATGCGGCAGGAAAACAGCACGAAAAGCCAGTTTAATTGTTAAGTATCAAGTATCAAGTATTGTTGAATACGTCTTGCATTTCTGATATCATAATTAATAAATATGTATGTTCGGGCGTTATTACAGATACACATGCGACAGCATACAGGCGAAAAACCATTGCAGTGCAAAATCTGCAAGTTTTCAACACGCGATCCAAGCGTTTTGAGTAAACATCAAAGTCGTCACGAAGAAGTACGAAATTTAGAAATTAGAAATGCTTGTGCGAGATTATTGTAATTTGTGCTTGTATAAATTTAGGGTGGCAAATTCAAATGTCGACACTGTAAATATTCATGTATTCAAACCACTGCCTACAAGCGTCATGTGCGTCTCAATCATCCGGAGGAATATAAGAAAATTTCGTGCGATCTTTGCAATTATGTTACAATAAGTGAGCAGCGGCTGCAAGCGCACAAGGAAGATCATCGCAAGGGATTGATAGTCAATTATGAGGGTAGGTAGATCACATGTAATTTGATTTGTTTTTTTACATATTTATATAATTGGCAAACAATTTTTTCTGATTTAATTTATAGATTCAATGGATGCAACGCGTGCTGGAGGCTTCAAAAACCCACGGAAAATGCACGATAAAAATAATGAAGTATGTACATGCATTAAATATAATTACGTTTACGTTAATTAATCGAGAATTCGATGTACATTCGAATATGCAATTGAATTACGTTTCAGATATCCGCTGATTGTTTTCTTCCACTGGAAAGCATCGATTCTCTACCACACGAGCCTGCGGTCGACACTGGTGGTGTCACTATACCTGCACCCTCCGAGGATACACAATTTCCCACTTATTTAAATAATTGAAATAATGTACCACTTTCTGTTTTTGTAAATTTTAATTTATTAATGATTTGTTTAGTTTTAAATTTGGGTTTCTTTTTCTTTTGTGATATGATCGCAACATTTTAAGTTTCCTTTTTAATATTATTTTTTAGTTTCTCTCAAATGAATTTGAGTTTAGTGTATTAAATTTATTTTTTAGTTTATCAATTTAACATTTTATGTTAGAATTTAAGTATTCTCTACTTTAATAATTTATTAGTTTATTTATTAATGTTTTTTTTTTATGTATGTAGGTGTCCGTGTGTTTTTGTTTAACTTCAGTTTTCTTTTGTATGCATATATCTTTAATTAATTAATTAATCTTCATTAAATACTGCAAGTGTATCATCTCAGAATAAATCCAATAAAAGTTTGCTGTTTTTCGCATTGCCTTTTTGCTCGCGTTGCAATTAAAAAAATGTATTTATATTTTTTTCGTCTACTTTTCGTTAATCAACGTACGAATTTTAGTATTCCTTTTATTTTATTAAATTAACAATTTAGTAGTTTTTAAAACTTTGTTTCTTATGTTTTACTTGAGATTTTCAAATACATTTTCATTTATTCATGCTTGTTTTAATATATTGTATATACAATTCAACCATGTGTCGGCTCTTAAGTAAGTTGTGGAGTCATTTCCTAGGACTAAACTTTAGCTCTTTTTACGTTACTCGTTATGTTCTTTTATATTTGACTCATTCTATTAAAAATAAATATTTTCAATTTAATTATTTTCTTAGAATACACGATCTTTATATTTTATTCTCTTTTGTTTTATTGTTTTGCAAATACAATCAAGTTAAAATATTTCTTATTTCTCAAAATAGTTTAGAGTTCAAAATAAATAAATCTTATTGTCTGCGTATGTTTGTGTTTGATTTTAATGTTGTGAATGTTTATACATTTCTTTCAAAATTATATGAGTACAGAGTACATATTTATATGCAAATACTAAATAAATTACCAAATTGATCAATATTTAAATCATTGAACTAATTTTTGGTCTTTCTAATATTTTAATTATTTTATTATTCGAATATTATTTTGATATTTTCTACTAATTAAATCAATCATCGCACGGATGATGAATTTTAACTAAACTTCTCTGAACAACACATTTGATTAGGCAGTGATTGATTTCAATGCTCGTTTCTTTTTCGCACTTGAACTACTTGATTTGTTAAAAATGTGCTAAATAAATAAAAATCATTTTTATTAAATCCATTTATGTTTACTCTACTGATAATGTTCTTTAATTGAACAATCTCTCCGGACTTTATGAACATAATACCTGACTTCAAAGTCTTATGTTTCGAATGTAGAACTTTGGTTTATTTGGGAGGTATTAAAAGTTAAAACGGCTTCCATTAACTCTTTCCACAAAAACAACCATGTAGTGCCCCACATTCCAGCCACACTACGACAAGAGTAGAAACAAATTATTTACCTTAAGCTCTACCCATAATAGCGTTGATCGAAGTGAATTCGACCGTCGGGTACCCTACCCGCAGTCAAATTAAAATACACTTCTCTGACCACAAGAAATAACAGTTAAACTCGAGTTAGGAAAAATAAAAATATATTGCACATTTTTCATTATAAAACCCAAAATGTTGAGAGTTCTTGAAAAATATTTCCATGTTTTAGCAATTCTCATAGTTTTTTTTTATTATTTAAACTCCAATAATTATTTAAGATCTTTCAGTATTTTGGGATTTATAATGAAAATATGCAATCAGTTTTTATTTTTCCTAACTCAGGTTTAGCTGTTATTCCTTATGGCCACAGACTTGATCTTATGAAATGGCCTAGAGTTGCGGCGGGACGGATTTACCAACGGTAAATTTCCCGTCCAATTATTATTATTTCCTATTTTCACCGTCAGTTGGCGAGGAAGCAGGGTTGCATTCAAAAATTTCTGTTAAAATTTAATTTTAATTGGCAAATTATTTATTATATAATTCTTTGCATAATCCTACAAATTCTAAGAATAATTTTTATTGTAAAATAATAATATTTTCGCAAATACTGATCAATTAAAAAGATTCTCTTGTAAATGAAAATGGTAATTATTTATCGTCGTCCGGTGCAATTGTGTTCATAAAAACGGATTCTCCAACGGCAAGTGAACAGCTGTTCACTTACCGTCAACAATTCCCCGTCGTCCGACCCAATTGTTCGTAGTGTTTTACTCCAGAAGCCGAGTGTGTAAACAACAACATTGACTTTCTCTAGCAGCCAAGTTACCTTAAAGCAGAATCTTTAAAATTCTAAAAAGTTTGAAGACTAGTTACTCAAATCTTATTATCTTTTACCGGTTTTCTATTCACAAAATGTAGTTGAAGAATATGCAATTGCTGATAAATTTCCCAAACAAGAGAGTATTGACCTTGAACCAGGATTCTTGTGAGGTAGGAACATTTCCTGGTTTCACGCAAGGATTTCTGGAGCTATTAGTCTTAAAGTCCAAACTTTCTTTTGAATCCCAGCAGACCAAATCTGGGGATATTATTTATCTGCCGAATAATTTTGTTACCAGCCATAAAGTAATCCATAACATTTGTATACAATATCTCGCAGCAAACAGCTTCCCAGTGAAATAGCAACATCTTGAAATGTTCTTTAAATAATCACTTTATATTCGTAAATTTAAAGGTGCTGGAACATTTCCTGGTTTCACGCAAGGATTTCTCGAGCTATTAGCCTTAAAGTCCAAACTTTCTTTTGAATCCCAGCAGACCAAATCTGGGGATATTATTTCTCAAAAACCAAATTGTGGCCCATTATAAGTTTTAATTTAGATTAAGGCTAAGGATAAATTTGTTTTAAGGTTCTAAATTATACATTTTTAATTCGAATATTATAAATATAACAAAGATTTGAGAGCTCTCTGGTTTACATAGCAATGAAAATCAACTTCACGAAGGGTAATGTCGAAAATATTATGGATAAACCAAAGTAAGTGATATAGAAGTGGTACGTTGTGAATAAATCACAAAATGCCAACTGAAAACTGCAATCGAGTAACGTTTTTTCATTTTATGTATGCTACGCTGAAATGGCGATGACAGCCGCCATTTCAAAGTTGAGCCAAAACAGATGTCAGGGTTTAGCCACATTCATTGTACAGGTTATGACGAGTAGTGTTTTGTACCCAGACTTATTTTGCATGCTGACAAAATGCAAATAAGGGTAATTTTAAATATTAAAATTTGGCAGTAATACATTTTTGTATGTTTTTTTTATTTAATAATATTTCATGCCACATTTCTGTAAACGCTTTTTATATCATTTCCAGGTAATTTTCAATCATTTTAGCATATATTTCGTCTATTGTTAGTTGTGGCTCAACTCTGAGACCATTTTTTTTTTGTATACCATACTTTTTAATTACTCAATCAATCAATTTGTAATGTTTAGCAAATGTATTGATTCAGAAAATGCACGTGTCAAAAGGTGAATCAACCCTGACGACTTTCTTCTACTTTTAACCCTTCAACGACATTACCAAAACGGTTTTATTTCTCGCCCAAAGATTTATTATAAACATAGCATTTTTCAACTACTTATAGAATATAGAGCAATTATCTACAAAGAAGCTAAATTGTAGAGTTGTATTGACACAAAAAGAGTATCGTTAGGTTAGTGACTGGGACGGTCAAAGTTGATTAAAATGTGGTCTTCTTTCAAAGTGCAAACTACAAAAATCTACAAAGAATCTTCTTGTCAAAAGTCATGCCTTTCGAACCCATCTAAGATATGTAACGGCTTAATAATCTAGGAGATACTGCAAAAGGGGAAATGCCAAGGAGTCTGTAAAACGCTTCCGAAGGTAATAGCAGTATAAACATCAATGAAAAATCGGTAAAAAATTCTTTAAAATTTAACAGATGAGGGCTTCACATTGTAAAGCGAATATGTTCGTAGATTTTTCTATATTTTTACTTAACACATCTGTGAGCTTAACTATCGATATTCAAATAGTATTATCGTATAACGTCAAGAGTTAGTTTTGCGAAAATCCTGGCTAACATGAAATTTTTGATAACGATTAAGTCGATTTAACATCTACTAAAATCAGTACACGATTGAGAAATTAAATCGGTGTCGGACAAATGTAGGATTCAAGTCGGCCACCGTATGTCGAACCGATGTTGAAGCGATCATTTACAAGGCCGATGCATATTGCCATAGTGCAATATGAAGCTCATTGTTCTAACACGTCACGATTATTTATTGTTGACAAGGACCAAGAATTGGGGTTATGGAAGGAGCAAGAGGCGGCAGGGAAAGTCTTAATTGAATTTTTCTATAACAACCTGAAATACATTAGCGGTATTCACAAGCCCGTGAGTGTTGGCAGTATTTTTTTTTAATAATTTACAATTTTTATTACAAATGGTAAATTTTTGTATTTGTGATATTTGAAGGACATATAGTAAAAAACTTACAATACAGTTAAAATCGCCCTCCATGGTATTCATATGTTTATTTGCAATAAATTTGAAGTGCTGCCATAGCAAAAAACTTAATTCCACAGCATATCATTAAATATTTTTGTAATTAAAACCATTTTAATTATTTTCTTGCAGCATTACATTTTCGTGTCAACAGATTGGTGAATACGCAAATAAAGGGATTTTCAATAGGGACATAACAAGGAAAATAAAGGGTTTTTCATAGATTGGTCGCTGTGACGTAGTAGTAATGCGTTGGACAGCTACGCAGAGTGTCGGAGGCAAATTCAAAAAAAAAGAAAAGTAGAAAAAACATTTTGCTACATGGCAGGCAATGGCAAACCTACAAGAGTAAAAATTGCTATGAAAAGCTTTTCACTTCGCCGTTCGGATTCAGCATTAAACTGTAGGTCCCTTCCATTCATGTACAAATATAACACGCACAACATGAGTGGTTGCGAAAAGCTCGGCCTAGGACCTCCATGGGCTGTTGTGCCATTAAAAGTAAAGTAAAGTAAAGTACATAATAATATTGTAAATATTATAATAAAATACAGAATAATAGAGATATCGGGCTGAAATTTATTGTAGGTGTATTGCACAAGTTACATTTAGGCATAGAGTTTGATATCGCTCATATGTGCACGTTTGCAGCAATCTATTCTTTGTAGCCGATTTTTCACCACTTTTCCCAACATATCGGCTGGAACGTTGGCAATTTCGCGTTCGATATTGTCCTCGAACGTTGTTGGATTATTGGAATGAACTAACGAATTAAGCTAACCCCCTAAAAAAGAAATCTAACTGCGTTAAATTGTATGAACCATTTCTCGCGATTGACCAACTTAAAACTTCCACTTCAATTGATTAATTGTTTGGCTCCATCTGGTTGTAACCTTATTTAACTGATATCAGGTTCATCCAATTCTGGCCAAAAATGATCTTCCAACATGTCCAACATAGCGAACTCCATTGACCGTAACATGACGATCATTTTCATAGACGAAAAACTAGGGTCCAATCATACCTACGGTATGAAATCCACATCATACTGCCAGTTTTTGTTTTTTTTTGAATTAGTCTCTTGAAGCACATGTGGGATTTTTGCTTCCAATAATAAAATGAAGTCATTAAGCTTCATCGCTGAGGATGATTTCTTCAAACTTAAAGTACGACCAAAGCCTCAGAATTTCGTTATTAATTTTTAATAATTTCCAAACGTTGCTCGTTCCTGAACTTCTCCATGATAAAAATTTAAGCGTTTTAATGAAGTTTTGACATTGCCATATCAAAAAAAGAAAAAAAAAATTCAAGGGTGCATTTGTATTTAAATAAAATATTATTATGCCCCTACTGAAATACCCTTTACTTTACAAAAGTTACAATTGGCTGTCGCCAATGTATTTTTGATATTTGTAGAATTTGAGAATCTCACATGTTTTGTTTTTGTAAACATATTATATAAAATTTACTACAAATATCAAATTTATCAAAAATACAAAATACAAGGTTATTTACTCCAAATCGTGAATACCGCTATTGCTTTTTGTATAAACCGCAGTTTGTTGAGCACTAAATTTAATTTCAATCTTGGCTCTAAATATTCTTAATAAATTTTAATTAAGTAATACTAATAATTAATATTAATACGATTAAGGCTAAAAACTTTAAATGCCTAAGAAAATGAACAACGCCCTTGAGCCTTTTGAGACGCATTCTTCATAAGCTTTCAATATGGATATCGTAATCGTACTGATATATGTACATATAGTACATGGTCAACATCGTATCGATATTTGTGGCCGACAATGGATCGAGGTTAGACCAGCGTGTCGAATTGGTGCCTCGGATCGACGTCGAAGGCCCAGCTCGGTCCGACGTCGATCTGACTTAATTTTTTCACACTGCACAGTAAGTTTCGTTGTAAAAGGGTTGAGAATACGCAGAGAGAGCTTATCACACTGCAAATGCGCTCAATTATTCAAGAAATACGTTTGTTGATTTCTATGAAGTATTGATCGCAAAAAGAGCAAAAATTTTCTCGATATTCCTCGAAGAAACTTATATTCCAATAGTTAATATATTTGTCAAATTAATTTTCTTATGTGTAAAAAAAAAAACTAAATACGAGTATGTGTGATAAAAGTTGTTTCAAAAGAAAATGTAATTCTTAATTCTAACTTTATGCTTTACTTAATATTTAAAAGTTACATATTTCTATTACTCTTACATCAATTTTGTAAGTCATCTTTTTTCCAATACTCACGCGCACATTCATTCGGTCAGGTAAACAGCCAGGCAGACAGACGGAACATACACACTAAGGTAGTACCAAAGTATTCACACTTCCGTAATTACTTACATTCTAAAAAGTTACAAATCCAGAGTCTTATGAATTTATTTCATTTAATTGCTGAACTAGAAAATATGAAGTATAAAATATTGTTTTTAATTTTTAATTCTTAAGTTTTGCAGTTTTAGTTTTAGTTTTGAATTTTATTTTAATTTTTTTAACGCAATTATTTCTCATTGCCATTTGATTATGATAAACTTATCTAATTTTAAATTGTTTTTGTTTTTGCTTTTGTTTTTGAATTTTTTTTGTTGTTTAGTTTGGTAAGACGAAATATGGCTTAAATACTTATATTTATGTGTATTTTTATGTACTTATGTAAGTATGTCTATGTATGTATCGTAGGTATATAATGTTTCGTATTTGAATTTGAGTATTTTGTGCGACGCATAATAAATGCTGGGGAATTGTTTTCTTTTTCTCTAATTATGGTAGTTATTGCCTAAGAGTTCACGCTACACTGGAAACACTGGAATCTGAGGGAAAAGATTTGGGGGAAAAGGGTATGGTATTTCTTATATCTCGAAAACTATTGAATTAAACCTGGCACAGTCTGCTGCTAAAAATACACTAAATTTTTTTGCTTTTAAGTATTTATAGTTTTTAATGAGTTTTCAGAACTATTTTTTTTCGAGTTTTTGCTCTTTATTCTACACGGGCAGAAGTAATTTCAAGATATAAAATCGTAAATGTGTTCGTGTTTGAAATTGTTTTGCTGACAATCATTCAACATTGCATTGTACTGTGGCTGTAGATTGGTAGGATTATAACCGAAAAACTTTGTGTGAGTGCTGAAGAGCTAGCCTGTTGTAATTTAATTTTCTGAGCCCTCAATATCTTCTAGTGGAATTTGGAATCACTTAACCTTGGGTGGAGGAGGGAAGATGAAATCTAGATTAATGTATGTAAAAATATTATGTAGTAAATCTCACAAATAGAATGGGTGTGAAACGTTTAAGTCTTGTTGCTCAATTATTAGTCTGCTGATTTAAGCTAAGACAGCAGCTTCAATTCAGAATTTGTATACAGCCAGGCAACGACCACACTCCACAATGCACTTATCAAATGATTTTCCATTTTCGTTTGATTTAAGAGTTTTACATGACTCAGTTTTACATAGGAAAAACGACACTCTTCTATGTACCTACTTAGTGAAATGCTTTTGTAGTATAAATAAAATAAAAAACAAAAATGCATTCAAAAATGTTTATGTTTACCCGAAAAAGGAGTGTTCAAAAAACCTCTAGCAACTCACTTTGTTTTATTGTTGCTTATTGTTTAGTTTAAAATTATGTATTATGTAAGTTTGTATGTTGTATGCGTAATTAGTAAAATACCTTTTCGTTTGGTGGTTGTAAGTTAGGTAGATACCAAAATAATGCTTAAAATAATAATTATAATAATAAAAATGCATATTTAATAATAATACATAAGTAGTAGTAAAAAAAAACCATACATACATAATAAATGGAATCCAAAAACTTACATACGAAACATCATTCAATAAAATCTAAATGCATAAAAACAGGTGAAGTAGTTCAGTAATTTGTCTTTCAAAATTGCCATCGTTCCACTGGTTCCGTGGCACAATTCTGTACGAATTATTGAAGAGAGAAAATCTCGTCATTTGCGTTTCCATAGAATGCGGTCAGACTGTAGTGACTCGATCTATTTCCACATATCGTACAGAATTGTCGCTTTGTCAGCAAATCACTTCTTTCTCATCGAGCACCGCCGTATCCATGGAACTCAGAGATTTGAGACGTGTCTGCAACACCGAAGAGCCGCGTAGTTTTCGTTTGATTTTTCTGCGAATAGGAAGGAAATGTATTGTGAAAGAGTGGTTTTTGTGGTACTGGGAAATACAAAACAAAATTAAGTCATCATACTTGTAGGCGAATGCTGCAAAAGCGCAACAGAATAACACAATTATTAGGCATAATGTTGCCAATATTTCAGTTGGTAACTTCATAATAGCCGAGCACTGCAAAAAGGTCTCATCATCGCCCGTTGGACAATGCATGATGCCATCACACCAGATGCTCGCATTAACGCATGCTGCCAAGCCGGTGCATGTATACTGACAGTCTTCTGGAAAATAAGATAGAAAAGTGAAGAGGTAATTGCTTTAGAATTGCACTAGAAAATGATTTCACAATATAGGTGGAAAACAGGGGTGCGAAAGCACCCATGTTACGTTTTTAGAGTTAAATCTCATTTGAGTTAAACACAATCTTTAGTTTGTGCCCAAAACATTTCATAGAAGTTACCTTCCTCAACAAGTTCAATGTTACGCACACTTTTGTTCTTGATCAATTTATAGTGATGCAAGAAGCCCAATTGAAGCATATGAGGACGATGGTTAATGTTAATGGAAATTGAATCTACACGAACCACTTTCGGTTCTTTGAAATCAGGACGGCTGGTGATGTAGTGATCAAATTTTCTCCTTTTTGGTCTAGCCTAAAGTTACTAACCCGATTTATCATGATGCGATGCGGGACACTTTCAAATACGAACAACACCTAACGCCTAATTTCACAGTGGCGAATATTTTTTCTATGAAACGGCTTACCGGCAGTATTCATTATTTTAGCTTGAAGTTACCGGGCAGTTAACTGCATTAGCTGAAATGGAATGGCTGCGTCTGAAAGATGGTAGTTCTTTACTTTTAATCTTAGCTCGAATACAACACGTTACAGGATAATGTTTCCAAAAAATTTGTTCATTATATTGGCTGAAAAATTACACTGTAAAACCGCAAAATAGTAAATGAGGCCGCTGATCACGACACAGCACGATGGTCAGTGAGGTTTTTGGGTGACGTCGGGTTTCGTGCATAAGTCTTCGTTTTTTTTTAAATTTGATAAAATTTACGAAAAACTAAGATTTACCAATATACACGAAACGTGAACCGGACAATTTTTATACAGATTTGTGATTTTTATTTAACTTACTTACAACGCTTTTAACAAAAACATTCATAAAACAAACGAGAATAATTGTTTACATAGCACATTTGACTCTCTTTATCGTTGTTCTATGATTGAATTCCCTCTCTTTTCCCTCTCTTTTCCCTCTTCTTCTTCCTCGCACCTATGAATCTTATTTCCTTCCAATCAACACAATGCTCTGCATTCTTAAAGGCACACCCTGTGTGTTGATTGTTTCAAACAAAAAAGAAGAAAACAAAAAAATTATTGAACTCACTCTTTACTCTTAAATCTCAGTTGGGGATATTTACCAGTAAGAGTAAAGTTGCTGTGAAATCGGTCCCAATATATTTTAGTTAAATGTTGCCAATAAAATTATACTTTTGGTTACTTAAGAACAAAAACTTGTAGAATTGCCCACGAGAACAAAAGAATCAAGTGAATGTTCAACTTCGGCTACTTCAAGCCAGATCCGGGACAATTTCCAACAACTCAAATCCCGGTCAGTTCCTCCCAATCCAGAATGTCTGTTAACTCAAGAGTAACTTTTTTTCAGACACAATATTTTCTAAATTTATCTTCCCCGTTCAGTAGAAGTTCCAATCAAACAACATCAGAGTCAACGCATTTAGCTTTATCTGGTTAAGCTCTGCTTCAATAACAGATTGCTTCAAGCATATGCTTAAGTTTTCTGGTATTGGTGTGTTACGAAAGGAATCCGGTGTTGTATTGTATCTGAGTTAAATTGTAAAAAACTTCAGCAGTAGGTATAGAAGGTATAGAAAATGAAATGTAATCCGTTTATAAAATGATTGTAGAAGAAAATGGTGTATTTGCTTTTTGACTTTGTACCCACCTGCTAAACTTAATACTGGCCTAGGAACCAATTCCATCCAATTGAATGTGAATTCACCATTCTCTGGACGTAGGAATTCTACGCTTATCGCTTTCGAACGATTGATAATTGCATAGTTTGGTCGCTCATTCCAGCCGGCACTGAATATTTCAACAAACTCGTATGCCTTCGAGTCAGGATCCAAGGGGCAGGCTGTTATTGCCAAACCTAAATCGAGAACGAGAAGAATTTAATTACATAAAGGATATTAATTCGTTGATATGAAGTCGCAAATCGAAGTAAGTACAATAGTCACATATGTATTTACAATTGTTGCTATGTAAAGGGTGGCCCAATAAGAGTGCACGATTTTATTTAAAAATAAATCCCATATTTTTTGAGCTTTGTAAAGTAGACATATTCCGATTAAGTTTGGAATAAAATATCCGGCAAATGGCCCCCGTGGCTCTGATCACAGATCCTTCATGTTTGAATAAAGAGGCATTTCGATGACATTTTAAGAATGATGTGGCTCTATTTCACTCGGCCTTGAGCTGAAGAACTATTTGTGTTTTATTCGCATAGACCTGGGATTTATCAAAAACTCGAAGAAAGTAATCGCACGATTTTGGCAGCCTGTTGATATCGGAGTATCGGGAGATGAATCGGTCTGGAAATCGTTGCTCCAACAAATCGTTGTGTCAGGAGGGCGCCGTCCTTCTGAAACCACATGTCGTCTAGATCCACACCGTATAAATGAGGTCACAAGAACTTCGTTATTATGTTCCTGTAACGAATGCCATTCACAGTCACTGCATTGCCCTTCTCATTTTCACAATGATAACGCGTTGTTCCTTTTCGTAGCGCTCCATTTATCATAATCGGAGCAAATGGTAAACGACAGCTGTTGAATTTCAAAGCTGCCACTTACACAGAGAAATAATGGCACAAAAGTTAGAGTGCGTATTGGGACACCCTATTTGGTATGCAAGCATATAGTAGTTTTAAATTTGTCAATTACCTTCTGATGTTGTTAGTACAGCTCTTGATTTTGTTTCGCACCGATACGAACTTGTGCCAACAACAGTCGCATTCAATGCCTTTTTCGGATTGTATTTACGCAGGAAGATCGCTTTCAAGCGTACGTACAAAAATTTATTGCCATTTGAGGGTTCAATGAGCCATGGTCGAGTACGACATTCCAACTGTAAAAGCGAAAATCAAGTAAAACACACACATACACACAAATGCAAAACGCTAACGTAACACGTGAAGGAAATCAATCAGGCATTAGTAGTAGTAAATTTGTCTAATGAGGGTGGTCATTTCATATGTTACAATAATACGTTCATTATGGAAAGGGGAAGGACACATAATTGCACTCACATCGCCAAATGTCATATCAATCGTTCCACTCGGACCGAATTTGCGGCGCCCATCTTTGCAATTCGTTGGTCCTTTGATGAATTCAAAAAGCCCTTCGAAATTAATAGCATCCGGGTCATCAAGTGTTGTCATATTGAATGCAGTTAAATGAACCTCCAGGTCACGACTGGTCGATGTGTATTCAACGGGCAAATGCGAGGTATTTGACGAGTTGCAGAGACAACCGCGTGGCAGTAGAATTGAGTCGTGATAAGGACGTTCAAAAATCTGCAATGAAACATCGTAGCAAATAAAAGTAAAAGCACATTACGAGTTTACTCGTTCGTTTCGTTTCAATATTTTACCTCAATACGAGCACTTGTGTCACCATAGCAAAACGATCGATTAATATCTTCATCCACCCGTGACATACACGAACGATTCATGGTGGTTACCTTGCGCAACTTAACGCGAACCCGTTCGCCACGTTGCCCTTCGAATTTATAGACGCATTTCAAGTTGCGTGTACCGCCGCGTCCAAACAAAAAGATATTGCGTACACTGCGAAAAATGGCGGGGTCTTTGCGGTCCATCATGCTGCTAACGAATTTCCGACTGCAATCGTGCTCAGCGCCCGCCAGTGGGAGACCGTCCTGATGCAGGTCAATGAATTCGTATTTCAGTTTAAAATCGAGTGGTCTGCGGGAAGGAGACGAACGAGCGTAAACTTGATAGATATGTATAATTTGGTGTTGAACTTACCTCAATGCGGTGGATTCTGTATTCCTCAGCTCCAATGTAATAGTATCACTGCTGGACACATAGCTCTCCGATATTGTGCAAGGACGTGCATAGGTTTCGTTAATATTGGAGCGATCGCAGGTGCGCGGTATTGTGCCACGACAAAAACGCGCTATGACATTGGTGCTATTTAGGGCATAGTGCCCCTGAGCGGTATGATGTGAAGGCGGGTCACTGGCGCTGCAAAGAGAGACAGATAAATATTGGAATCTACGATAGAAAGCAAGCATTGACTAGTCTCACTTACCAATTGAGATCTTTGCATGTGGGCGGCTCCCTCAGTGCTCCATCCCATATACGCAGCATACCACTACAATCCTCATGCGTCTGCAGTACTCCAATCGCTCCCACCGATGTCTCATCGATTTGTCCAAATTCCGGATCCAAATTGAATTTCATCATTGATATCCAAACTTTGAAACGCGACAGCGGCTGATGCATTCCCTGGGCGCTTGTGCGGCGAGACAGGCTCAAATGATCGAACGTCTTGAAAACGCCAATGCCTTGCAAATGATACAGACACGTGCTGTTGGGTGCTAGTGAATGTTTTGGGTTCTCGAGTATACCACGTCCAGCGCCACGTATCCAAAACTCACACGGTTTTTTATTCTTTGAATATGTGGGACTTTGAATGTCAACAAAACTGACGGCAACCTGAATTGGAAATGGTAAGAACGTAAACACAAAATTCACTCAAATGTTCTGATTGCACATGCACAACATGCCACAACACTACAATAACGCTATAAATGCCCAACATTACGCACTTCCAACTGAAAGCCATAAAGTGGCAAAACTTGCGACGAGGTTCCCGTGAATGTGCCATACGGTGAGGTAGTGAATTCAACTAAGAGCTCCGGACCACTCGACACTGAAGCGGGCACTGCCTGCCCACCACCACAGAATTTTAATATAATTGGATCCCGCGTGGTGTAACCATCATAGACTGTCACGTAATCCTGGAAAAAGAGGAAGGTGAAGGAGAAGCTTAAATATGTACATATGTATGTTGTGCAGTGAAAATGTTTGAGAAGACTAAAATTGCTAATATTTACGAGTAATAAGTAAGTAGGTAGTAAATAGTACAGTGTGGTGTGGTGGGGTGAGGTGGGATTTTTTTCGGGTGGAGAAAAAGTGAGGCTTAGGTGCAAATTGCAATTGTATTGTGTATGTGTACTACATACTTACATTCATCTCTACCTACATCAATGTTGTGTATAAAAGTTGTAATGTGTGTGACAGCGGCAGAGGCTGGAAATGTAATTGGCTCTAAACGATAAAAGGGGAACTACAGACGACGATAGCATCATTGAAATTGAGTGTAATGGAATTTTCTACTACTGTTTTAGCGATAGCGAATAGGTTTAGTTTGTTGTTTTTTGAATGCAATAATTACAATTCATTTGGGATATACAAGAACATACATAGGATACATAGCATACTATACATAGGACATATAGAGTGTTTGTGGGGCAAACAGTTCTGTGAGGTAAGGAAAAGCAATAGGAAAAGTGCAAATTGATTGAGATTTTCATTTTAAATTTAGCAAAAATGTGTATTGGCATGTTTACATATGTATGAACAATACGAAACTGAAACCTAGATTTAAGTAACGTTTACCAAGTTCATTTGTGTGTTTTTTCGGCAATAAATGTCGTTCATTGTCGAATCGTATGTGAATGTGAATAAAATGCGGTTTGTGGTTTATTTTCAATATGCTTTTATGTAAATAAGAGTAGTACCGTACATGGTAAAATATTCTGGTTAAATTTACATTTAAAATATGTTGTTTTTTTTTTTAAATTGCAGCTATTATAAAAAACTATATCGGTTCTCGTTTTCTGGCGATGCACGTGAAATTAAATGCTTTAGCCGCAAAGAATAACTCCACTTCCAGATCAAGTATGTTTCCTGAGATTTAACCCTTAATAGAGCGAATGTTTTTGACAAGTAATTTTCAATCTTAACCCTCTCTACTACACTATGCTTCAATGCTATGTTATTCTGAGTGTTGAAAAAAAACACAAAATAATTTTTTTTGCAAATTAAGAAACGCCCACATTACCAGGTATACAAGTATCAAACCGGTATTTTTTTTTGAGAAAATACACGCTTATTTAAGAAAAATGGTTATACATTCAATCTTCAAAGTAATGGCCATTGCTAGCTATATATTTTTCCCATCTCTCTGGCAATTTGTGAATGCATCGCCAGAAAAACTATTCGTTTTTTGAGTCAAACCAGTCATCGAGCCGTTTTTTCACATTTTCGTACGAATCGTATTGCTGCTCAGCAAGGTCGTGTCCCATTGATGAAAATAAGTGGTAGTCAGATGGAGCCAAGTCTGGTGAATAAGCCGCAGGGGGGGGGGGGCTTCCCAGCTGTACGAATATACCAATTCCCAAGTCTGTTTTGTTCGATGTGATGGTGCATTGTCATCAAGAAAAATTACTTTGTGTTGGTAGCACCAGTAAATGTTTCACCTGGTTTCAGAAGGTCAAACCCGATAACACCTCGCTTATCTCAGAAAACACATAACATTTTCTTCTTTCCAAAGCGATTTGGCTTGGCTGTCGATTTAGCCGGGCTTAACATATGATCGTGTACGTTTGGGATTCTCGAAATAGATTCATTTTTCATCGCCAGTAACAATGACCAATATGAAAAGAAAGTCGTCATACTTTTTTACCTGGCGAACAAAATTACACAGCTGGGTTTTCGATTTTCTTGCTGTCTTTCAGTCAATTAATGCGACACCCATCTTCCCACCTTCAAAATCAATCTCATGGCTTTTAAACGTTGAGAAATACATTGCTGGGTCACATTTAATTGTTCTGCAAGTTGTTCTTGCATTTGACCATCATCCTCATCGAGTAAAGCTTCCAATTCGGCATATTCACACTTTTTCGGTGGCCTTCCACGTTCTTCGTTTCTCACATCACTTTTAAACTTATTGAACCACCTAGAGCGAGCTAGCCGTAAGCTTCCACAAGCATTCGATAAGATTCCAAAGCAGATTTCTTCAATTGGAAACAGAAATTCAATGATGTTCGCATATCGTAGTTTGTATATTTTTACAAGAGAAAAGAAAATATGTTGTTGTATGAAACTTGATTGTTTATGAACTGAATATTGTTGATAGAATTATTTGCGATTTGGTTTGACAGAACGTATAGTTTTACCTAGCGATACAGAGATGTCATCACCGGCTTCATACTTGTGCACCTGGTAATTGGCAAGTAATACAGAGTAGCAAAATCGCATACCCGGTTTTACTCCTAGAAGTCACACATTGGCTTCCCATACTTTATGGTCCCTTTGGCTACGCAGAGTATCCTGTGTTCAAAACTCGTCAAGGTCAAAACAAAAAAAAAGTACAAAACATTTTTCTACACACGGCACCACCTCTTGGCAGGCAATGGCTTAAGAAAAGTTTTTCACTTCGCTGTTCGGATTCGCCATTAAACTGTAGCCCCCCATTCCATTCATGTTCAAATATAACATAAGGAGTGAGATCGAAAAAATTGGATAACTTTGAAAGACTACTGCTTTGAAACTCTTCATCTGAATTAAAATATTCAGTAGAAAATAAACAGTAGGTTTTGCGTTGGAGAAATTCTGATGAAATACAACCACATGATTTTTGACTTGTGAACTTTCAGTTGAGTCATGGTATCGCAAGTGGAAAGACGCAATATAATTGTTGAATTATTTCGAGAAAATCCACAGTTGAGCCAGAAAACCATTGCAAATAAGGCGAAAGTTGAACCATACACTGTCTCAATGATTTTTAAAAAATTTAATACAGACTTAACAGTTGCTAGAAATAATGGTTCTGGAAGGAAATGCGATTTCGTGTCTCTACAAAAGGCGACGAAAGTTGTTGCTCTCTTAGAGAAGAATCCAGCGTTGTCTAATCGAAAATTGGCGGAAAAAGCGAGTTGCAGTGAGCTTTTAGTTCGTAAAATTAAAAAAGATGCGGGCCTTAAAACATACTAAGTGCAGTCAGTACCCGACAAGAACGCTACTAAGAACTCGGTAGCCCAGAGTCGAGCTAAAAAGTTGAAGACAAATTTTTTACCAAAATTCGATTGCTGTGTTATGGACGATGAAACATACGTGTTGTCTAAATTTTCTCAATTTCCTGGTCAAGAGTTTTACACCGCAAAGGAACGAGGAGGAGTTGAGGAAAGATTTAGGAGAAAACAAAAGTCCAAGTCCCCGAAGAAGTTGCTGGTATGGCAAGCAGTTTGTAGTAAAAGTTTCGTAACAAGTGGCACTGTTAACGTCGAAATTTATGTGAAGGAGTGCCTCCAGAAGAGATTGCTGCCCTTCATTAGAAAGTACAATGTACCTACTTTCTTTTGGCCTGATCTAGCCTCCTGACACTACAGTAAAATATCTCTTAAATGGTTCGAAGACCAAAACATCAAATTGGTACAAAAAATCGCCAACCCACCAAATTGCCCAGAACTTCGGCCTATCGAGAGATATTGGGCTCTAGTGAAAAGAACATTTAAAGAAAGAAACAAAGAAGCTAAATACATGGAAGATTTTAGAAATAAGTGGAATGCTGCCGCCAAGAGAGTCTCAGAAATGACAGTAAAGGCACTAATGGCAGGCATACCGGAAAGGCTGTCCGAATTCTGTAAAAAACAACAAACAAAATAGTTTTATTGATCATTAAATAATAATAAAATTATAAATTAAATTTTTTTCAAAACTGTTTATATTTTTTTATTTACATAAGGGATTTCAATGCTAGGACAGTTTAAAGTTATCAGATTTTTTCGATCTCACTCCTTATGTCGGACACAACATGTCGGATTGCGAAAACCTTGGCCTAGGCGACCTCCATGGGCTGTTGTGCCATTAAAAAAAAGAAGAAGAAGCTTTGGGGCGTATGAGCGTTATTTACTATTTATACACATTTAGAATTAAACTCATAATTTCTAAATCGTTGATAATTTCTCTCTACTGCCTTCAGCAAAGTATAAGCTAATGCTCTAACTCTCAGTTTTTTCAACGTACCATGCAAAAAAAGTACCAAGTGTATGTATATGAATTTTGAGATAAAAAATTATAAAATTGTTGTAATAGCCTGTGTGCTTCGAAATCCACTATCGCTAGGGTTTACGGCCTTCTTATGTTAAGAACAATGATGTATTTCATCGAAGATTACATTTTACCCGGAAAATTATCTTGTTTTTGACACTATGTAGTAAAATACCCTCTACGTGAACTTAAACATTTGCTTTATATTTGAATGTCTCTTATTTACAAGAAAACTATTATTTAAAACAAATAACTTATTTTATAAAAATATAATAATAACTTATTTTATAAAAATGGTTAAAAATTAATCGTTTTTCTTTTGTAATGTTGTCGATATGTTTCTTGCATTAACCCAAAATGTTGTCTCCCATCATACTCTCATTGTATTGAGACCTGGTTGCAATTACGATGTCGTAATTTTTTCAAATTTCCATATTAGTTTATATTTGTAAAAGCAATGTAGTATACAAATCCAACATGAATCTGAGCGATTTTTGCTCAAGATTCAATATCTGCATTGAAAATATTTAATTCTAAAACTTATTACTCCATTAAATTGAATAGCAATGGCATATATAGGATTTTGGAATGGGGGAATAATGTATTTGATTCCATAGAGTGACTAAAATAAGTCAATCTATTCCAATTCGATCAATATGAAAAATTTTATTAAGGGGGAAGCAGGATATATTCATATTAGCCGTCTGTACCTAAGCCGTTGAAGCTTAGCACATACTCGCCTCTTTTCCGACCAACTTTTTTATCGTTACACTAATCATTCAACTTATTGTGCCCCCAGTTTTACGGTGAACCATGAATCTCTCATTGATCGTTGTAACACGCTCAAAAGCAAACTTTTTTTTTAAATACAATATGGTTATGGGTATTTTTCACAGGGATGTGAAGCAACATAATTTTGTAGAATGATTCGGTTTAATGGTATACGACTCTCGGAATGACTTGTTTGATTAAAGAACCGGTTTTCTTGAACCTTCCAACGGCTGGAATGGTTCAAAAATGGTTCAACAATCCCCAAAATTATTTTATAATTTGATTTTTGCACAAGCGTTCAGACACTTGGAGACGAAAGTCTAGTACAATACTATTTTCTGAGCCAATGGAATGAAATCTGAGTGAATTTTCCAATGTACATTTAATATTTATGAATTTTTTTTATTAGATTAGAATTGTTCCATGTATGGATGAATAAAGTGAGATACACTTTTTTGAAACTGACCCATTTCCTTTAGTTTCTTTTACAGCGCTTCATTTATATCATCACTACCATTTTTGGGAGATGAAGGTTCACTTAATGAAATGTAGTATTCAAAGAAAAACTATTACTGCAAAGATTAATAATGTGAATATTGTTTTTGGATTGAACGAAACTTTTTTTTTTAAAAGTAAGGTTTAGTTTTTGGGTTGAATCCAGGGGGAAAAAATATAGTTCGGCTTAAAGCAGGTTAGGTTTAAAGCCGATTTCCATCCCTGATACATAAACTACGAGCATGTTATGATAAAGTTATCGTAAATGATTTTTTATTTTTTTATTTTTATCAAATAATATCAATTTTCAGAAGAAAAATTTAAAACAAATTCTTATAAAATAATAATTGTTTAAGATGAAATGTAATTTACAAATGCTCTTCTATCTGGTTTAAAATGTTTTGTTTTTAAGCTGAAATCTGTTTTATTACCTTTTGTACATTTTTACTATATTAACTGGATAAATTAGTCTGCGGTTACTTTATGAGCATGTGTTGTGTAGGTTTTTCAGTTATTTAATTTGCTGATTGATTGTGGTATTATAGTAGTTTTGTGGTAATGAGAGCTGCTATATATAAAATATTTTAATTGCAATTGGCTTTTCAATTAAATACAAATAAACATAAATAATAAATCTAAGAAATATCTCGTCACATAATTAATTGCATACATTATTTATGTTAGATATGGTTGTTTTTATGTGTATCTGCAAGTATATAGATTACAGTAGAGACTAAGATATAACATTTGAAGTAAAAGCGTTAAAGCATCTTAGCTTTCTACGTCTTAGTAATTCACTGATAGCTATTATGCCTAAATTTCGAAATTATTCATAATGACATTTTCATAATCTAAGTTTTTTTTTTGGATGAATTCCTTATTTTTACCATCAGTCAAATGTGCAAAAGTACAGCATGTCGTATGAGTAACAGCAAATATGTGTGCTATCTAATCTAGGTTTTTTTTTGCATGAATACCTTATTTTTACCTTCAGTGAAATATCTTAAGTACAACATGTCGTATGAGTAACAGGAAATATACCACATAGGCTATATAATAGATTTTATGGGCTTACTTTTTTAGAGAAAGCGCAAAATCGAAGTTTATATTTGAGAAACTACATATAACATTATTTATAGATAAGCAGAATTAAAGACGAAAACAAAATTTAAGTATATGACTATTTTACTTTTAGAATTAGTACGAAAAATTAGAATAGAAAATAAAATGAACGTGCCAGAGTAACAAGAGAAGGGCAACAGCACAAGCAGTAATATCACAAAATTTATGTAAGATTAATGTAACTTAGTGCGGATTACAAAAAAAAAATATTTCTAATAAAAATATAAAAATAAAATCCTGTAGCAAGGCTTCAAATGAGAAAGAATTTAACGAAGTTGATAGGCCAAATTGTGACTTTAATTTTTATTGCCCGTAGTGTGGTTGCATAACGAAGTCGTTATTATTATAAGTCTGGATTTACACACGCCGAGAATTTTACGTCTTTATGTTTTTTTTCTCTTCAGCATGTCCGAGGCAGAATCTTTCCATTTTCATCTTGCCTCTGTTGCCTACAAACAAAATATCGCGTATGAAAATTCAGACTTAGTGATTACAGCTATTGTAGTAAATATTTTATAATTTTTTTTTTGAAATAGTTAGGCTTCGAACTTTAAGCTAAAATTTAGTTAAGGTATTATCCATATTTAGAGAGTATAAATTAATGAGATCTAGTAGAAACTTCAAGCCTTGAAAACACAGTATTTTTCAATCCACACTAACACATTTGAATACATACACGATTATGTATGAATGTATAAGTATGTAATAAAAAAAAAAGTGTGTAAAAAAAAAAAATGTTGATCCATGTTGTTGAGCGAAGCATAGGGAAATGAGGCTGAGGCTGTTGCTGAGTGTGTGACAGTCACTAGCAGCAGCAACAGCAGCCATGAAAGTAAGGCATACAAAATTTGCATGATGCATTCAACCTAAATGCAAAAATTAAAGTAAGTAAGTACTTGTTGTGTACATCATACATTGGAGTATGTATATACATACCATATGTGTGTGTGTGTGTGTGCGTGTGTGTGTGTGCTCAAGTGTACATTTGCGTCTGCATGAGTGTGTGCAAGTAAGCAACTAACGAAGCAAACTTAAAAAAAAAATGTATGTGTCCGGTACTTTACTTCTCTCTATGTGGAACTATTCATCAAGTTTTATTGCTGAATAAGCGAAATTATTTCAACTGCGATTATTCACACGTGCAGCGTGAAAAATTGCAAGTTAAAGAATATTTTCATTCCATGTTTTGTGTGTGTATGGGTGGGTGTGCGCTTGTTGGATGTACATACATATAAGCACAGAAAAAAAAAATAGCAGTGAAAAAAGAAGCAGTAATAAAAGAAGCAGAAAAAGGGATTAAAAGAAAGTGCCGAAAATCCTTTTGAAAAGACGAAGTTTTCGCTGCTCTCCATTCTAATTCAACAATTCCATTCCAATTCAACAAGCATTTTTAAGATTTACGGCTCTTTGGTTGCTATGGCTGTATGTATGTATGAGAATAATTCTAATCGTCTGTCCATCTGTCTATCTGTTTTAGTTTAACTGCATCTTTTCATTCATACCCTTAGGGTAGATATGATAATGCAATAGTGTTGGTAAGCGGGCAAACTGTGCAACAACAACACCGCACTGACGAAATAGTGTAAAACGGAAGCGGAAACATTTAGTCAAGCGTTTTGTAAAAAAAAGTAAAAAATATAAAAAGTCTGTAGGAGCGAAAAACTTCAAATTGAAAGGCATGTATTGGATTTGTAGAGGCTGCATTGAAATTTTATAAAGCTTTTAAGTGCCAGATACTTAGAGGCAACACGCACCACCACTATTACATACATAAAATGCTAATTTGAGAAATGACTGGCGTGGCTGAAGAGCATTTCGCAAATAAATTCATCATCATCCGAATACATTCGCACTTCACGGTCGCACTTCATGCTGTTGCCTACCGCGCGAACTAGTAGAAGCAGAAAGTTGCAGCGCTCTTTTATGGCCACACCATCCATTACACTGACTCCGGGCCAAATGGTGCTCATGAATATGATGAATTAGTGTACTCAAGATACAAGATATTATTCTTCATTGTTTGTTTTTATTGGTTTGCTTAACAATGAAAGCGGATGAAAACAGATGAACAGATGAAGGAATAGCAGTAGATCTTTCTTTCTAACCGTATTTTTAGAGTTTACATGTGGATGTGCATATGTATGTATGTCGTATAAATACAAAATATATGACCTTCATTGCCGAATTATGCATGCCTGAAATGAATGCGTAGGGCAGTTGTTTAGTTTGCTTATCTTTTATTTCTATTGTGCACAGTGGTTGGGATTTGGTGAAAAACCGGCAGAATGCAGTTGTTGTACGAAACTCCATCGAATTGTGTCTGCTTTGGCCATCAAGGGGTGGCAAGGATTTGAAGAGTGGCATGTTAAACTATATTTTACAATAATAGATAAAGGACAAGAAATTCAATATATACTGTACATATGTGATACTTTACATCATAGCTTAAGTCACACACATTATTTTCACATATTGTGCTTGTGTGTGAAGTAGAGAAAAACTAAGGTAAACTTGTTCTCTGTATTTGCCAAAAAATTATGCAGCGAGGTCTTGCTTCACCAACTGTTGAATGGCAACTGATTTGATTTGCTTCGCCAAAATGAGAACAAAGCAACAGCCGAACTCGCACGATCGAAAGCCACGCGAAGAAGCTTGTAGTATATGTGAGTGAACGTTGCGCAAGCAGCATTTTGTTGCCTACCTGCGTGTTATGGGAATTGAAAATGTGTTATTGCTGTTTTACACTAACCGAAATTAGACAAAACGTTTTGTGACCCTTTCGAGTGACTAGTCAAACTGCCAGAAAACTTTTACGATATCTATTCCAAAATAGTTTGTGAGAGAAAAGAAGATTCAAAAATATTCGGTTAGTTCGCCTGACTGACGGTAAGCTGCTGGTTATACTGGTGTCCGCTGTTCGACGAACACATCAAATTTTACTCTCGTGCTGGGTGTAGTGGTTACATTGGTGTTCGTTACAGAGTTGCTTTTCGTCGAAATTCAGTTCTTTTTGTAATACAATTTTTTGCGCAACGTCAACACTAAATGGTATACCAAAAAACTTCAAACGATTTTATTAATATGGAGCGTGAAATTAACAATATAATTGAAAAATTATGAAAATAAAATGAATTTTCTTCAATAGTTTTATGAATAATATATTTAATATTCAGCCTTGAGATCAAGCGGAGACTAACTCTTGCCAACAGGTGTTACTACGGGCTCAGTAGGCAATTGAGAAGTAGAGCCCTCTCTCGACCGATGAAAATAACGCTTTATAAGTCCCTCATCCTTCCCGTCCAAATATATGGCGCAGAGACGTGGACATTGACTATCAATGATGAGAAGCTGTTAGGAGCGTTCGAGAGAAAGATACTCCGTAAGATCTACGGTCCAGTATGCGTGGACGACGTGTATCGAATAAGATGGAACGATGTATGAGCTGTATGAGCTGTACGCCGACACTGACATAGTCAAGCGTATAAAACTCCAGCGGCTTCGCTGGCTGGGTCATGTTGAGCGAATGGAAGAAAGCGCTCCGGCTAGAATGGGGAGGGTGTTTTATTCGAACCACGGTGGAGGAACACGCGGGAGGGGACGTCCTTATCTCCGTTGGAAAGACCAGGTGCAGGGCAATCTGACTGCACTTGGCCTTAACAACTGGCGCCAGCGCGCGCGTAACAGAGGCGACTGGCGAAGCTTTGTAGAGGCGGCCAAGACCAATCATCGGTTGTAGTGCCAGTTAAGTAAGTAAGTAATATTTAATATTCACTTTTAATAACTAAAAAAATTCGCCACTTCGTTTTTCTGCATATGAAAATAATGGTGTACAGGTTTGCATGTTTTCCTTCAATTTTACATACATTTTTGTTCCTTTTTTGTAGAATAACTCATTGCTAACCCTGAATACTCGGCGTGCTCGGTGTCCATTTCACCCAGCATATCGTGTTCAGTGTGAGAGTGAGTAAGCTATGAGCTATTTTTTCATGTTCGGGCAACAACAATTGCATGGTGTTCGCCGAGTAAACTTTGAATATAACCACAACCTAAGAGATGTGAAATTATCTAACTAAATAAATAACTACTCTGTAAAACTCGTTGATATGCTTCAACACTTCATTGCAGAAGAAACCATTGGGATCAAGATCAAGAGTTTCAACTAATATTTGTACTAAAATCGACCTCAGCTGATATACTTTTTAGTACATTTAGTGACAAATATCTAAATTTCCGTTCATAATTTTAATATAGTGGTCACTGTGGCGTAGTGTTAGTGCGTTGGACTGCTACGCAGAGTGTCCGGGATTCGAATGCCGGCACAGGCAAAATCAAAAAAAAAAAGTAAAAAAAATAATTTTTGTACACGGCACCACCTCTTGGCAGGCAATGGCAAACCTACAAGAGTAAAAATTGCTATGAAAAAGCTTTTCACTTCGCCGTTCGGATTCGGCATTAAACTGTAGGTCCCTTCCATTCATGTGCAAATATAACACGCACAACTTGAGTGGATGCGAAAAGCTCGGCCTAGGCCCTCCATGGGCTGTTGTGCCATTAAAAGTACAGTAAAGTAAATTTTAATATCCAATATCCATGGTTCATATAATTTCTCAAGATTTCATCATATTCCATGATATCCCACTGTGTTTGTGTTTTGTGTTTATTGTTGGTTTCGCTCTGTATCGTATGTGCGTTTATGTCCATGTATATGCGTGTGTGTGTGTGTGTGTGTTTCGACAACGCTAATAAATCTAAAAACTTTTGTTATTTTTTCCAACCATTTGCTGTTTGCTCGTTCGTTCGCTGATACAAGATTTATGAAAATGCGATTCCAATAACGATTCTGATGTTGATCGACAATTAATAACAATCAAAGCCATCTCCGGATTTGGTGGTTTGATGATTTGGTTTGTTTGCTACCAACAAACAAATAAACCAAAACATACTAAACATATTTGGTATGTATAAGTTTTATGTTTTGTAATATAGTATTTTCAGAAGTGTGAGAAAGTTGAATTAAAGTTAATGGCAATGGCATTTGAGGATGAAATTTAGTTCTATTAAAGCGCTAAATATCACTAAAAACAAAACATGCATTGGACAAAATAGTTTGGGTGCAAAATAAAAACGATTTTTTATTGTACATACTGGATCAAGTCTAAAGAGTTGAGTGAAATAGATCTAATTTTATTTGCATAAAAATTTCTAAATTTTAGTTATTTTATTTAAATTTTTATATAAAGTTGTAATTTCATTTTGTTTATTTTTTAACAATAATTACCGTTGATTTCCATTTTGATTTTGAACTGTCCTAATAGAGCGTAATATAAATTACATAATATTATAAATTGTTAAGTTATCTCGTATAAATTAATAATTTATAGATTTATATACGATGTGTAAGAAAAGTTGAATTTGAATGATAATTTTTGCCCATTTTATAATGAATTTAATGGAATTACTGATGCAAATTCACTTAGAATATTTATATACAGGGTGAGTTTTTTTAACTTTAAACTTACAAATATCTGGAATTATAGACAATCGAGGAAAAAAAAAGAAATTGTCATAATCAAAATTTAGTTTTCCGTGGGGAAAAAATTTAGTGCTAAATTTTTCTTGGGAAGTCTTATTTCTATTGCAGATTCTGATTTTAAGGATTTTTTCGATATCTCCTACTGAGAAAATATGCTTACGATTTTGCAATACGTTTGCAATAGAAAATTGTATTTCTTCGATTACAGCGCCATCTACGGCAAGAATCGAAAAAAGATTTTCACCCAAATCCTACTTATTTTTAGCTGTCAAATTCGAATTTGCAATTAAAAATAGGCTGCTTCTATTAAAGATCTCAATGTTACCCCCCTGCCCTACCTAAAAGAAATTTCTTCGATTACAGCCTCATCAATCATAAATCGAAAAAAAATTTGTTGAAACTTCACACGTATTTTTAGACATAAAATCTGAATTTGCAATAAAAAATAGGCTGTTCCCATTTAAGATTTCAAAGTTGAACCCCTCCAATCTACAAGGTGGGGTACTAATTTTACCACTAACGTATTTTCCCCATGGAAAGATTATATATTTTTATACAGTTTATGTTATTCGAGATATTTGCAAGTTTCAGGTTAAAGAACTGCTACTCTATACAGGGTGTCCCTAAAGTTAACGTCAACCTTTGGAGGGCTGATAACTCGCTGTAGAAGTATGAAACCGGAAATTACATCTCTGTGTCGCTAGGTAAAACTATACGCTCTGTCAAACCAAATCATTGGCGCCATTTCTTCGCATTTAGTTCTGTCAACAATAAACAATCAAGTTTCATACAACAAAATATTTTTTATCGCTCGTAAAATTGTTGAATTTTGTGCCTACAAACTACGATATGGGAGCATCATTGAATTTCTGTTTCCAATTGAAGAAATCTGCTTTGGAATCTAAACGAATGCTTGTGGACGCTTACGGGAAGCATGGTCTAGGGAAAACATAGTTCAACGAGTTGTTCAATAAGATTTAAAAGTGTCGATTTTGATGTGAGAAACGAAGATTGTGGAAAACCACCGAAAAAGTTTAATGATGCCGAATTGCAAGCTTTACTCGATGGGGATGATGATCAAACGTTAGAACAACTTGCAGAACAATTAAATGTAACCTTACAATGCATTTCTCAAAGTTTAAAAGCAATGTAATAGATTTTGAAGGTGGGATGATGGGAAGATGGGTGCCGCATGAATTGACTGAAAGACAGCAAGAATATCGAAAACTCACCTGTGAAATGTTGCTCACTAGGTACAAAAAAAGTCCATCGAATTGTTACTGGTGATGAAAAATTAATCTCTTTGAGAACACCAAACAGAAACGATCATATGTTTCGGAAAGAAGACAAGGCTCTGTATTTTCTGGGATCAACGAGGTGTTATCTGGTTTGACCTTCTGAAACTAGGTGAAACAGTTACTGGTCAATGCTACCAATAACCGATTTGAATCGTGCTTTGTGCCAAAAACGTCCGGAATATCAAGCTAGGCAACACAAAGTGATTTTTCATGAAGACAATGCACCATCACATCGAACAAAACAGACACGGAAATGCGGGTTATTCACTAGACTTGGCTCCATCTGATTGCCACTTATTTTCATCCATGGGGCACGCACTTGCTGAGCAGCACTTCGATTCGTACGAAAATGTGAAAAAATGGCTCGATGACTGGTTTGACTCAAAAAACGAACAGTTTTTTTGGCGAGGCATTCACAAATTGCCAGAGAGTTGGGAAAAATATGAAGCTTTGGCCATTAATTTGAATATTGAATTTATAAATATTTTTCTTAAAAAAATTCACGGTTTCATAGTTGTACACCCGGTATATATGCAGTTTTATTAAAAAAATTATAGCTAGACATTGGATACTTTTAAAGAACACCTTATATCAGTTTTTCGAGTGCCACAGTTACAAAATTACATGTTTTAATATTATAATTTTAATAACTCAACTCTGAGTAACCCTGCTGTTGATTACAGTTAAACAAAAAAATTAATATTGTCATACCCTTGGGGAAAAAACATTTTTGCCGGCATTCATGAGAAATTCACAAAATTCACGAAAAGCAGGTAATATCTCAAAAAAGTTTGACTGAGATAAAATTTCGATACCCTTCAGGGGATGAGTTGAAGTTTTGGATTTGGGATAGTATTTTCAAGTTGGTCGCTGTGGAGTAGTGGTAACTGCTACGCAGAGTGTCCGGGGTTCGAATCTCGGCACAGGCAAAAGCAAAAAGTATAAATAATAATAACGACACCACCTCTTGGCAAGCAATGGCAAACCTACAAGAGTAAAAATTGGTATGAAAAGCTTTTCAATTCGCCGTTCGAATTCGGCATTAAACTGTAGGTCCCTTCCATTCATGTACAAATACAACACGCACAACATGAGTGGATGCGAAAAGCTCGGCCTAGGCCCTCCATGGGCTGTTGTGCCATTAAAAGTAAAAGTAAAGTAAGTAAATAGTATTTTCAATATCATAAACAAATCTGTTTGTTTTTTCAGCTTTTCGAAAATGGTAGAGAAATCTTCATTAAACATTTCCATATGATTCATTAAAAGTACTCTTATAAATTATATGCATATACTTTCAGCATGAAATACCTCTAATGGATCATGGATCTTTCCCGTTGTTAATGAAAGTGATCTTTCCGTTTACTAGGGA
This sequence comes from Palloptera scutellata, assembly GCA_958295655.1. Taxonomy (NCBI): domain Eukaryota; kingdom Metazoa; phylum Arthropoda; class Insecta; order Diptera; family Pallopteridae; genus Palloptera; species Palloptera scutellata. The sequence goes on along the minus strand of OY282449.1, from coordinate 63,111,396 downwards.
AATAATTTAGGTACTCTTTTGAGTACCTCTTGATGACGATATTGTGTTCAAAATCATACTAATCAAAATCAATTTTAGTGTATTGATTAAATTTAGCAGTAGAAAAGTTTTTCATATTATATATTGTATGTAAAGATGATGCAGAAAGCAAACAGTTGGATCGAAACTTAGATGAGAAGAAGCTGTATAACGTATTAGGATCTGCACTGAAGATTGTCAATAGAAATCGAGTGCTTTGCCATTACAAAAAGGTTTTCTGTATTATACGCTGAAAAATAACTCTATCAACAATAGAAAATATGCAAGGACGTAGCAGAAAGATTCAAATTGTATCTTTTCACTAAATAATGTTTGTTCTCATTAGCTATGGCATATACATACGAGTATTTATTAACTTCTTATGTGTGAGACAGAATTATTCAATCCAGTGAAATACATTTGATGTTTTGTTTGTGAGCTTACCTCGAATAACTCTAAGTCAAATGCTAGTTGAAGAAGTTTTAAAAAAAGAAGGCTTAACACATAAACATTTATTTAACCTAAGCAATCAAGAAGAATAAATTTGAATACTGATTTAAAGTCAGATTTACATTTAACTATATTGATAACTAATGAAATGAAGACCAAAGTTTAGGTATTTAAGTACTTTTAAAATCAGTTAAATTAACGATTCAGACAAAAACTTTCTCTATAGTTTTTATATGTAGAAAATTTGGGGTGAAACTGAATTATAGAAAATCCATATCTTATTTTCTGATTTTGTTTGATTTGGAAGCAAGCAATTTAGTATAAATGTAGAATGAACTTTGATATGTCAAGATTTATATTACCTTCCGCTTTTTAGAGAATTCCCACCCGAGTGAACTTTTTGATTTTCCTTTGTTAATATTCTTACAATCTTAAAACGATTTAAACAAACTGAACAAATTCTCGATTTGTTTTGGATAAGTAATATAGAAAAAAGTATAAAAAGCATACCTTAAATTTTATCTTTATATATACGCCGTTTAACAATACCCAACCGGGTGACCTCAGACCTTTACAAGTTTCTTCATGTACAATTTTCATTTAGTTTATTGAAAAGAGTAAACAATTTCAATTTAAATATTATAAGTAAAATAAAAGATTTTTGGCTCTTAACGGCCATTTTTGTACTTAGTTTTACTAAGACTGCTCTATACCCAAATAGAGTTTGAGTTAGAGTATTTTTTTTGACACATAATAAAGAAATTACTTTACTTAATTAAATTATGCGATCAGTTGCGTTTCGCTTAGGAACCTTATTCGCCTAAAATTCACTATCGTCAAGTTAGTTTCGAAAACAGGCTTTCTTATAGTAAACATTAGTTCCAGTAATATTTTTGTTTTCAAGATCTCGATAGTCTAGGGGGTCGAGGACTAAACTTTCACCCGGGAAGTTGGGGGTTCGATTCCCCTCTTGGTCTGGTAGTTAATTCTCATAAAACTTCGGAAGTGAATGAGAATTGGTAGGCAATGGCAAAACCATCAAGTGATTGCCACCTGGGAGGTAAATTGTAGATATATTTGGTGTATATAACCTCGTTACTCTACATTTATCCATTTAACCCTTCTCCCATCCCTTTTTTGGCCAAGTACAATGATCCAGTAGTGGTCGCTGGGGTGGTCGGCACTGGCAAAAATAAAAAAATTAAATAGAAAAAACAATCTTGGCTGGAAATGGCAAACCTACAAGAATTGGAATTGCCTATGGAAAACCTTTCATATTTCGCTGTTCGGATTCGGCAAAAATTGTAGGTCCCTTGCATTAATATAACATGCACCACATGAGTGGATGCGAAAAGCTCGGCCTAGGATCTCCATGGGCTACTGTGTCATTAAATTAAGAAGAAGAAGAACAAGAATGGTCCGGCGGATTGGGTGCTATAGAAGATCTACAAGGCCCTCCTGCCTACATCCAAATTTAATCTGTACTATGTATTTTCGTTTTTTTTTAACTGGTCAATATTAGAGGAAGATCTGTTCGTCCAAGCTCTCGATGATTTGCTTTCTTTTGCTGCGCAGTGTTGTTCTCGTGATGGATGCTGCAAAGCGAGGTCGCCCTTGTTTTTATTATAATTAATACAAAACGATTTTTGAACATCTCCATCTCTATGCTACTAAACATTAAGAGCACGAAGCTATTTTTAGCAGGGGCATAGTGACGTTCTCAACGAAGCTAAATAAAGTTGAATTCACTTCCCGAGTTGGTGATGGTTTCAACTCGTTTGGCATATTCCATGTCATATTCCAATTTGCCTTTTGCTCTTTGACCAATGGAAGTGTGTGTTCCCAGTGCACACAAGTACATCGTTCTTGTTTAAGTCTTAGCACCAGGCGCATTTACCTACAAAATTCATCTGGGTATATGTACAAAAATCTTCGATGGACTCTTTATACCGTTAAAAATTCAGAAATGTCCAATCTTCCATCTGCTCAATTAGTTATATTTAATTTGTGTGAGGCAATGGATATTACATTCTTAGACATTTAAACAACGTGGGTATAATTAAAAGCAAAAAATAAAATTTAAAATTTAATATTTAATATTTGCTTTTTAAATTTTAGAAGAGACTTTGTTATTGATTCACTTTTAATTACACGATTTCACCCAACACAAATCATATTTAGGTAACCTTTTTAACGGTACTCCAAAGAATTTTTCTTCATGGGCAATTATTTTACTTTTTAAAGTTGGTTTTTTATTTTCTGTCTTTGAGTTAGATTCAACCAGTTAGGACTTCAACCATAACACCTTCAACCATATACACTATGAAGAAGAGAAACGGAAATGATGGCTTTGAATTAAATTGAAAAATATTAATTAAAAATGACAGTTACTTGAAATATGAATTAATAATTCAGAGTATTTGCGACGGGATTCGTTTCCTCTGCTTAAAAAGGAAGTTACACGTAGATAAGTTAACAAATCAAACCAGAAATGACACTTGAGAGATAATTATTTTATTATGTAAATACAAATAAAAAATGAAAAATAAAAAAAATAAAAATAAAGTTAATTTAATATTTGTGTTGTTGTAAGAACCCAATTTACTGTCATGATGAGAAAAAAAAAAAACAAAAACCAACAGAAACACAAACATAAAATACGTTGTTAAACAATCTCATTACGCAACATTATTAAGTTGATGGTGTGTTTTTGTTATATTTTGTGCGAAATGGGGGTGAGCATGCTCATATGTTCTTTGCGGAACATTAAAAAGTCGCTGCCATTCGCTGCTGGCTTGGTACACTGACTGCTGCTTGGTACACACATAATTAAATTAAAGCAATTTGTTATTTTGTAAAAATATAACAAAAGAGATTCTTTCCACTGCAAGGGCGGCAGAGGAAAATATACAAACAAAATGTCTTATGAAGGTCTTTAAGAACATGAAACACAGAAAAACAACAGTGCAGGCAGACAAAGAAATCACAGTAACGCACAGTAAAAAAGGGAACAATTATTTTCATAAATATTTAATTACACAATAAAAAAAAAGGAAAGAAAATATATAAAAAGAGAAACAAGTTAACAAAAATGTAATGTAAAATTAAACGAATATATCAAAAAGACCAACAAAATACATACAGTAGAAAAACGAAAAAAAAGAAAGAGTTTTATGATTTTTCTGCGAGAACTTCAAAGTACGAAAAAGAAAAAAATCGTTTTCAATGATATTTAAGATGGCAACAGGAAGAAGGAGAGCAGCAGCAGAAAAGCTGAAGACAAATGCGAATTCTGAACCAACGAACCAACCAAGGAATGAAAATCTTCGTTTTTTGAACGAATTGCAACGAACAATTTGCGGATTATCCTTTTTCATTTCTTTGAATTGCTGGTGTTGGTAGGAAAAACGCCGACGGCGAGTCGTGGTAATAAGTGAAACGTAGATATATCTTATAATCTTACAATGGCACAAGTATTGTTGGATGATAATAATTATATCCTGTGTTTTTTTTTGATTTTGGTTTGCGTTTGTTGGATCCTAAAAGATGTTGCAATTACATTGTGTTACAATGAAAGGAGGTTGCAAATATTGAAGTTCGTTTTTACTTTAGCTGCAAATCAATTAAAATAAAATGAAAAGAAAATAAAGCTAATGAATTCAATCTTGAATCTTCTTATATTACGGTGCGTATGAGTGATATTAATTGAAGTGTTTTTAAGGTTTCATTTCTTTAGCAGATGAAAATCATGAAATCACTCTAGACAGAAAGATTTAAAAATGGCTTCAGTTCCTAGCTTGCAATCAGCTTAAAAAAGCATCATTTCTTATACAGAGAAAATTAAGTATCACTCATACGTCCGGGGGCTCGAATACATTATGCGGCATTATTTAATTTTGCAAATTTTAATCACAAATATGTATGATACATATTTATAATGTCCATCGCTGTATAAATTAAATTCCAGACTCATAAATGTGCCGCCAACCTGTTATAAAGTGAACCGAAATGTTGTCTACTGAAAGCAGTTTATAAGAAAAAATAAATTCAATTTTTTTTATACTCATTTTGCAGCAAAGTGTAAATTTCCCTTAGCACACACACACACCGAAATTTTATTATTATTAATATTATTAAGTTTTTTCCTTTTTCTTTTGTATTTTTACTTTTCACACTACGAAATATCAACGAACACTGGCGAGTAATGAACGAGCACAATACGCGATTATGGCAAGAATTATTATATATGTAAAAAATAAATATTTTATAAAGATGAAGAAGAAATTGAAAAAGCAAAAAGTGTGCAGAAGAAAAAAATGTAATTACCTGAATAAGATCGCAGTCATTCCATGTCTTCAGTCTGGGTTCGAATTTTTTGTCCTTCTCATTGTTGCTGGTCGGCGTGAGTTTATTTGGTGTCGTGGTATCCTGAGTTGATATCCAGACTAGATTGCCTTTAGGTTGCTTCACTAGTATGAGCGCATGTTTGCCATGGGGGACATCGTGCTGCTTGGTCCATTGGGTAAGTAGGTGGGTTGTTGATTTGCGATTGTACAATACAAAAGAATGAAAGTTGAAGCGCGCGAGATAAAAATACATGAGGAGAGAGAAAGAGAGAGAGGGAAGGGAGAGAAGCAAAATATCAAAAAAAAAAAACACTCATTGGATTAATAGAAATATTCATTGGCAAAAAGTCAATTTGAAAAGAAAAACAGCATTGAATAGAACTGTGTTTTTTTTTTTTTTGTTTGTATGACGATTCATGATTTTTGCTTTCATTTAATTTTCATTTCAGTGTATTGGATTATTTGCGCTGAATATATGAATATATGGATATTAAAAATTGGTTTTAAAGATTTTCGTTTTTGCTGCATATATTTCCTTTCATCGTCAATATATACTCGTATCTGTTTTAATGTTCAAAGCAATTTAAAAATGCTTGGATAATTTGTTACGTAAGGCACATTATACTAAAAGGTGCAAAGAACAAGACCAAAGCTTAAATAGTTTACTTGTGAGGCAGTAGTTGATAATGTCTTTATATATAGAACATTTGAATTCTCCTCAATTAAGATTTCAATATTTTATGTTGAATTCTACTTGGTTGAGCTTTTACTCATCCAGAGTAATATACTTGGTTTACCAAGTACTTATGAACATCGTGTATCTTCATCACATTGATATGCGACAGATATTAGACTTCTGTCTTTCGTGCATTGACTTAACCGTCTAGGGAAAATATTTTCCAGAGCGGGGTGACTGATGCTAGAAACTTCAGTGGATGAATTATCGAAACTATCGACCATGTATTAGGGATACTGTAACATTATTGTATAATGTAAGACGGAGCTTTTTGAAATTTACCTCTGTCTATGAGATGACTGATTAATATCAGTTTTTATCATCATCGAACTTGAACAATTTACTTATTTTAATTCAATTATTTACCAACGCAAACCACAAAGGAACATATTAGTCCAAAAAAATATTACAGTATACTATTTGGAAGGATTTTTATACACAAACACAGTCAAACATTCGTTGTAATTGAATTCCCACTATAGCCAATTTGTACAAGAAAGTAGCTCATTCAAATACAAAGTTAGAAAATTATCCGAAATTATTCAAAGCTTAGATCATTGAAAGCTTTTCAAAATTTTGTTAAACTTATTACTTCCATTAAACTAAACAATTGTTTTATTTATTGAAAAAGTGAAAAACAATTTCCAGTAAAATGAACTACCCAGTATATGCTCGTACATACTTGTACATTTGACTTACAACAGCACAAAGTAGAAAGGAAACCCCAAGCAAACTGATGACATTTTTCAGTAAAATCTTTGGCTAAGAAGTAAAAAAACATAGTTTAAAAAGTCAATATGTGATACCAAAATAAGTACAATGTAAGAAACTACATGAAAAACATTTTAAATTTCTGCTGCTGCATTTGTTTATTTATTTATTTATTTGTTTTCCACATTCGATTGTAGTACATAACTTTTATTTTGTGAACTTTTACTTAATACAATAACAACAACAATAACAACTAGTTACAACAACAAAAAGTTAAATGATTGAACATATTCTCCCTTTAATGTCTGTCGGTCTGGTCTGTCTGCCTGCCTGCATTGAGAGATAGCTGACATTGTGATTTATTTTTATTTCTCTGTTGTTGTTGCTCTGATTGTGAGCGATGATGAAGAAAAATTGAAAAAGAATTCAATTTGAGAATGTTTCTCTTTTTTTTTTTTTTTCTTCTTTCACTAGTTAAGCACTGTCGTCCACTTGTTCAGTTTAGCACACAACAGTTGAAGGAGAAGATTTCACAAAAATATAAAAAATAAAAAAAAAAAATGTAAAGAACTATTTATTTGCCATTGAATTGAATTGTTAAAACAAAATTATTTTATGCTATGTGCAGCTTCTATTTTATTTTCAATTTAATGTACCATAGCAAAAATGTTTTTATGGTAACTTTTAATTAAATTTTATATACTAAAGTTTTCAATTTCATCGACAAGTGCAACTGATATAGAAATGCATGTCCGGCTTGTTGTTACACTAGATTTAAACAATTAAATGAGAGTTAATGAGATGATAAAACTTAGATTCACTTGACTTTAAGTCAATGCCATCATTGACCGGATTTCGTTTTACTAATTTATTTAATTGAAATTGCTCGTATGTCAATTTAACTGATTTTATAGCAGCACAGCAAAATTTATATTCAATTACTTATATTCAAGTACTAGCTAAGCTTCCTCTTGAGTGTTGGAAATTTAATAACTAAAGGTACTACTCCCTATGGTGTAGAGTAAAAAACACGAGCAAGAAAACAGACAAACAAAAGTAATAAGTGTGAAATAAATAAATACCAACGTAAAAATAGAAATAAAAACCACTAATTTAATTATTATAATGTAAGGGAAGGAAAAAATATATTGATGAGGGTTTCACACACACACACACACACTCATACAAAAATACACTACAGCGTTGCTCTTTTTTAATTTTTTTCATTGCAGCGTCAGCGGCCGACACAAGCCAGTAAATGTGTCTCTGTCGCTTTATCTCAAAGCCGAATCTGACAAGGAACTAAATACACTAAAAAAAAAAACAATGGATTCTGAGGTATTGCCCGGAAGTAGGAAACGTAACTGTGCTGCAAAATGGAGCCGTCCTCCATCAAGACAAAAACAAGAATAACAGCTACTTTTCTACCCAGTCCACAGTACAGCAATCCATGTTCTATAATAAAAAAGCAGTGTTTTAGAAGAAGGTTGTAATAAATTTTATTTTAGCTTCATTTTGATAATTATATTTAGTCTAAAATGACTAGTTAAAATTTAAATATAATTATCTATAAGGCAGTAATGCTTGAAAGTTTGACAAGTGTTTGTGGTACGCGTACGTTACATTGAACTTGATTTGCGATTTTTAAATTTTTTTTTTTTAATTAGTTTTTTTCTCTTTAAATACATAATATATTAACTTCAGTCAAATGAAGCTATTAGTCATTATGGTGACCTACGTAACTAAAAATATTTACAAAATCAATGAAAAGTTACGCAAAAGACAACCTACAAAAAACTTCATTAAATTAATGAATGCGTTTTCTTTTATACTTTGTTTTAATGAACAGAATCAATGAAGATGTTCATATTAGCGAAGAAGTTCATTTCAATTTCTATAAAATATATGAATTCGCTCAAGGGTAATAGTAGACGTAGAATTTCGCTTGTGAGAGAAAATATAAGTTTTTGCTTTAATTCTTATTAAATCACTCAAAAAGAAATAAATCCAACAAAGGCTCACGGATATGATCTTAAAATTGGTTGCATTCTAAAAGATCTGCCAATAATCAAGTCAAACCAGTCATCGAGCCATTTTTTTCACATTTTCGTACGAATCGAAGTGCTGCTCAACAAGTGCGTGCCCCGTTGATGAAAATAAGTGGTAGTCAGATGGAGCCAAGTCTGGTGAATAAGCGACATGGGGGGAGGGAGGGGGGAGGGGGCTACCCAGCTGAACGAATCTACCAATTCCCGAGTCCGCTTTGTTGGATGTGATAGTACATTGCCATCAAGAAAAATCACTTTGTGTTGCCTAGCTACATATTCTGGACGTTTTTGGCACAAAGCACGGTTTAAATCGGCCAATTGTTGTTGGAAGCGTTGACTAGTAAATGTTTCACCTGGTTTCAGAAATTCAAACCACATAACACCTCGCTGATCCCAGAAAACACAGAGCATTGTCTTTTTTCCGAAGCGATTTGGCTTTGCTATCTATTTGGCAGTTGTACCGGGCTTAACAGATGATCGTTTACGTTTGGGATTCTCAAAATTGATCAATTTTTCATCGCCAGTAACAATCTACAACAATAATGTCAGCCTTGAGATCAAGCGGAGACTAACTATTGCCAACAGGTGTTACTACGGGCTCAGTAGGCAATTGCGAAGTAGAGCCCTCTCTCGACCGACGAAAATCACGCTCTATAAGTCCTTCATTCTTCCCGTTCTAATGTATGGCGCAGAGACGTGGACATTGACCATCAATGATGAGAGGCTGTTAGAAGCTTTCGAGAGGAAGATACTTCGTACTATCTACGGTCCAGTATGCGTGGACGACGTGTATTGAATAAGATGGAACGATGAGCTGTATGAGCTGTACGCCGACACTGACATAGTAAAGCGTATAAAGCTCCAACGGCTTCGCTGGCTGGGTCATGTTGAGCGAATGGAAGAACGCACTCCGGCTAGAATGGGGAGGGTGTTTTATTCGAACCACGGTGGAGGAACATGCAGAAGGGGACGTCCTAATCTCCGTTGGAAAGACCAGGTGCAGGGCAACCTGACTGCACTTGGCCTTATCAACTGGTGCCAGCGCGCGCATAGCGCCAGGTGACTGGCGAAGCTTTGTAGAGGCGGCCAAGACCGATCATCGGTTGTAGTGCCAGCTAAGTAAGTAACAATCTGATGAAGATATGACTTTCTGTTGTACCTGGCGAGTAAAATATCACAGGTTGTTTTTGATTTTCTTGCTGTCTTTCAGTCAATTCATGCGGCACCCATCTTCCCATCATCCCACCTTCAAAATCAATCCCATCGCTTTGCACCGTTGAGAAATGCATAGTTGGGTCACATTTAATTGTTCTGCAAGTTGTTCTTACGTTTGACTATCATCCTCATCGAGTAAAGCTTGCAATTCGGCATCTTCAAACTTTTTCGCTGGTCTTCCACGTTCTTCGTTTCTCACATCAAAATCGCCACTTTTAAACTTATTGAACCCGTCTTTGCACTGCGTTTTGCCTAGAGCGTGCTTCCACATAAAAGATAGAAGTTTATATTTAGCTTTTGCTAAATGTTTTCCTAAAAACAAACAAATTTTTTTTAATAATGAATCAAAGACAAGGTGAAACGAAATTCGGAATTTCAGGATCGTTTCAACCAAAAAGGTAATCCGAAGGTAATGCCTAAGATAATTCTCTAATATCTACAGACTTGAAGCTACTTTATGATTCCATTAAATTCAGAATAAACTTTGCTACACATTTTCAGTATTATTACTGTGTACCTCAGTGCCTTTCCACATCATTAAATTAAAAACAAATGCTTCCTCAGATGGGAAGGTAAAGGAAAGTATATGTGCCCCAGTTGTTTTGATCTTTCACTTGCACCCGTTTAAATTATCATCAAAGCTGCCTGGGTACTTTTGCCTGCCAAAGAAACATGTTTATGCTATTTATGTCAGTAAACAAAAACATAACTTTCACAAAGATAAAAGGAAGAGAAAAATTAAGAGAAAAAAAAGAATCCATAGTAGAATCTAGAGGAGAGTAAGAGCAAAAATCCCAAGAGTAATAAAAATGTACATTGTACGACTAGTTGAGTACGATTTGTTCTTATTGTTGTTGTTGTTGTTCGTCTTGGGAAGCAAATAATGTTTTTACGGGGGAAAACGAAGTTCAATGAACACGTAACTTAAAGAGAAGCAACAAAAAAACCAAACACACACATACGAGTACACCTAATATTTACAAACATAAACACACATACATACATATACGAGTATATATATATATATATATATATATATAGTAAACACATACATACACGGATTTTTACAATTGTATTGTTGCCCACAGTAAAATCATTTGGTAAAAGGAATGAATTGTGAAAGAGAATTGTCTGTTGTATCCTTTTGAGTATTACAGGATACCTTTCATCTGGTTGTCTTTGCTTTTTTACTGCTTAATGAAGCCATTAGCTGGCTGTTTGCCTGTCTAACTGACTGACTGCATGCTTGATCTAGTTAACCCTATGTTTAAGTAGTTGTATGTTTGTGTAATTTTAGTGTCTTCTGCACTTTGGTTTACGGCTCAACCTTTCCGCTCGCAACTATGCGCAACTCTTTTGACAACATTCGAGATTCAGTGGATTTGCACAGGATTGTTGTAGCTTCAATATTTCTTTGAGGTGGTCCAGATAAATTCGCTAAGGTTTGAGCTGTGAAAAGAATTACCACACACACACACACATACACACACACACACACACACACATTCAAACAATGTAAATGAAAAGGGCCCTTCGTGTTGATTGAGGTTGCTCAAAAGTCTTCGTAGGTAGAAAAATTTTTACTTTGAGTGTCATTGAAATTTGTGGTCGTGGTTTATTTACATTCAAAGAGTAAAAAAGTTTTAATGAATGTATTTTTTTTTGCATCAGCGTGATTCTTTAGGTTTCGTTATGTTTGCAACTTTTAAAAATAATTTAATCCTTTGGAATGTAGGTGAAATAAATTTAAAATAATGTTTACATATATGAAGAAAAGTTCCCTTAACTCGAATTCAATATAATGAAAATTAAAATTTTATTTGGTTCTAGAGGCTTGAGGCTCGCATTTAAAATTAAGACAGCTAACCCATTTCTAATGTACAGTACCCACACTGTATATTAGGTGTTTTACGCAACTTCAGTAAATAAAATGGTTTGGTTTGGTTTGAGTACGCCGTGGGTTGAAATTCGTTTGATTTTGGAGAAGATAGGAAAGAAATTGATTTATTTTCTTTTATATAATCTAATCTAGACAACAAGGCCAAAGTGGTAATTTATTCGTTGGAATGCCTCTTGTCCTAATATCTCATATGATTTATTACATTCGCTAATTGTTAGTAACACCGAACAATGTATTGATAATGGCCTGGGGGTGGAAAACTCAAAGTAAAATTCGTGATAGTCTTACAAACAGGTGAGTCCATATTCGATCCGCTTCTCCTTCTCAAGTCCAGATACCTCCTCGTTGCGGTTTCTGTGTATTGATCCGACACCAGACTTTGAATCAAAGTTTGTACGTTGGGACCCATCACGTCAAAAACAACATCTAATTAATCCCCACAATAATTCTCGGATATTGAACTCCTCTAATACTGACGACCCGCTCAAATGTAAAGGCCAATAATAATTTACGGATATGTAACTGGAAGATCCTCTACATGGAAAGTGCTTGTATCTAGGTAGCAGATATCCTGGGTAAATATAGAGATGGCATCACTGCTATACAGGATATCCGATGTCCGGGACAGGGTTACTCCAAAAAAGAGCATCAGATATTAAAATCGTGTTAGGCGACTTTAATGTAAAGATGGGCAAAGAGAGTATCTTTGGTCCAACGATTGGAAAATTGAGTATTCACGACGAATGCACCGATAACTGTATGAGATTGATCGATTTCGCTGCGTTAAAAAACATGTCAGTTAGTAGAACCAGATTCCAGTAAAGAGATATCCATAAGGCCACTTGGCGGTCCCCTGATCAAGGAAATTGATCACTTTTTTATCGACGGAAGGCACCCTTCCAATGTACTAGACGTACGCAAAATACTTGGCACGACTGTTGACTCATATCAATACTTGGTTGCAGACAAGGGCCACACACGTCTACCTGCAGCAAATCCCGTACACATAGGTACACAGAGAAAGCAGGATGTTGAAAAGTTGCAATCACAACAGATAGCCGGAGCCTTCCCTAATCGACTCGAACTACTCCTAACGCAACACACCCTTCAACTTGATCCCAACTTGCAGTCAGTTGCAACGCGAGCTGCTAATACAGAGAGTTGAGGAGGGAGAAGAAACGTCTCTTCAGGACCAAGAAAACAGAAGCAGGAAGACGTGAGTTTAATGATATCGGGCCTCTTCCTGCAAGGAAGAAGACGGAAATACGGTGACAGATATCCAGGATACTATGTGGTTATGGAGGGGGCACTTCTCACAGCTGCTTAATGGCGATGACCGCAATAATACAGCCACTGGGGAATCTGTTCCGGAAACCCCAATCACTGACGGCATTGAAGTACCGGCGACCGACTATGAGGAGTTCTTATCATTACAGCCACCACTTGTTTAAAACTGGAAGCGAAGTGCTCACAAAACGCATGCATGAGCTGAATATGGTCGGATGAAAGCATGTCAAGTGATTGGAACCTCAGCGTACTCCGCCCAATCCATAAGAAAGGTGATTCCACGATCTGCGCCAACTACCGTGAGATAAGCCTTCTTAATATTGCATATAAGGTTTTATCGAGCGTACTGTGCGAAAGAATGAAGCCCATCGTCAACAAACTGATTGGACCTTATCAGTTGGCTACAGGCCTGGTAAATCCACCATCGACCAGATATTCACAGTACGCTAAATCCGAGAAAAGAACTGATGAAAACAAATCGACACTCACCACCCATTCGTCGATTATAAAGCGGACAGGACGATTAAGGATCACTTGTACGCCACAATGTCTGGTTTTCGTATTACTGCAAAGCTCATTCGTGCTTTGCAAAATTACTTGGACAGACACCACCAACGCGACAGACAAGGTGATTCCCTATCGTGTGAACGCCGGCATCTCTTGCAATATCTTCTACATGAGTGTCATGCTGCTAGCATATGCTGATGATATTGACATCAAGCGCATAAAAGTACATCGGTTTCGCTAGCTAGTTGAACATGTTGAGCGAATGGAAAAAATATTGATGCAATCGAAATTTGATGTACCATCTTTGTCATATTGATTAAGAAATTCATTATGATTTTTGTATGGATACAATATACAAACTAAATAAGAGAAAGTACTGGCCTGATAAAGTTACTAAAATTTTATAGAGGTATTCAAACTCAAATCAGATTTCGTGTTTCCCACATAATATTATTAATATTGTACAGAGCACACTGTGCAAAAAGTCGAACTAGAAATGAAACGGCCAGTCGGTCAACTAACTACACTGTAGCACTGTGCTTTATGTTACCACAAAGAGGCCACTTTTGCCTTCGTCTACCATTTTGATGCCATTTTCTGCAGCAAGTATCAATTACGTTGAGTGGTTTTTGTGGTTTCCTTCATTGCTTTTCATTTTATCACCAACAACATTTCTGCCACCACCACCACCACTAGCATTTTCAATTTCTATTTCCTTAAACATTTATTTCTTTTTCTTTACATTTCCTTCCTTGCTTTTGTTGCATTCCCGTTACCTAATCTTGTCATTGCAAACACAAAAAGCTGCTGTAGCTGCTGTTGAAATGCAATAGCAACATTGAACAACATTTGCAAGCTGCAATGTTGATGACGTGTTTTTTCCCCTTCGACATTTGTTGATATTCAAATTGGCATTTGCGGTTTTTAAATCGGAAACCCATTGAATTCACAATGAATTCACTCCCTTCAACAAATTAAATAAAATAAATTTACATGAATACGGTAAGAATAAAAATGGTAGAGAAACATTTATGCGTAGATTCTGCCGTCATGAAATGAAAATTGTCTAACAGGAGAATGATCGGCATTGCCCGGGGAGAATTAAGTATAAAGGCATTGCGTGGATTTTTAGCAATTTTATTATTGGATTTTTATAGTAGGCTCTGACTGCAGAACAAGGAAGCGCTTATTTTATTCAGTATTCATTTTGCACATGTGCAAGAAACTTGCATATAAATATCATAATTCATCAGCTGGACGTGACCTAGGCTGGACGATGAAAAGTCAGTTAGTGAATGAATGATTAAATGAGAATATCAGAGTGGCCACCTCAACCTTATATTGCATAATCATGTACATATACAGACAGATATGACTATTTGCTGAACGCTACGCCCATAACCTTTGACACATATGCCCAATATTTCGTTTGTAACTGAGTATATTTTTTTGGAATATTTGCACCGATTACAAACAGAAAAAATATGTAAAATCCTAATGAAAATTTGAACAGGATTTTCATATTTTTTTTATATATGCAATATTTGCCTTCGCATCAATGAGCCACCAATAAATCAAAAAATCATTCATTCATTCGTTTGTTTGCTCGACAGATGTTCGATTGTTTGCCGTAGGTATTACTTATTTCATATGTTTCGAACGTTATTTTTTTCCGCAGCTCTGCATATTTCATATTTCAATTAAACTTGACTCACCTGTCGCACCGCATAGTAGCACGTTAGATTACGTGGATATATACCGGGATAGTTTGGTGATTGCAAACGGCACGCCTTCTTGTCGCAATCGCTGAATATGCGTGAGCAATATGTGCCTGGTATGAGGTCGCCTGTAAAAACAAAAATTAAGAAAATTTATTTAAATTTCCTGCCCTCCCTCCCCGCATTCCATTGCTCACTGCCCTTTTCGGTGTCTTACCCAAATAGTATTTTGGTTCAGTGTAATTGTTCATATCTTTCGTGACGACACTCTGCAATGAATTGACAAAAGTCTTGTTATTTGCATAAGCACTAAATAAACTGAAATCCTGTCCGTAACGATCCGAATGCGCACCGCTGGAATTTGTAAAATCCTCAATTGCATTTTGATTGAGGAAACTGCTACGATTGTGCCATTGACTTAATTCTGTAATAAAGAGAGAGAGAAAAAAAAAAAATAGAAAACTTATTAGTAGCCATAGACGAAAGATGTAAAAAGTTGGCAGATGCAAGGAGTTGATAATTTCGAATTTATCTGTTTTGAATAGAAGTTCGTCTATTGGTTTGGAAGAGAAAAAGAAAAGTCTCTTCATTTTAACGAGTTTTTTATAACAACATTCACAATGTCAGCTGCTCTACACACCGAAATGTTCCATCTATGATTTCTCTCTCAATCTTCTTTGGTTCTGTGTGACTTTTTTGTATTTTCCAGACTAAATTGGAAACCAAAAGGTATTTTTTAACATATTGTGTTTTTTTTTTTGACCAAGACGTAACGATTTTGCTTTTATAAACATTTTCAGTTGTGTTCTTCCTTCAATTTAATAAAAAGATAATTAGAAAAATTCGTATGCCAGTTCAGTTTAATCGTTTTCTTCAGAAGTGAAAATATGGAAATTAATTTTAGCCAAAGCAAGAATTACGTCAGCTGGTATTATTTTCGGACTATTTTGTTTCCCGTCTTTTATAGAGCTACTTTAACGAATTACATTTGAAGATGCGTGGCGCTGCCAAAAAATTTCCAACCCTAAACGATTATTATTATTTCTTACTCGTATTTGATGGCCTCCTCTCATGGTCAGGTACTGCGACCTAGAAGATATTTTGTACCCAATCCAGAACGTCAGAACAAAAGAGCGCTCTGCCAACCTAATCAAGGTCAGAACATCCTTTGAAGACGAGAATTTTATAGTTTCGACCGATAAAATCGGCTTTTGGTGAATTCCAATACTGAGTCGAGCCAGGGTCGGACATCCACAGAGTCGGATATGTGAGCTGTCTTTCACCTCATCATATTCCATACACAGACAACACTATATCTAATTTGACAGACTACACTTTTTTAGGTGATATTTGAGCGCATACATAATTCCCACTATCAAATAAAATTCGATTTTAAGATAAGATGGACTGACTGTGACCTTGAATGTGATTCGAATATGGAAGCCCCCTTGAGGCTTGGAGATAAGTGGTAAGTAAGTTCTTGAAAAATGTTGGAGTGGCCTGACATTTTAACCCTCTAGCAGTGATTCCCGACCTACTTGCGGGTGACTGGTCGATTTTCATAAAAATGTCAACTTAGTAAGGGAGCCTAGCCTTAAGGGTTGGATATGGGGGTAAGGACATACATTGGAGAAATATGTTGATCACTAAAAATTAATGGAGGCCGGTTTTACATTTTGCCGCTTTAGGATCACCCTGGAAGCATAGGAATTTATTTCACACAATTTATTTCAATTTACTGTATTGGGTTCCTCCTTAAGGGTTGGAAATCTCGGCTAAGTATTATATTTGATAAAAGTTTTGTTAAGTGAAAAGTAATGAAGGACAGTCTAACATGTTGCCCCTTTAGGATCACCCTGGCAGCACATACTTAGCACCACATACTACTGTGGGCAAAAAGTAGTAAGACTTTGTTCATAATTTCAAATTTTTTATTCATTCTTCCAAATCTATTTCGTCCCTTTCAAAGTAATCCCCCCCGGCCCCAATACACTTGTGCCAACGTTTTTTCCAATTCTCGAAACAGTTGTTAAAGTCAATTTCCGGAATAGCCTTCAATGCGCTTAGCGATTCATGTTTAATGTCTTCAATTGACTCAAAATGGTCAAACGGTCCACGAAGCGGTTTTTTGAGTTTAGAAAATAGCCAAAAGTCACACGGTGCTAAGTCAGGCGAATAGGATGGTAGGGTGGTTGCGGAACGATATCAGTCGAATTTTCGGCAAAATGGTCTCGTAAAACCAATGCAGTGATTTTGGAACCAATCGTGCATTCACTCTTCTTAGGCCCAAATGATGTTTTAAAATGCTTTTCACTGATCCTTCCGATATTCCAACGATGCCAGTAAGGTCTCTGACTGTTAATCATCGATTCTCGATTCTCGAGCACCAATTCCTTGATTTTATTGACGTGTTGATCATCAGTTGATGTTGATGGCCGTCCTGGACGTGGTTCGTCGCCAACGCGTTTTCGACCATCTTTGAACAATTTGTACCAATCAAAAACACTTGCTCGCGACATACAAATATCACCGAAGGCCTTTTGCTAAACGTTTTGGCACCAGAAATTTGATTCCGCACACAAAATTTAATGGAACTTCTTTGTTGAATAATTTCACTCATTGTGAAAATCGCCGAATGCACTTTTTGTACTTCAGAAAGACAAGCGTAAACACTAATGATTATTTGGATGTGACATTTGGCACAGATGTCACCGACAGTCATACCAACCTTAAGAAAATAATATTTTGATGAATGGGTTTCCGCGCGAAATTTAAATTAAAAAGTCTTACTAACTTTTGCCCACAGTAGTAGGCTCCCCTATTTCATAAATTTTGCATAATGGCCTTCTTAAAGGCTGGACATGGAGGATAAGTATATTGGGGAAAAATGCAGACCATTGAAAATTAATGGTGGTTACTCTTAAATTTAGGAGCAACTCCTTATCAGCTGTGGGATAATTTGTAGATTTTCTTCTAATTTTTTTTTTGATATTTGATCTCGATGCGACGCCTCTTACCCTATCTCTTCACTTTTTTGGCTCACGCATTATTTTATCGAACCTGACAAAGTTAAGGGTTGCCTTCTTTTTTTAACCAAATTCTTAAGTTAAAAACGCGGCTTGTTCGCACAGCATCGTAACCGGAAATCTCTACTCAAATAAGAAATCCTTGAAATAAGAAAATAATTTAATGTCACTATGGCGTTTTAATTTGAATGAGACTTCAATATTTGTGTCTATTTTTTTGATTGTCAGCGGACTCATAAAAACTCATAAATACCTCGTAAGTTTATAATTTCGTAATCTTTTCAAAATTTGTATGAAATTTGACAGTTTGTTTACGAGTTTGGCTAACGAAATTGATATCATGGATGAACTCAAACTTAATCTAAGAAATCACATTAAAAGAGGCACTAAATTAAATATGCTGCCTTGAAGCATATTTAGGGTTAGTTGGTTGAATAACATGACTCAAGGAATGGGCGCTGAAACTTAGGACACTTTAGTTGGATTCCATGATGAATGAGTATTGAACTATTTTTTAACTGATATGCCTAATTTAACTATAAGTAAATGCCAATGTTGTACACTTATACTGTAAAACTCTAACTCTTTAGTTTCTTTTTTTAATACTTTTTCCACCTAAACATAAACTTTATCCTTTATACCGTTTTTTTCTACATGCCTACATCGTACATTGATTTTTTAATCCCAATGTTTTCTATTTTCTCTAAATCCATTTACAACAGGGGTTACAACGACATCGACAAAGCAAAGTAAAATTTTGTGAAAAACTTTCACATTTTGTATGCGGCCAACTGCGGCCAACAACTTTTTTCTGTTTCTATTTTTGCGGTACTTACCTTCAAGCTTAATGCCACCATAACGGGTTACTGAGCTGTCCTTAGATAATACCTTGTATCTAATGCGAAAGTCGAAATTGTAACCGCTTTGATCCCGAGCTAACCTGTGCATACAGGAAGAAAAGAAGAAATGCGACACAAAACAGTTAAAGTAAAAGAGCAAGAACAAGAAGGAAAAACAAAGGAAATATGGTTAGAATTTGTAACATGAGTGCAGTGGAGCGAGACAGGAAGAGGGAGACGGAGTGGACGGGGTACTTCCAAAAAGACAGAGGGTATGGATTTGATTTTGTAGTTTAATGTTACAAATTAGTTTGTTGTTTTTGCAAGTTTTTAAGTTGTTGTTGCTTTCAACCTGCAGTTATTACTTCTTTACGAATTTTAGAAATCTTTTTTCTGTGTTTGCATATAATCTTGCTTTAAATAACACTGACAAACATACAAACTTTCTGCACTTACTTATTTAATTTAATTGTAAAAATCAATGATCTCGTTTCGCTGTAGAACAGTACTGGCCCCCACGATGTTCCGCACCACATGCCACCAATGGGGGTGCGTGCTGATTCAGCGATTTGCATGTAACCATCCGGGCAGCCATCATGCAGATACGAGGTGAAACGTCCAATAGTAAAACTGTCCAAAGTAACCTGCAACAAAACAGAGAGAGAACAGAAAACAAAAATGAGTTAAAATAAAAGTAGTATCTGATGAACCTTTCACATACTCGTACATAGCAGATCGTGCTCATTGTCGATGACGTAGAAAATGAAAATGAGGAAGAAAAGTAGAAATCATCAGCAACGATATTTATCTTGGCCACCACCAGCATACACACAGAACTGGCGATGGAACAATTCAAAATGTCTGTTTGTCTGTCTGTCTGAATGTCAGTTTGATGCTAGCAGAATTGATAGAACAAATAAATTTCTATAGAAAAAAGGGTGAATAATATAAAGTAGTTGTGTCAGTTGGCTCTTCTCGAGAGAGTGAGACTTCAAGTGTGAGAGAAGACGAGAAACTGGCGAAAGACTTCAGAAGCTGGTAGTTATATAAATTCTAACCAAACGGACATTGAGTAAAATATCTGCTGCTGCTGCTGCTGTTTCTGTTAGTGCTATTGCATGTTGTGATAAAATATCAGTTTTCCATGTAGTTGAAGTTTACTTTGTTTGTCAGCACCTTTGAGTGCTGCTCAGCATACGCAAGTAGTGAATATAGCAGCGGGCAAAAATAAAGAAGCAGTAGCGCCAAAACGTGGAACGTGCGGTGTCCGTCCGTGGTTGAAAAGTATAGTGAAGCATTGTTGCAGACAGCTGTCAGTTGAAATTATTGTTACGAATGTACCATATTGTTATTCCATTCGATTCGTTTGGCTTCAACGCAACAGTGAAGAAAAAATTGCGTTGTTTCTTTTATTTTTTGTACTATCGGGCTACAAATAATTTCATAAAACCATAACTTTACGTTTTGTCAGTTATTTCATTCCAACACTAATTACCTATAGTATTCATTTAATGGAAAGATACGAATAGAAACTCTCGAGTTTCCACAGTTAAATGAAAGCAATTTCATTTTTATATCATAGAAGCCACACTCTAATTTGTAAAAGAGATGTTTTACAAAACGTGATATCAAAGATCTCAGTTGGTGAGTTAGGCTACCGATAGTGACGTCACAAATTATAAATTACTTTATTCCGCACCACTCTTTCTCAAAGGCAAACTAAGTTGTTGGTCGATTCACGGATCAGTTAAGCTTAATATGAGCTTAAAACTTTTTCATTATGTTAGTGTAAAGTCCAAAAGGGAGTAATAGAGTAGTCACGGCATTAAACCTGATCTTTCTCTACTCCCTCTCACACTGTCTCTCTTTGATAAGTTTTTTACCAAAAAACAGAAGCTTTAAAGTAACAACAGAATTTCCTTAACAAATGGTAATAAAAAATACAGAAGCTCTAAAGTAAGAACAGGATTTCTTTAACCAATGGTATTAAACTCTCAAAGGCTCAAAGGGATATACCCTACTGACATAATTAGATTATGTTTTTGTTGCTTTACCCTACTTAAGAATCGCACTCACACATAGACACGAACACCTTCTTAAATCACATGTGGCAAATCCAGAAAATCCACGAAAACGCCACAAATGTGGTGCCTTCACTATATTTAGATTTATACAGAAATAATCTTAAAATACAGAATCCAGACAACACACCACATATTAAATACTTAAAGCTACTCCCGTAGTAAGTATAGTGCTGAGAAAGAGCCTCCCACGCCCCACTCGAGGAAAGCAGAAAGATAGCAGAAAGGGTATTAAATCACTCAATGTGACAAGAGTGATCAGAATATGTACAACACTTTGCTTAACCAAATACAAATAAAAAGAAATTACATATTGCTTCACTCGGTTTACCATTTCAAGAGTTTCCACATGAGGAGGAGAATGTGTGCGTTTATAAATGTATGTATGTATGTATGTAAGCGTTGCGCATTGTGTAGAATTTTTCATTTTACTTCCCATTAGTATCATACCTGGAGCACTTAATGACCTGCCAACAGCATCAGCATCAGTAGCAACAATAATAAGAACAACAGAAATAGAACGAGTAGCTACCTACATACATACTTATGTAATTGTTATGTAAGTTATTTGAAGCTTACGTTGCTTCGAGGCCTCCACAAAATACAAAATTTTTCACATATTTGCTGTTCCAAACTTTGCCATGTCAAATGGCAAAATGAGAATTCGCATTTGTGTGTGTGTGTGTGTGTGTGTGTGGGTGTGTGTGTGGGTGTGTGTGTGGGTGTGTGTGTGGGTGTGTGTTTTTGTTCTCATTTTTATACTTCGCTGCTAGCTCGTGAATAAGAAAATGTTTGTAAACAATTGCATCAAAGTTGAAAACTTGTTTTCATATGGATGAAATGTTAGTTAAAATAATTTAAATATTTTCAACAGTCAAACGTTTAATGGGAAAATGCATTGTAAAGGAAACTTGTATTCCACTCGAAGATCAATAAGTAAAAGATTCATTAAAATATAAAAATTAAAATTGATCATGTTGTAAATATCGAGCGGTAAATTGTTGTAAGCGAGAAAATGCGAATTTTACAGGGTTATGATTTTTGTAGATATTTTTAAAGGGTGTTTTTTTTAGAAGTGGCAATACTTTTTTCAGAGTTGGTCTTTTGGACAGCTGTCATTTGATTTGTGCTCAGTTTGGTTTGCCATTTCATAATGAATAGACTTACGCCTGAACAATGTTTGCAATTTATTAAAATTTATTATCAAAATTCATGCGCCGTAAAAAATGGTTTCGCAAGCTACGTGCATTTAGGGACGAGGCTCATTTTTGGCTTAATGGATACGTGAATAAGCAGAATTGCCATATTTGGAGTGAAGACCAGCCAGAGGCAATTCAGCAGCTACCAATGCATCCCGAAGAATGCACTGTTTGGTACGGTGTAAGGGCAGTATTATACGGCATCATTGGGCCGTAGTTTTTCAAAGACGATGAAGGCCGGAACGTTACGGTCAATGGAGAAAGGTACCGATTATAACACTTTTTTTTTGCCGAAAATGCTAGAATTGGACTCGGCCGACATGTGGTTCCAACAGGACGATGCCACATGACAGACTGTACGCGGAACCATGCATAAATTGAGAGGAAAATTTGGTGAGCAGTTAATCTCTCGTTTTGGTGTAGTCCCCGTTAGACTATTTTTTGTGGAGCTATGTTAAGACTCTTATCTATAGGGACCAACCAAACACAATTACTGCTTTGGTAGCCAACATTGAACGCGTCATTACGTCATTGGTGAGATTCCGGCCGAAATGTGTGAAAAATGTCCCAAAATTGGACTTTCAGAATGGACCACCTGAAGCGCAGTCGCGGGCAACATTTAAGTGAAAATATCTTTAAAAAGTAAATGGCAGGAATTGATTTATTGATCCAAATAAAAATTTCATTCACTTTCGTTAAATTTCTGTGTTTTTTTTCATTTTCAAAAATACGCTCTTATAAAAATCACCCTTTATTTTGTGTGACTGAAATGCCGATAATTTGTTGATCATGAATCGATATGATTTGTGGCACTTACATCGTCTTGGACAACTACTTGCTAGCAACTGTCTCTGAGCAACTCTGAAATTGTTGGACCTACACTCATACCGAGATCTACATTTTTATGCCGAATCCAAATGTTGGTTTTAAAGTTTTTTCTTTGGCAATTTTTTTTCTCAGTAAGGTTTGGCATTTGTCTGCCAAAAGGTGTTGCCGTCTCGGACAACTACTTGTCAGCAATTGTCTGTGCCCTACTTTGAAAATGTCGGATGTCGAATAGTTGCAGACTCAATATCAGAAGTTGTCGTTACTCAACTTTTGATATTACTAATGTAAAAGGCTTTCACTGTAAACGGAGAAATCTGTGTTATGACTTTTCTTGCCAGACATTCGAGATTCGTCTGGATTGCCAAGTATTCAGAGTCCCGACTATCAGAAATTTATACAGATATAATTTTAATTGATACACGTAAGTTTGAGTACATCATTTAAAAAATAAAAATGTATTAGAAGTCTCAGGTGCTGAAAAGATTCATGCACCGGCCTCGTAATTTAAAGTTCTAATGGCGGAAAACAGTTGTTAATTTAAAGAACAGAAAAATAGTAAAATTCATGTTGTGAGCAAAAACTATTCAAATTTTTTAATGTCCAGTCGAAACCAGAATATTACAGAAATTTTTTTCTACGTCCAGGTGACACCCGCATCTGGTAGCCTTAGTTACGACCAAGAATGTCATGATATAAACATAGTAAAAAAAAGGGCAATACTTCACGTTTCTTTGCTGTCAGTTACAACGCTGTCGACTGAGGCATTCATAAACCGAGAGTTGAGGAGATAGAGAGAAAAGTATTTTCAATGTCTTTCAGAATATATTTAATGCCAGCAATAACATATAAAAATTCATTGATATAATAAGACGTCTAAAATAAATCATTAGTGAAGACCCCTTTCTACAAAGAGGATGACCAAAATCCAGTGACAATTATACCGGTCATTATGAAGTTAGTGAGGGAACATTTCTTACAACTACTTGGCTATAAGTCCACCTCTGGGGAAGCTGCTTCAGAAAATGTAATTGTAATGTGAGAAAGATTAAACGTAATAGGTAATAAGCTGATGGGGCTTTATCGGTGTGGTTTCAGATCTGGTAACCCGGAAACGGCTACTCATTGCATGACAAGTTTTTAAAATTATCGAAGCAAATGCTTTTAATACCCTCCATTCGGATTGTAAAACTTCTTTTACGTTTAAGGATAGCTTTATCGCCGCCGTGTCATTTTTTGGTATCCCTGTTACGAGCGGTCGATTTAACGAAATGAATCTTACCGATACCACCAGCAAAGTAAAAGTTGGAGACCGTCTTCACTGCATTATTGCATTACAAACGAGTTTTCAGGCAAGATGATGACTTAACGTGCAACATTTAAGCTTTGGATGCTTTCGGTTTTATAGCAGATGATTTAGTAGTTTTTACTTTAACTGTACCAGCTTTTTTGATATTCTTTACCTTTGCCTTTTCAGTTTTCATCTTCTTAACCGTCTTTTTACCAGCTACCAGCCTTTTTTGCTTTTTTCTCACCACTAGCTACCTTTTTATTAACTACATTTAATGATGATCATGTTTCTTCTTTGCTGCGATAGTAGATGTTACCTTCTTTTTCTTTTCAATAGATTTCACAGATTTTGATTTTGGTTCTTTTACATGCTTGTAGAAATAACATTAGATACTCAACAAATTCCTATCCTTTTTTTGCGTCAGATACTTACTTACTTTTAATGGCACAACAGCCCATGGAGGGCCTAGGCCGCGCTTTTCTCATCCACTCATGTTGTGCGTGTTATATTTGTACATACATACATTATTTCTACATATATAATGCTCGCACGGGTTCTGATCACTTTGGCATTACAGGTTTTGTGATATTTGCGTTAAAAATTTTTGGAAAGTTCGATTACTTTGAAGAAAGTCAATTTTTTTTTTAAATTTACTACATGATTTAAAATAATATATAATATCTACGATATCTAACTATAAGCCAGGTTAAATATCTCCTTCAGATCGCCGGTCTTTTAACTTAAATTTCAAATTAGTTAGTTTAAGGGATATTAATTGTTTTTTACAGCTCCCAGAACCATTTATGCTGATGTTTTTTTTTTGATAATTCTACTATAAAATATTATAATTTTTTTCCTCCCAAACCTTAATTATTTTCATACCTGCACAACATCTCCATGCTGCCCACCCTGCGCTGTAAATGTTAAAACACAAACGTACGGCAGACGATCCTGTTTCGGACGATGCAACTCCAGAGAATACGTTAAACCGATATCCCCGTAATACGTGCGATTACAACCTGCAACGAAAAATAAAGAGAGAGAGAGATAGAGTGAGGGAGACTGAAATGACAAGTTGTTTAAGAGAGAAATGGAGATTGTGTTATAAAAAAAAAAATGCTTAATTAATATCAATTAAGAGGAATTAAGAAAATGTCAAAAATAACAAAAGTGGATTTTACGACAATTTTACAACAGCAAAAATTTAGTTCTATCCTTGATGCTGTTTTTACTCTCATAGAGGACGTAAGCGAGAGCAGCAGATTCAACATAACAACAGCAACAAATACAACAACGAGACACCAATACAGGGACGGGCAAAAAACGAAAATAGAGAAAAGAAAAACATTACATTTTCTTACCGTCCATGCGCTTTGCCACTCACATTAAAAAATGTTGACATTCATTAAGTAAAAACTTGAGTGAAAGTGGGACACTACTAGAACAACAACAGCAGCAACCGGAATCCATTGTCTGAGCAATGCGGAGGAAATAAAAGTACCAGCGTTATAGTACATCAAGAACAACAACAACGTTAATGCGCAAGTGTTCCCATGACATCTGCCGTTCACGAACACACAAGCTCGTACCCGTTTTCTCTAAGTAGCAAGTTGTTCGATAGAAATGTAACGTTGTTGACTGGCTGGCTGAATTTTGCTCATGCTGCTGTGTAATTTATGAAATTACTTTTAAGTACATTTTGTTCTGATGCACTTTTATTACTCCCTATTTGAATTGAATTCAATAGAAACACCATTAAAATAAAATTGCAATTTGTGGTCACATAATCAACATTATCTTCAGCAACATCGCCATCATTGGTACCATCATCGTCATTGTCTGAAACATTACTATCGTCACTAGTATGGTATCATCATCATCATCGTCATCGCAGTGGCAGGCATTTGCTGTTGTTGTTGTTGTTGTTGTTGTTGTGATTGCACCCTGACCATCTTGTCATTCACACTCGTTAGTGTCATAAAACTTATGAATATAACTTTTAGAAATGTTTTCAAAGTTTCTCTGTTCTTTACTCACGATTTCATGTCCTCTCTTGATGGTTGCAAGGGTTGCCATTAAACAGCAAGTAACTGCTACTTCAACATTTTAAATTAAAATTCTTTGGAAAACTTTAGATAGAAGAAACGGTTGCGGCAAAAAATGTGCATCGATAAAATATTGTATATACTCCTATGCATGTACTAACCTAACCCTATCGAGTACATACGAGTATGGTACATACTTTGTTATGTATTTCCATACATGTAAATACTTATAGGTATTTTACATTGCTAATAGCTGGTGATGAGAACAGCAGCTATTACCACCAGACTGACATAATTTCTTAATTAAACAATTAAAATGAGAACAGCTTGTATGTACTATAATTTTTGACGGCCGCAATTGCTACCCAATTGTTGTTAATGGATGTTTTCACTGGAGCAAGCTTGAACTATTGTGCAAGAGAAACAGTTAGAAGAAAAAAGAAAATTTCTATCTCTTTCTTACTACCTTTCTTTTCTAGCTAGCCTCTCTAGCACAGTCTTTCATGCCTGCGCCAGTGTAAACAGCCTCTTGTAGCACACACTTAGGCACTTTGCTACTCAACTCCTCACCAATACTTGACACTTTCTACATAATGTTACCCAAAAAACAGAGTAAAAACTAATTTCCTATGCAGTTTAAATTGAATTTAAATTAACTAAACACTTTTAGTTGTAATCAATTTACATATGTAAATATGAAAGTGTAAATATGCGAATGCATTTATAAAATTTACCATCACGTCCACTCAGAGTTTGTTATGCAATTATTTATAAGTATTAAATAAAAAGGAAACAACTCAAAATTTTTGATAAATTAAAATAGATATGCAAAATTTACTTACAAATCAACAATGAAAGTGAGAATAAATTCTCTTACAACTACAAAAGCTATGCAAAAAAAAAGTTATGCAAGCATCATGTCAACCAAACTCAAATTGAAAACAGTGGAGCAGGTAAAAAAAAATGTCAAAACAACATTGCAAATTTTCGTTCGTCTCCGTTGGAGGTACTGCAACAAAAATAGCAACAATACCAGCAACAACATGTTTGTACATTTGCTGTCAACAAAATACACTTGTCTACATAATACGTACATACATACAAGTATGTATGTTGCTATGTATTTATTTGACAGAACTACATGTGTATGAATAAAGGGTGGCCCATTTAACATTTGGAATTTGAACTACTGGTTATTTTGAGTGTGGCAACTCTAATGTCATTTGTATCATGGTGGAAAATTAGTTTCATATTTGCGGTTAACGAAATTGGTCGATATACGCTTGAACAATGTTGGTAAATACCATAAATTTACCTGCTTTACTTTAATAATAGATTTATAAATAAATAGTATTGAAAAAAAAAACCAAACATTCATGGTGACTGTGCAGTGACACACCCACATTTTACATTCTTACATTTACATATTTGTCGCTGTGGCGTAGTGGTAGTGCGTTGGACTGCTACGCAGAGTGTCCGGGGTTCGAATCTCGACACAAAAGTAGAATAAAATATTTTTCTACACAGTACAACCTCTTTGAAGGCAATGGCAAACCAACAAGAGTAAAAATTGCTATGAAAAGCTTTTCACTTCGCCGTTCGGATTCGGCATTAAACTGTAGGTCCCTTCCATTCATGTACAAATATAACACGCACCACATGAGTGGATGCGAAAAGCTCGGCCTAGGCCCGCCATGGGCTGTTGTGCCATTAAAAGTAAAGTAATTTACATATTTATGCTTAGCAATTTTCACCTAAGTTATGGGTTTTTCGTTTTAATCTTTAAGGTGTAAGTCCACTGCGAATTTATCAACTTAGATGCTAGTTGATTTGGATGGTTCAACATTCGTATTTGGTATGCATTAGATTTGGCCTTAATTTCATCTTTGACGAAAGGGACTTTGTAAATCACGATGTACCATAGTTGTAAGTTGGTAACATACCAAGGTGCGTTCACAATCATAAGAAGCATTTTCGATTGATACTTACTTACCTAGCTGGCACTACAACCGATGATCGGTCTTGGCCGCCTCCACAAAGCTTCACCAGTCACTTCTGTTATGCGCGCGCTGGCTCCCGTTGATAAGGCCAAGTGCAGTCAGGTTGCCCTGCACCTGGTCTTTCCAACGGAGATCAGGACGTCCCCTTCTGCGTGTTCCTCCACCGTGGTTCGAATAAAACACCCTCCCCATTCTAGCCGGAGCGCTTTCTTCCATTCGCTCAACATGACCCAGCCAGCGAAGCCGCTTTAACCCACAGTTGTATGCCGTAGGTCCATATAAGTAGATTTAAGGATAGTCTTGTAAAGGAGCAGTTTGTTTTCGCAACATAGTTGCGAATTACGATTGAGTAGTCAGAAGATACTTCCCTGTTTAAAACCTAGAGCTTTTCGCTTCGTAAATATGTGAGTTTTCCATGTGAGACGTCTATCCAGATGCATTCCTAGGTACAATAAATTATTTACTTGACGGATTTGTATTGCGTTTAATTGCACCGGTTTGCAAGTATTGCGCCGTGTTCTGAATGTTACTTGCACCGTCTTGGTTTCGTTCGCCATAATTTTCTAGTTTTTAAGCATTTAAACATTCTTGAAGTTTGAGTGAGGCAGTGACAGGATCATCATCAATTGACAAGGCAGCTGTGTCGTCTGCGAAGGTTCCACTTACAATTCCAGCAGTTGTCGGCAAATCAGCAAAATGTTGAATTTTTTACCGAAAGTGTGAGAAAATTACGTTTAAAATTTGTTAGACGAGAAGCGCCTTCCACGCAATTTGTGGATCAATTATTGAAATGTGTGCATGAAATTGGATCTTTATAAAACAACACGCTCTCGTACTCTTGAAAATTTATGCTGTTGCTCAGAGGAAGGAAGATGCTTTACACTGAATATTGTGCAATACCGCACAATGATAATTGATTATGACAAAATCAGCGTTTGGTTAGGCAACGTTTGGTTCCAACAGGATGTCGCGCCGTGTCACACGGGCTGTGCAACGATCAATATTTTGCGTGAGAAGTTTGAAAATCGCGCTATTAGCTGTTTTGGTGATGTGCATTGGCCACCACGCTTTTGCGATTTGACTCCGTTGGACTATTATTTTTGTGGAGCCGTTAAAGATTAGTGTTACGATAACCATCCAGCAACTATCGAGGCTCTTAAGGAAGAAATTTGGGTATCACGTACAGATTCATACAGTCGAAAATATACTTAAAATTTGGGTTGATCATATGGGCTTTCGCAAGGCCAGCCGATCAAGTCATTTCAATAAAATAGTGTTAAACAATTACTTAACTGGAAGGATTGTACTTTCGAATAATAAAAATAAATTAATTGTTTCTTATTTACACCAAAATCAAATTCCAAATTATAAATGATCCGCCCTGTATAAGTATAGACAAGAATCCTTTTTGTTTGAAAACAAAAAGCACGTAACTTGTAGATATGCACGAAAGGATTTAGTTTGAAAGTTTTTTTTAAAAAAAAAAACATATTTTCTAATATAAAGAGCAGTTTGTTAAATACTTGCACATAGTCGTAAGAGTGTGACGTTACCGGCGACACCAGTATATACGTATATATTCCATTTTAAACATTTGTACGAATTTTCGTAAAGAAAGTTTGAAACGTTTAAAAACTTTACCCAAAAATAGTTACTGTTTATTATTTCAACATAAGCTGGCTTTAAAATTACATTTTCAGAATTTAAAATTATTAGGTCTCACATTGCTCAAAGGTCAGGTAATCAAATTTGGTTTTGTGGATGGTAGTTTTTAAAATCAACAAAAAATAGTAAATTTATAGTTGATCAAACCATCTTTACATATCGACATAAACAATGAATAATTTTAACATTTATCAACCGATTGACTTGAGTAAACATGTTTTTGAAACGTAAATCAGAACAATTTTAATCATAAATGGCTTCACAGCGAAACAATGTGCCGAAATAGTGACGCTGTATATTGAAAATAGTCATTCTGTGTGTTAACTCACCGTGCAAGCACCATCTGACAACATTATTCGTCGTTTGGTGTTGAATTTTGTTGAGCACGGGACAGTGGGAGATCGTCGACAAGGCGTTCATCAACGCCCAAGACGTTCCAATGAACTGGAGAGAGAGTGTTACCCCACATGTGTCATATCGTTACCGCGCTCAGAATTTTGACGTCAGTGGAACCTTTGCGTCACTTACTTACTTACTTTTAATGGCACAACAGCCCATGGAGGGCCTAGGCCGAGCTTTTCGCATCCACTCATGTTGTGCGTGTTATATTTGTACATGAATGGAAGGGACCTACAGTTTAAAGCCGAATCCGAACGGCGAAGTGAAAAGCTTTTCATAGCAATTTTTACTCTTTTTGGTTTGCCATTGCCTTCAAAGAGGTTGTGCTGTGTAGAAAAATATTTTATTCTACTTTTGTGTCGAGGTTCGAACCCCGGACACTCTGCGTAGCAGTCCAACGCACTACCAGTACGCCACAGCGACCTTTGCGTCACATTAACATTAAAAAATGGTTTGCTTTTGTTTCCATATAAAGTAGAATTTTGACTCAAAAAATATTGCCGACAGACCGTCCAAGTCGCATCGAATACGGTCAAACAGTCGCTCGATTTGTTAACACTGAATCTGATTTTTGGAAGGAAATTTTCAATACCGACGAGGCCCATTTCACACTCTCTTGCGCCATTAACAAGCAAAATTGCCGCATTTGGAGAACAGAAAATTCACATGAATCCATGAAACACCATTGCAAGACCAAAAAGTGGCTGCTTAGGCCGGCGTTTGCGCCTAATCCATCAGTGTGCCATTTTTCCTCAGAGAAGGCGAAACAGTCGATGGGAATCGATATCGGTGGATGTTGCCTCATTATGTCTGCCCAGGAATGTGTGAAAAAGGTCCGGACGGTTACTGGTTTCAACAAGACAGTGCCACGCCATGCCATTCTGCAAATTAAACAATGCAGTTTCTGCAACGAAAATTCCCTGGACCTGTGTTGTCAAAAAATGGCGACATTGACTGGCCAACCAGATCTCCAGATTTGACCCGTCCCGATTTCTTTTTGTGGAGTTATTTGAAAAACAATGTGACCGGTAGCCAGCCTCAGACCATTGACGAACTCAAGGTAAACATACGTGCCGAAATCATTGCAATACCGCCTAAGATGCTCGAAATCATTTATATTATTTTTATGATAAAGATAAAGATTTTATTGCTGAGTTTTCATTTATGTATTTCTCATTTGGAAGATTTCATGGACCATGAAAACGGCTGAAGTTGATGTCTATAACTCATGATGAATTCCGAATGTAATTGAATTGAAACTCCGAAAAAGCTCGTGGAGGTTCGTGGAGAGGCTAATGTAGCTAACTTGGCTATGTTAACTAATGGCATAAAATAAAGTGTCAACAGCGATGAAATCTGTACTGTAAATGCGACTGCCGCAGCTGAATACAGAGAGTCTCAGTTAGATAGTCTTAGTGTAAAAAATGCAATTTTTAATGCTGTTAAGTGGTGAATTTAATAAAATTGCAATAATTTGCTTTTAACACACTTAATCCAGTGATCGAACCTTTTATACATTACAAACTAGATAATCGGAATAATATCTTAATATTTACAATATTTATTATATGCATTAAGAAAGTAATTTGTGATATTAGTTTATAGCTTCAAATTTAATGTCTTTTGAAGTAATTCAGTATATTTGCTATGTAAATTTCTATATTCTAATGTATGCACTACGTATTCGTAACCAGCAATAATACCAGCCAAGGGGCAAAACTTGGACACTCTGTCCATTTAATTCCCAATATCTTAATGCTTCATCATCTTCCATCATTTTCCCTGAAGCCAAGTGTATACACTTTATTGAATTAATTTTATTGGCATTTGCATGTTCATTTACGTAATTGGCTATCAATGAATGTTTGAGCATGAAAATTGCCCTCGTTTTCGAAGCGTGCTCAAATAAAATATTAAAATTAATGTTTGCTACTTCATGCGATTAACTGTAAAGAGGAAGCTCGTTTATTTTGTTTGCTAATTAATTTTGGAAGGAGTAAAGATAAAGCTTGATACATTCACCAAAAAATAAAAAAAAAAAATAAAACAAAAAAGGTTGAAATGGCATAAATTTTTAAAAAGTTAAGCGTTTTTTCGGCTTAATTTACGTAGATGAAGCTACGAGTATGTATTAAGGTAGTTAAATATGTTCGAGTTACTTCTACCTCTCTCACATCTGCTAGAACAATAAAGCTTGAACAATATGTTTTTCTTTTAAATGCGGATTATGCAAAAAGGTAGCATGTACGAATGAGAATATTAGGAGCTTATGTCGACTACTAAGCTTGTTACAGTTGCTGTCATATTACCACAGTTGTAATTTCTTACTTGGTGATAAATATCAATATGAGGTTACTAATTAATTATTTTGTTCTTCAGCGATTACCAGTCTAATCAATTAAATTATGTATACTTAAATAGCTACTGCCATATTGCAATACCCAATCTGAAATGAATAAATAAATTGCAGTCATTGAAATGTCATACAAAGTTTACCATTGGCGACATATTTTATGGTTTCAAAATTAAACACAAAGCTTGGACGAAAGTGCTGTGGATTTTTATTGATATTGTATATTGTAAATAAAGGGTGCTTTTTTAAGAGCTTGGTTTTTGAGAATTCAAAAAAACACAGAAATTTTACAAAAGTGAAGGAATTTGGATTTTATTTGGATCGATAAACTAATTCCTGACATTTACTTTTTAAACATAATTTCAATGTTGCCCGTGGCTACGCTTCAAATGTTCCATTCTGAAGGTCCAATTTTCGCACACTTTTTCACACATGTCGGCCGGAATCTCATCAATGACGCAATGACGCGTTCAATGTTGGCTTCCAAGTAGCAATCGTGTCTTGTCTTTGGCTTGTCCCCATAGACAAGAGACTTAGAATAGTCCCACAAAAAATAGTCTAACGGGGTCAAATCACACGATCTTGGTGGCCAATTGACTGCACCAAAACGTGAGATTAATTGTTCACTAAATTAACTGCTCGCCTCTCAATTGATGCATGTTTTCGCGTGCAGTGCGGCATGTGGCATCGTCCTGTTGGAACCACATGTCGGCCGAGTCCAATTCTAGTATTTTCGGCGAAAAAAAGTGTTATAACCGAACGGTACCAAAACGTTGCGGCCTTCATCGTCTTTGAAGAACTACGGCCCAATGATGCCACATAATACTGCCCATAAACAGCACCAAACAGTGCATTTTTCGGGATGCATTGGTAGCTGCTGAATTGCCTCTGGCTGGTCTTCACTTCAAATACGGTAACTCTGCTTATTCACGTATCCATTGAGCCAAAAATGAGCCTCGTCGCTAAATGCACGTAGCTTGCGAGACCCTTTTTTACAGCGCATTAATTTTGATAATAAATTTCAATAATTTGCAAACGTTGTTCAGGCCTCTAAGTCTTAGCATGATGAAATGGCAAACCAAACTGAGCATTTTTTACTTTCACACATGTCAAGAATCACGCGTGAACTGTCAGAAATATTAACATCAAAAACCAAGTAGCAAACAAATCACCCTTTATAGACATTCTGTGACAAGAATGGTCAATAAAACACAAAATATTTATTATTCACTCAAATTTATTGTATCGCCTTCGAAGTAAGACCCTTCAGAAATAATACACTTGCGTAACAAATAATCGAATCATCAAAACAATTTTCAAACGCATTTTCCGGAATCAACTTCAGTTCTCGCCGCAAATTCTCTTTTATGTTTTCTATAGATTGAAAACGGGTGCCTTGAAATGGTAACTTGAGTTTTGGAGATGATGATATTTGTATAGTTTTTGGTAGGAAATTCGTTCACAATTATAGCCTTGTGAGAAGCCGCGTTGTCGTCTTTCGGAACTGTACGAGCGGCTACGCGTATCATTCCCAAACAATCGTGGTACTACGAATTGATTCGTGAGGCACAGAAAGTTCAGCGGCTATCTCTCTCAAACTTAAATGACGATTTTCCGTCACCATTTCCTTCACTTTATTTATGTTAACTTCAGTTGAAGACGTTGATGGCCGACCAGAGCAGGGCAAATCTTCCACCATGTCTCGATCTGTTTTGAATGCACTGTACCACTCATATGCAAGTGTTTTTGATAAAGTCGATTCACTGCAAGCCTCATGTAACATTTTCAGCTATTTGGCACACGATTTGTAATACAAAATTTGAGACAATTTCTTTCTTCGATATTTTTATTCATTGTAAACATCGCAAAATAAACTTGAGACAAAATTGAGCACTGTAAACAAACTGAAAAGACAAATTGCGCTTCAACTTCATGTCCGGATAGAGAACAGTGGTGTCAACTTAGCGACAAAATAATTTTTACAATCCCTTTAAGCGGGCTTTTGAAATGATAATTTTCCGGTATTGTTTTGTATGTATAAAGTAGAATGTCTCTCGTTTATGAAGGGAAAATAATATAATTTAAATACCCATGACGACCACGCCTACAGACATTGCGTAATGACACGTTCAGCGTTTTAAGGTCTTATCTTGACTGATTAATGGTTTACGCATTGACTTGATCTTTCATATAACCCTACAAGAATAAATCAAAGAATCAAATCTCTCATCTTAGTGGAATATTTACCTTGAAAGCAATTCACATTTCAACGACAATAGAGTTGGTTGGAAATCCTAGTAACTTATTAGCATTATGGAATACGTTCCAGAAACTCCAGTTGGGTTGCGAGACACTTGCACACAAGTGCGAAATCAAATACATTGTGTGATGGATATAAGCAAGGAATGAAACTGACACCGAAACCACTCGTAACCATCTAAAATCGTTTCATTTTTCAGAACATAAACCGAAACCGTACATTTCATCTGAAATTTAATGAAACCGAATACCGATTCAAACAGCGCAACCGGTTAATTTTTCCCGATCGTTGCTATAAAGGGAACTGTTTTTCTTATATTTCAAAATCAATTCAATTTGACTATGACACCATTATGTATGGCGACGATTGTAGCCGATTTCAACACCGCTCATCGGCGATGTTTTATTAAGAACGTCTGGCAGCATTGATTGCCCATAATTGTTTGACGTTTTTCTAACCTACAAAGTAAAAAATTCAAACTTTCTAATATTCATCATTTAAAAAAATTAAATTTCAGGTCTATTGATTGTTCTTCATCTGCAACACAACATGTCGATATCAAGACGCAATCCATGACGGCTTTTATTTAATATTGTGATCGAATAAAAAAAAAATTTATGTACAATCAAAAAATATAGTGAAGAGCAATGCCGCTTCGGTTTCATTCCTTGGATATACATAAGTGATGTAGATCATGTGAAGATCTGCCGGAAAGTACTGCATTATTAATGATTTATTTGCAGTTTTCGTTTAGGCTAAATGCAAACTGGAACTCTACAACATTAAAACAACAACAAAGTGTAATTAATATGGTATTGTGTCACATTTAGTAACCATATATCATATTTTTCTTTCACAACATAGAATGTTGCTTTTTAATTGCAACGCATTCAATATTCATTACCATAAATGAAGTACACAATACAAAATTTCATATCACCGAGTTCACGGAAACTTCCAATAAATGCAAATAATGCATGAATTTTAATTACATTAACAATAACTACAAGTATTTACATGTGTGCGTCAACGCCATTTACATCAACACTTGACACAACATCAAAGTTGTTGTATGGACAGTTGCATGCCACCACAATAGGGCGCAGAACTTGAATTGAATCGCGTAGCTCGTGTGTACATAATTAATTGAATTAATGTTGTTAATCAAACCGTAATGGACCTCAATAACATAAAACTGTAAAGAAGGGCGTACGGGAGGAAGGGATGAAACGAAAAATGTAAACAAAAGGACTGAAGCAGAAATGTTGTAAGTTGCAACTGATGGACAACAAGAATTACACTTACAGGAATTAAAATTAATATGCTGAAATAATTTACACTTAAGCGAAACAATATGATATCATATTGGAGCGGTGAAATAGCTGGTTGCTGAAGGTGATGCAATTAAATTTTATACTATTTTTTGAGATGCGAATCCCACGATTTTACCACAGAACTGGGATAACAATATTTTCCACGGTTTTCAAGGTACTTAATCTAGGTTGTTTTATTTGTTATTTTTTTCAGTGTAGTCTATTTTAAGTTAAAAATACAACATTGATAAATTGTGGTAATTTCGCTCACACACACACACACACACACACACACACACATACAGACACACGTGGCATCTTTGAACATTGTGAAGCTTTATTGTGATAAGCGACAATTTTTCAATTGAAGTCTCGCTGTTATTTTCATTGTCAATATACTCACGTGTACAAAAGCGTGGTTCATCACTGCCATCGCCGCAATCGTTGATGTTATTACAGTATTTACTAAGAGGAACACAACGTCCATTGGTGCAGCTGAATTCCGCCAGGGAGCACTGTGTCATGCTGGCTGCTAGCAATGTGGCAGGAGACGGCGAAGACGACGACGAGGACGAGAGCGAGGAAACACTTGCAGCAGCAGAAGCAGCAACAACTGCTGACATTCTGGATGTTGTTGCGACACAGAGAAGACATAGTGCCAGCAATGGAAACAATGTTGTTAACGCAGTTATGCTGCAACCGTTGCTGCTGATATTGTTGCTGTGAGTGCTTGCTTGAATGAGCAATGCTGTTGCCTTTGCTGTGACTTTTGTTGTTGCCGTTGCAGTTGTTGGTGCTGACGATGTTGATGGCGATGAAGAGCTGCAGCAATTGAGTACCTTTGTTTGTGTGTGCCGTGTAAAGTGGCCATTTTTGCTGTTTGATGATGTTGCTGGTGTTGCAGCTGTTGTTGTTGTTGTTACTGTTGTTAGTGATGATTTTATTGCTTTTGGTTCTGTTGTTGTTGTTGTTGTTGTTGTTATTGCAATTGCTGTTGTTGGTGATGATGCAGTTGTAACTGGTATCACTGTTGTTGCTGTGTTGGGAATAGCTGTTGTTGTTGTTGTTGTTATGTTGCAGCATTTCACTCGCGATTTGTGTGCATGTTGCATGGCAGCATATGTACAATTTTCACAAGCTTGTTGTTGTTGTTCGCGTTGCTGTTGTTCTTGTGACTTTTGATTGTTGATCAGTCGTTTTAAGTGGTTATTGTTGTTGTTGTTGTAGTTGCTGCCACTGGACATTACATTTATTATTCGTTGCATTTGCTGATGTTGTTGATGCTGATGTTGCAGTTGTTTCCTTTGTTGTTGCTGCTGTTGTTTTTGTTTATGTTGCATTCGTTGTTTTCTACTTTTGAATTTCTGCCGCCATTTTATCATCATTATTGCATCTGCAAAAAGAACGAACACAAACAAGAAAAAGGACATTATTAAAAATGAAAAAAAAGAAAAGCAAAACAACACAGAGACGAAATTACATGATTGAAATTGTGTTAAGTTGTCTGCTTTACTCGTTCGACTCCTTTGGGAGACGCGAAGCGTTTTTGTGCTGGCTGCCCGCCCAATTAATTATTTTAATGTGTTTATTTTGAACTACTCGTAGTAATGCGGTTTACGTGTTTATGTCTTAATTATAATATTAAATGATTAATTCGTTCCTTATTTAATTAGTTTGACTTACTCATCATTTTTTGCTTTGCTGGAAATTTAATTCGCTCAATTATCGTCAAACTTTCTTTCCAAATTAAGTTTTAAATTAAGCCAATAATTTTATACATAAGAAATACAATGATTTAATTGTCGTCGAAAAGACCAATGATGTTTGATATTTTTTTGAAGGTCATTAACTTGTATCAGAGCCGTATTAAGTCCTAATTTATAACCAAACTTTTAAATTATACAAATTTTTCTATGGATTGGTAGGATTAAGAGAGTATTGTAAGCTTCCCTAAAAAGCTGTTGAGTTGTTTCCAATTGGTCTTCGTTTGGCTAACGATCTCCTGCCTGCATATCAGGCTGTAAAGAAAATGGAATTATATAGTATACGCAGAAGAGATATGTCAAATTACTTAATAACACACAGTGATTGAGATACTTTGCGATCATTCGAAATATTCCGAGTACAAAGTGTGATCAGCTCTAATTTGATTGCTCTTCAGAGGAGTATCTGCGAGTTCATTGTACTCCGTCTTATAAAGTAGGAATAATTTTGTGTGGAGCTTATATCACTACTCGTACATTAATTTGCTAAAGCCCTAAGACGCATTTTTAAAATTTTACAAAAGAAGCAGAACAACATATAACATTTTTGCGTAGTTGGTAGTCGGTATATAGGACTCTTAAAATTTCTGCATAAGCAAAATGTAGAAAATTAATTTTTTTGAGTGGTACCACCTCGTGGCAGGCAATGGCAAACCTCAAAGTGTAGAAATAATTGAGTAAGAAAAGCTTTACACTTTCACAACAATACATTTTTACACATCCATCAAGTTTATTCTTCTATTTCAGAGGGTATTCAGGTTATACACATTTCGGGACGAAAACTTCTGGTCGAAGCTGCGTCTCCAATTTTAGTCTTCTGTGTTTTTTACAGTTTTCTAGGAAATTTTATTTCTTATTACAATTTTAGGACATCCTGTAAAAGAAATATGACCCTGGGATAAAAATATGCCATCCGTCTAGAAAATCTATATTTTTATTTAAGTAGAAGGGAAAGAGAAAAAGTTGACTAGGAGAAGCTTTTCACTTACATATTTAATAACTTTTTAACTTATCCTTGAATTCAAAAATGTCTTTCAGAGGGTCTGGAGGGTATATACATAGGAAATGAAGCCTAGAAGGGATAAAAAGTTCGAACCATACCGAAATAGAAAAAAAAATATAAGTAAAATAATACATACAGGGTGACAATTAATAAGTATATACAACTTTCTTCGCGCTATAGAAAAAGTATTGTTATTTTATTTGGAAATTTTCTACAATTTTCTTCGTTCTTGTATTATTTTACGTAATTGAGAGTACATCTGGTTTAAATTTTTTGTGCTCTAGATTTCATTTAGTTATTTATTTTACGATGCCATTGTACCGGCTAAGCAGAAGTAATTGTGAGATTGCGTGGAATCTTCGACTTAAGGAGCTGGGTCACAAAGGTGATCGCCCAGGTAGGGACAGAAAATCCGACGTCAATACTCCCTCGAATCGCAAAATCGTTCAAAAG
Organism: Palloptera scutellata; assembly: GCA_958295655.1. Classification (NCBI taxonomy): domain Eukaryota; kingdom Metazoa; phylum Arthropoda; class Insecta; order Diptera; family Pallopteridae; genus Palloptera; species Palloptera scutellata. Next base: position 63,071,945 of record OY282449.1, on the reverse strand, counting down.
CAGGTGCAACGTAATTCAACGGTTTCCATGAGAAAATGTGCTCACGAAACTGGCATCAATCGTGAATCAGTTCGACTCATAGCAAAAATCGAAATAAGACTCAATGCTTACAAGCTACAAAAAGGACAGTTTATTTCGGATAAAAACAAGCTCCAACCTCCAAAGGCGACACCTACTGCACCGTCGGGCTGCAGGAATTGGATGGGAAAAATCGTCTTCACAAATGAAAAGCTGTTTACTGTTGAACAAGCGCAGAACCGTCAAAATGACAAAAGCTGGTCAACAGAGGCTCCTGGACCATTAGTAGTCATTCAAGATCGCCAAAATCCGCAATCCTTTATGGTATGAGGTGGGATTTGCGCAAATGGAAAGACACAAGAAGTGAAAACCAACAAAGAAGTATAGCGCCGTGGATTTTGGAGGCTGGAGTAATAACCTGGGACCAACTGCACTTGGGCGATAATGGTTTGATGTTCCAGCAAGACTCTGCGCCAGCCAAAACGGCACAAGAATTGTGCATAACTCATTTTCCTAGAGAGTTAAAAATCATCGATATAGCACAATTATGGTATTGTTTATTTTATTTATTTTTCACTTTAATTTTCTCGTTTTTAGGTTATGCTATTTATCTTTTAAATTTAATTTTGCGGTTTTTGTCTGATTATCTTTATATTAATGGATTACCATCTTGTTTTTTGATGCCTTCTGAAGAACTAAAATATTTCATTTAAAAATGAACCTTTTCGGTTTCGTATTGTAATATTGTTTAGTTACAAAAAAAATCTTTTCTGAATTATGAATAATTGTACTATTTTTATGACCATTACTGTATATGTGTGCAAATAGTTGTTAATAAAATTTCGGATTGCATAAAGTAGCACACATAAATAAACAAATAATATTTTAATAAAACTCACATATATTCTCTCTTTTACACACACACACACATACGCACATACTCGTATGCATATCACATACTAGTGTGTGTATGAAATTCCAATAATAAAATGCATTTTTATTAGTAACTTAAAATACATTCCGCTTCCTTAATTTTCCAAAGCCCTAACAGTAATTTTTCAAAATCGAGCTTTTAATGGATTATGATTCAGCGTAACTATCGGCATCTATAACAAAGGGGCAGTACTACAAAAACAAAAGTCTTTTTTATCTTATTCCTTAAATTGCAATTTGTGAAAACAACTATCACTGATAATATCAAAATATCGAAATGAGTTTTTGGTTCTTTTGATAAATTTGAAAAATGCTTGTTAGGGCTTTAGCAAATTAAAGTAGCAATTCACATGCACACATATTGAAATTATATTTTTTTAATAAAATTTTAATAAAACTTGATATTTAATTGTTTGAGGTTGTAAATTTTTTTTGTATGATGAAAGTTATTTATTTTTTAACAACATTTAAAATAAAGGAAAGTATTCGCATAAGTGGGCAAGGTTCATATGCACACAGATGATTCAATTTCATTATCTTTATTGAGAAGATTGTAATGGCTAGCTTCTATAATATACCTACATATATGGTACCTAATTTTGATAATTTCCAGGCATGCATAACTGCGCAAAAACACTGTGGGATTATTGTGAGATTATTGTTGGATGACTGTGGGATTATTGCACATACTATGAATAATTATTTGCTAACTACAGGGTTAGGCGATTGAAGTGTTACCAACTTCACACCGGTATATCTGGCAACGCGCTGTTGCCAGTTATTTAAAATTCATACCAATGACTGCTGTTTATATTGTTTACAAGCTACGACAATCATTTGTGTCTAAGTTGTATAGAACAAAAGTTATTCGAAATGGATCTCAAACGTAATAGTGAGATTGCGTTATATTTGAGTGGAAAATCACAACCAGCTATTGTCCGTGAGCTCAGGCATCTCAAAGTGAATAAAATATTTGTGTATCGCACCATAAATCGTTATAATGATACAGGCAGCATTGCCAAACGCTATGCTGTTGTGGTGGACGAAAAAAACAGCACATCACCTGAAATGGTTCAGAAAGTGAAGGCTCGACTTGAACGAAATCCACGTCGTAGTGGAAATCAAATGGCCGAAGAACTGAAAATATCCCAGCGAAGCATCCGACGCATATTCCAAAATGAGCGTAAAGCCTTACAAGTTCCAAAAGCGCATGATCTTACACCAAAGCAAAAAAAAAGTTAGACTGGAAAGAGCAAAGGAGTTGTTACGCTTGCACGAACGTGGCGAATTTCCAAACATTGTGTTCTCTGATGAGAAAAATTTACCTATTGAGCTATGAGTTCATAAACTCTCAAAATTATCGTAATTACTTAACTGAACGCACTTACGAAAATTTGAGCCTACGAATGGCCACCCGAAGTAATTTTCCATCTGAAAGAATGGTATGGGCAGCTGTGACCGCCGATGGACGCTGTCCAATCGTTTTCATCGAGCCTGGTGTCAAAATCAATCCGACTTATTATCGGGAAAATGTTCTGGAAGCGGTTTTAAAGCCGTGGGCTCGCAAACATTTCGGTCGTACACCATGGGCGTTCCAAAAAGACTCGGCACCGTCTCATAAGGCACGTGTGAACCAAGAACGGTTAAAAAACCATGTTCCACAATTAATTTCGTCCACGCAATGGCTTTCGAATTCGCCAGATGCAAATCCGATGGACAATTCCATCAGGGCCATTTTGGAGAGCAAGGTGAGTACTAAAAAATATGCCAGTATGGATGCGCTGAAGAAAGCCATTGTACGGGAATGGGCCAAAATACCGCAAAGTCATATTCGTGCAGCATGCAACTAATTTTTTAACCGTTTGAAGGAAATAGTCAAGGAAAAAGGATGCCACATCGAGATAAAGTGAATGGATTCAAAAATTTTTATTATGTCCACACTTTTTTGTAATTTGAATAAATAAAAAATAATTTCACAAAAAAAATATGGTCGTTTGAATAGGTAACAGTTCAATCGCCTAACCCGTATAATTTGTGGACTACATCTAGTTATCCGAACTGCCGCTTATTAGTTACATCAAGTTGCCATCTTCTTTCATTTCATTTCATTTCCAAGAAGCGTTACTAGCACATCGAGCTCTGATTCTTCGTTAAGATATTTTTTTTTAAATTGTTTTTTTTTTAGACGTGTGGTTTTCAATCTGGCAATACTTTTTACGGAGTTGGTCTTTTTGACAGCTGTCACTTGATTTATGCTCAGTTTGGTTTGCCATTTCATAATGAATAGAGTTACCCCTGAATAACGTTTGCAAATCGTGCAAATTTATTACGCGATTTTCATAAGAATATTTTGTTCAGCAATGAAGCTCACTTTTGGTTAAATGGGTACATTAATAAGCAAAATTGTCGCATTTGGAGTGATCATAATCCACAATCCATTGTTGAGACGCGGTGACATCCTCAAAAAGTCAGTGTTGGGTGTGCTCTTTGGGCAGAGGGAATCATTTATCCATATTTCTTCAAAGATGAAGCCGGTCATAATGTTATAGTCAATGGGGAACGCTATAGGGACATGATTAATGACTTGTTCGTGCCTGAATTGGAGGATGTTAATGTGGACGACCTTTGGTTCCAACAAGACGGCGCTACATGCCATATAGCCAACGAAACAATCAATTTATTGAAGGAAACTTTTGGTGAGTGGATTATCTCGCGTCGTGAGCCTGTGGCGTGGCCTCCAAGATCGTGCGATTCAACACCGCTGGACTATTTTTTGTGGGTTTATGTGAAGTCGCTTGTCTACGCACATTAGCTCGAGACGATTGACGTCTTGGAAGAGAACATTCGGCGCGTTATTACTGACATACGGCTCCGATTTCTGCAAAAAGTGGTCGAAAATTGGGCTGGAATTTATTCGAACAAGCCGCGGCGGCCACATGCCCGAAATCGTTTTTAAAACATTATGGTAAATCCTTATCTTTATAATAAAGCTAAATTCTTGCCCATTACATTAAATTATATGCGTTTATTTCTTCTTGAAAACCACACTTCTAAAAAAAACACCCTGTATAAAAATTTATAATCCGGAAATTAGTCACTAGAGGTGCACCCGATTTTACTAAATTTTTAATTTATCAGTGCCATACACTATAAATTGTTTATTTCAGACATCTGAAACAAATATTCTCCAAACATAGCAAAATCCAGATATTGGAAGCTTGTAAGACACGTGGAGGGAAACGTACATGATTGTGTGCGGATGCTGGATTACCAGAAAACATAGTAGTATTATCATTCTATGTACAAGTGGCAAACTGTTTAAGTGCGCTTAAATTTATTTCTTTCGTTTATAAATTTTCGCAAAAATACTAGTCTAAGAACTAATTCAATTGATCAATCAATACGTAAATCGGTATCATATCATTAATCAAAATATAAAAATAAAAAACTCTAAAATAACTTTAAACAATCAAAAAAAGTTTAGAGTACATACTCGTATATATAGTATATATAAATTAAAATCGGAGAAAAAAACTTAAATATCTAGTTGTAAATTAGTTAGTAAAGTGCGTCTAATTAAATCGAAATTAACACCTAGATACTAATGATACTACATAAAACAAAAATTCATCTGTGACATCATGTTTGCGCAAACATCGTGGGATAGTGAACCATAAAAAAGAAACGTAAGTCATTTTTTCTACTTAATATTACCTATACACATATATTTTTTAACATTTAAACGGCATTGATTTCGATTTGTGCGCTAATAAATTTGATTTCTTCAATTAAAATTATTGAACTCAAAATTACCTAACTAAGTTACCTAAATAAGTCCTGTTTAATGATCTATGTATATCGAACTACTACATACATATATTAAACTTTATATATATAAGTATATAGATATCTATATAAGAAAAAAATATCTAAATAGATATAGGATATAAATTGTGTTACTCAAATTAAGTAAACTCTTATTAAATATAAATATGCATTCTACAAGATTTATACATTTGAATTCAGACCTCTTGTAGAGTTTTGCAAGTCGATTATCCTGCTTTGCATTTCTCTTAAAAATAAAACTTTGTAAAAATGTAACATTAAGAAAAATTAATAAAATGTAATTTGAAGTGAGCCTTGCGAATATGAATTACGTTCGTTAGTGATACTGGGTTGGGCTCGGGAGAGAACTGGTAAACCTCTCAGGCAATGGTTGGGTGAGGAAAAAGAGAGGCAGACAATATCATCGAGTGTCTCTGCTATAATGTTTCTGTTACATTGTTGTTTACATTACATAAAGTACGCTACATGCGGTGAATTAGGTGTTCCCTTCCCTATAACTTTAGTCCGGTTGTCCGTTATTAAACTAACTTTTAGTCCGTCTGTTATACTGCTTTCCTTATCTATTGATTGGATATGCCATATTTTCTATTGTATTTAGTTTTTTTGGAATATCTTTTTTTTTTATTTTATTTTGTTCGTAAGATAGTGGATAAGGGTGCAGAGCAAGAATCAACCCCGTACCCGAAGAGAGCTGAGACCTGGAACGACTAGCATGCTCGCCCGCTCTACCTTCCGTTAAGATTCATAACAAGATGTTTCCGCATAATAATCAGAATAATAATCATACTTAATAATCATTATGTCATTTATTTAATATCTTTGTGTGTGCTCGGTGCTCGTTGTATTCACATTTCCGTTATTGGAACGTGGGCAGAAGCAACAGCAACAGCAACAACTTCATGCATTACAAACTTGCAGCATAATACTGCAAGAGATGAAATTACACGAGTTGAATTTACTACAAGTTGTAAATTTTATTTGGAAACTTTTAAATATGAGAAAAGTTTTGTGCATAAATGTCAATCTTGTTTTACAAAAAAACACACACACAAAAAAGTTATTTTTAAGTCATTGAAAAGTTAAATATGATTTTGAAAAAAGTTGAAATGTGTGCGAGTGTGTGTGTGTGTGTATAACTTTATTAACATATTTCGCAAAAAATTATTTATTTTTTCACTCACTTCATTTTATGTTAACCGAGAAGAAACTACCCGCACAAAATATTAACGTTTTTATACATAACACGCAAAAAAAGAAATAAATAAAAACCAACAATAACAACAACATGACGCGCGTCTAGTGTTCTTCAAACTGTTCACAACAATTGTTATTCTGTTTTTTTTACTAGTTTCCTAGGTGGAAGATGGTGGTGCTGGTGTTGGTGTTGGTGATGGTGATCGAAGAGAAGGTGCGGGTCTAGAGCATTCGTTGTTTCTTGTTTTTTGTTTTGTTATTGTTATATTGTGTGGGGACGATTTTTCGATTGGATTTGCAGACGAAAATTGATTAATGCACATTTTTGCGCATTGAAGTGCAGTAACGGCGACAATAACAAAATCAAGAATTACAACAACACGCTACATTTAAAAATGCTGACAGCAGTTGTTGTTGTTCTTTTATATATAGTTGCTGTTACTATTGTTGTTGTCACTGTTTTTGCTAGTGCCATTGTAAATCCACCAAGCTTTCGTATCGTCGTGTGACAGTGTGATGAAACGCTTGAGTAAGATGATCAAAATTAAATACAACCTTGTTTTTGGAGTTTGTCTCTTTGATTGACGCCGGGAGAGAGAAAGAGAATGAATATACTCTTACTTTGCTTGCATACTAAGTGAGCATCCATTTAAAAATCGTTCATATACATTCAAATTTATAGAGGAATTGTACGAGGAGCTGGAGGAGATAATGCTTTAGTGATTACATTTTTTTGATTTATTTTATTTATAATACATATCAATATGCGATAAAATTTCGAGTCACTGAAATCAACGAAACGTAACTAGAAATTTTTTCAAGTAAAGGATGCCAGTAGTTTGTTCTGCAAAGGATTTTGGAAAGTTAAATTTGGCTTAGGATTAATTGGTGTATGAAGTTGAGCTCCACGGAGCTTTGTTAAGTATTTCCTTTAAATTCGAATTTTTGGATTTTCCGGGCTTTAAAATAAGATATACATATTTTAAATACAAAAGAAAATATAATGGTTTAAGAATCTGTTTGCTGAATTTGAATATCACCACCAAATGCAAGTTTGTGGTTACAGTTTTAAAAACGTTTTTGAGTTACTTGCTTGTAGACAATTACTGTGAAATTTCGAGTAGTGAAAACTCTTTAGTTTAAGGCCATACGTCAAATTCTGACAATGGTTTCTTAAACTGTTGTCTCTGAGAATTGCGTAGATGATTTGTTGATATTACATGATCTTAAGGACCGGAAAACGAAAACAAGATTTAATTTTACCTAATAAAATATCGAAGCCCAGAGTTCAATTTCAAACACTAGTCCATGCTAAACCGGAGCTAACTTGTCATATGTCATATCCTTTTCAGGATCAACTACTGGTATACGTCTACTTACCGAATTTTCTTGCCAAGTTCCGTTTATTTTTGACATTTCATTCCACAGTGCGCAATGTACAACCAATTGTAAAATGAAATTTTTGCAACACTGAGTTTTCCCGTAGTTGTCGCCATATTGAACGATATGTCGCGACATCGACAATAACAATGCCAGCAACAACAACAACAACAACAACAACAGACACATACATTCATACACATACTCAGATATACTCCTATGATTATGTGTGTATGTATATGTGTATTTAACAGAAATGACAATGTGCACGTTGCTAATGATTTATTGTAGCTAAAGCTAGTGACCCCTTAAACAATTTTTTCTGTTGCTATTCTTGTTTTTAAATACATGTACTTATACTTATAGAAAAATAAATCGAAAAATAAGAGAATAAAATTTGACAATAAAAACAGCAAAACCAGCAAAAGTCACCAACAATTTCCATATACTTATACATACACATATTGTAGCCAATTACAACAAAACTCATTGATATTTATTTGCATCACTTCTTACACACAACAACAACAGCAACAATACATATTTATTTTCCTCATTCACCCGTTGTTGGAGGTCGGAAAGCGAGGCAGCCAATGAGTGGGGTGGCCCAAAGTGTAAATTGCTGTCACTGGCACAGGTTAAATTTGTTGTCGCGACATGATGGCAATTATAATAATTTTGTTGTTGCCTCAATTCATTGTTGTTCTGGGTAAATTTTCACAATGGATTAAATTATCGTTTGTCGTTGTCGATAAAGAGCGAAAACTTTGAAAGCAAAGTAATGTTGCAATTATAGACGCGAGAGCAAAATTGTTCGAATTATTAGTAAATTATAGTAAATGTAGATATATAATATAGTCTATTTTTCTAAGCACTTATCTAGAATTTAAAAATAATTTGATATAATTTAGCAATTCATGGAATATAACCAATATTCCAATCTCACGTACTAATATAAAAATATGTATGTGCATAGTTGAAGTCATAGGATCTAGTGAAATAATAAGCAATCCTTTTCACCGCAGATTAACATGTCTCAAGTTAAAGCTACCTACTTACTTACTTAGCTGGCAGTACAACCGATGATCGGTATTGGCCGCCTCGATAAAGCTTTGCCAGTCGCTTCTGCTATGTGGAGCCAGTTGATAAGGCCAAGTTCAGTCAAGTCCCCCTGTAGCTGGTCTTTCCAACGTTAGGGGCCGAATAAAACACCCTTCTAGCTGGAGCACCTTCTATCATTCGCTTAACAAGACAGATACAGATCATTCAATGTTCATGCTTCTCAATGTTCCATCTTATTCGATACACGTCGTCCACGCATATTGGATGACATGTTAAACTTAAGGTAAAGTTAAGCTTGTAAAAAAGAATAATCCTCTACGTACTTCTGCGTTCACTTGAAATATTCATTAGCTATGGAATAGTGTTGTATGGTGATTCTTCAAAATGGGATTCGGATGCGCTTGAACCCTTTATAATGTGTGGTTCGATGAGAAAATGCATGAACCAAAAAATTAGAAGTGTAAGGGTACTCATCAGTGCCGTCGTATTGAGATCAAAGTTGATAAAAGAAAACGAGGAAAATCGACAAATTACTCCACCGCAGGTCACGAGAGGGTTAAAACGTAAAACTGACCAGTATTAATATTCAGTGGCCAACATTTTTCCCCAAGACATTTACACCAAGCCTTAATTAGTCTTAAGTGAATATTTTGATTTTGTCTATTTGAAATTTGGGCTCTGCCGAATTTCCAATACCCTACACTCCCTCTGATATAAAACAATTTCTTGCATTCAATGGGAAGATCAATTATGCTGAAATATTTTTCTTATCAGCCTAACTCACACCAAATTTTGTTGTATTTGCACTAATAGTTGCTCTTATATTTGAAAATCTCGCTTAAATGGGAGGTAAGCGTGGTAAGTGCCCAATGATGGTCAAAGCCTAAAGGTGCTATTTCAACTGTTTGCATCAAATTTGATGACTTAATTTTGTTCACTATTGCCTTTGATATTGCTCTTTGAATATTTCACTTTTATGGGAGGTAGGCGTGGTATTTGCCAATATTAACAATTTTAGCTACAGTTATTTTTAAAGATCTTATAACTTTCGATTGATTCAAAATTTTTTTAAAAATTTCACTGGCTTGGGAGGTTGAGATTTGTTCTATAAAGACGCTATACAAGGAATGTAATTATTTTTTAAAACAAAAACCAAAACAAGAATAAAACAAAAACAAAAAATTTATTGTCTTTAACTTTGTTAATTCATTTTTCACATTTGAAATCAAGCACGAAATTTTAACCGAAAAATTTTATACTTTTTGTTTACTTCCAATTTTCAATCCGTTTCCTCAAAGTTTCCAAAGTCGATTTGCTAAAACAAAACTGAACAATTTACCAAAATAAACAGGACTTTTTTTTTGTTGGCACAAAGAACAATAACAAATAAAAAATGAAAATCATTGTGTGATAAAGTGTTGGAGAGAAAAATGAACAATGCAGTGTAGAAAATTTCGTTAACGAAGTAAACATTTTTGGTATTACGTTGCTGCTCGATATATTTAAAGAGAAAAGGAAGAGGGAAAGAGGCGGGGGAGAAAAATATAGGATTTTCGCACTTGCAGTAAGTAGTAACAACAAAAAATTGTGATGTGTTGAAAGGGAACTTCATTACGTTAAAACGTCAAAAAGTGTTCGTCGACAAAGATTCAGATACAGCCACACACACACAGAACATATACATACAAACAGAGACATGCATACTTCAGATCTTAGCGAAACAGTTTTAGAATAACAAGAAAAATATCATTCAGTGTGTGTGTTTTTTTTTTATTCTGTTTCGACCAGGTAGGTGGGAATCTTCATAGATATGAGTAGCACCGCACTGCTCACATGTCCGATTCGCATCCATGAACCTACGGACTAAACCCACCTCCTACGAGCGCTGTCCTGTGTATCCCCGCGGCACTACCAGTGAAGGTATTTCTCTATTTAATTATTTGCTCGCCTACTTGCTCGTCTTTTCGCACTTGCGTCATCATGTGTGCTATGACCTCGCTGCATTCATGCCATTTCTCTTTTGCCAACAACATGGAGTTCACCAGTCGCTCTGGGGTGAGATCCTCGGCAACAGTCCTCCGAAGTAGGTTTCTGGCATCCACAAATCTGCCGCATTCTAATAAGATATGTTCAGCATTCTCGATTTTCCCATCTCAAAATAGACAGTACGGATTGTCAACGTGGGTGTATTTGTACAGATACTGGCGGAAGCATCCGTGTCCTGATAGGAACTGTGTGAAGTGATAATTTATCTCCCCATGATTCCTATTAACTCACCTCACCACACTAGGGATCAATGTGCTCGTCCACCGACCTTTCGTTGATTGTCTCCCATCGATGTTGCCACTCTTAAATGCATTTTTCTGCACGCGCTGCGCAGATTTTTCCTGACTTCTGCAGCTGCTCTTGCCATTATGTCTATAGGGCATCTGCTTGCCAGGAGGTTCGCCGTGTGTGTGTGTGTGTGTGTGTGTGTGTATTTGTAACCTCCTACTTCATTTCAAGACTCGCAATAACTGTTGTAGTTATACCGTTAACTGCTTGCTAATCTTGCTACCCCTATTGTATCCTTTGATACAAATATGTATGTATGTATGTAAATTAACGAATTAACTCGAAAAATTAAAGTTGCCAGCTGGCTCGTTTAGTCACGCTGAAATTAAAAGATTCTTGTTTATGTTAAAGTTATATTTTTATTACCTCTCCTAGGTTTTTCCAAACTTGAAGTGATTCTTAACTTAAGCTTAACTTAACCCTTAAGCTTAATTCTATATAAAGGAAACTGCTGTGTTAGCAGTTCCCACGGCAGCAGCGATAGCTACGCTGAGGTACCTTTCATAGCGGATGCGCGTGCAGATCATATTGCACATCGCAGGCGCGTTGCTTAACCCTAAGCTTAATTCTACCTAAAATAAACTGCTGCGTTAACGGTTCTCACGGCAGCAGCGATAGTTGCGCTGATGTGCCTATCGTCGCGGATGCGTGTGTGGATCATGTTGCACATCGCAGACGCGTTGCCAGCAGATTATGGCAGGTGAATGTGTGAATAGCTGAGGCGGTTGTGTTAACTTGTATGTATGAGTTTCAGCGTGACTGCTCGCTTTGGCGTTTCCCAACGTCTGCCAACATAAAAGTCTTTAAATTTCGACATATCGTTTTTGGTTTTTTTTTTTTGAGGTTTCATTCATAAAAACATGTACACATGTATGTGGTGTATGTATGCATGTGTTGGTATACATTTAGTATAACAATAATCCTTTTTGTCAAGAGTTTGCTGATGTTTGCTTTTCTGTATTTGTGAGAGTTCATTGTGTTGCTGGGTGGTTTGCTTTGTTACGGTATAGTTTTCATTTGCTGTTGCTGCAAATCGTTACAATTTGAATTTTTTTCTTTCTATTATCATTGTTGCTGTTGTTGTTGCAGCTGATATTTTCGCCTCATCACTTTTGATAGTGTTTGCATTACTTAGTATTTATCAGCTGGAAAACATTTGCCAAATATTCATGCACACACACTCAAATACCAACACTTGATGCCAACGAGCTTTTCATACTTACACATACACACATACGGTACATACATACATACATACACACAAGACCACAAACACATTTGCATTTAATATGTATACACACAAGCATTTCTTAAATGTATACGTGCTGATTGCCATTAATGGCATTTTTGAATTTGAGCTGATAAAATGCAAACAAAAAATACTTTTTAATTAAATTTAATTCAATATGAATTTTATCAAATATCAATTTCACAAAGGACTGGGTGATTGAATATTTTTATCATCATATCACTCTTAGAGAAAGCAGTAATATATACAATATTATTAAAAAAAACTTACTATAAATTCAATGTCTTTAATAAACCAACAATACGTAATAATTATTCGGATTAAGTGTACAATGAACAAATTGCGTAACTATGTAAATTTAAATGAATTCTGAGAAGTTTTATGAGGTTTATGAGCTATGTTACTTTAATTTGAGTATAGACTTCAGAGTTGATTGTCTTTTGTGTGTTATAAAGAGCCAATGAACTGCACATCCCGTGATTGGATCTTTTTTTTTACATTCATATCTTCTTTTCAGATTTTTTCTAGATTGTATCATGTTTCTTAAAGGCTACCAACCCATTTTTAAACGGCCTCTTTTGACGTCCGGTTTTCAGAAATTTTCCTTTTATGTAAAGGTATAAAGTTAGTTTTTCCAAAACCAATTTTCTTTAATGACTTTATGAATACAAAAACTACGACTAATCGATTGAGAAAATGTTGAGTAATATTATCTCTTTGCACATGTTCATGAAATTTTAAATTAGCTGGAAATGTTATCATTTTCAATCTGAGGTAAAAATGGAAAGATTAGTTAAAAAAATTGTGTGCCTCAGTGGGATGCCCTACAGAAGTTTACTTCTTCAGGACGTTTGAGTTTTAGGTTTTCAGGTTAGATTTTGTAAACTTGTAAAACCTAGAGTCCATCGCAGGCGTGCCTGAAGTAATTTTTAACGAAAATGTTTTGAAATAGTTTATGTGCTGATTTATGCCTTGTATAGTTCAGTTTGATGATTCTGACAGTTGTGTTACATCTGGATTAACTTCATTTTGATCATTTGCATTTCCAGTGCATGCAATGTCTTCTGCAAAATCATCATCTCCATCAAAATAATCATACTTAAAGCATGCGAATTTATTTGCTACATCATTATAATTATAATCTTAACATCATCATCATTATTGCCATCATTATAACAATAATAACATCATAATCATCATCATCAAAATATTCAGGTTGTTTGACATCCTGATCGATATGCCCTTGGATTACGCCGTGTCGACCATATATCTCATAAATCTACTTGTATTCTTGGAGTGGAATAGACTGACTATTTGGCTATACGTAACATAATTTTTCTTCACCGGACCATTTACTCCAAAGCACCTACAAGTTTGTATGATAAATTGCAATTTCTCCACTCCACTATTTCATCTCAACTTATTATTCCTAGGTATAATCTTCTAAATTCTGATCGATTCTTCTTCATCAACGCCATTGGACTATGGAACTCACTTCCATCCCATCTTCAACGAATGGTTAATAGAAGGAGCTTCAGACCAATTGGCCAGAATTACTCCAAAAACATTTTAACTTCTTAATTTTGACTTTTTTCATCTATATTCATTCTCTCACCCACTCCACTCTTTATTTCTGTCTATCTTTCTTTATTCCTTATTTTTTATTTTAGATTATAAATAGTAATTTAATATAGAAAATATTTAACTTAAATTGATTAAGCTTGATTATACTTTGTTTGCTCCTTTAAGTTATATTTTACTTTGTTATTATGTTATTTATGTTATTTAAAAGAATTAATTCGAATTGTACTACTAATTACAAACAACTAAATAAAATGAAATAAATAAGAACTCGCGAATATTATGAGGTTGACTAGAAACTTGGCAAATCTCGTCTACGTTTGTTTATGCTGATACGAGTTGTTGAAAGAGTATGATTCATACTCAATTGGGAAAAGTTTAAGGTTAATCTTCGGCCCTTCTCATTCGTTGAGACCAAATAACTACCTGGTGGTGTATAATTTAAGGGTCTTCGGCGGGGCTTAATGACATGAGTGTTGATGCAATTATTAGCTCTAATGAACTCATTTGCCATTCATGCTGTCTCTTTGTCTTTGCGAGTTGTTTTTCAATGAAAATCGAATTCTGTTGTGCCTCAAGTTGCTTGCGTTGTCTACACTCTCGCGATCTCTTGGTGTTGCTTTTCGGGGTGGTTTTTTTTAAGATAGCAGAATCCGAATTTTGTTCGGCCTTCATTTTTCTAACGATTTTTATTTGAAATGTAAAATTTTTGTTTGAAATGTAAAATTTTATTAGAAACTGATAGGCAGCCCCTCTATCACTCGAGTATGATTCATACTCAGCATCATCTATCAATCAAGTATGATTCATACTCAGCGCCCTCTATCAGTCAAGTTATAGTCAGACGCGAATTAGCGCCCTCTATCAATCAAGTCTGAAGCTTATGCGAATCAGCGTCTTCTATCAATCAAGTTTGATTCTGATTCTGATTTATGTGTATATATTTACAAATGCATCCTAATTTCTTTCATACTTGATTGATAGAGGGCGCTGCCCATTATTTTCGCGACAATTTTCTCTGCGAGGATCATCTTTTACCCCCTCGTAAATATAAAAGCGATACTAAAGATTTAAAAAGAGTTATAAAATAATTCATAAAAAAATAAAAAATGAGAAAACCAATTAGACTCTGATTGACTATCTATCTTCAAATGGCAAATAACATTGTTAATATTGATTAAAAAAAAAAATGCCACCAGGAAAAAATTTCTTGGATTTTGGCAAGGATAGACCCCTTCATTTTTGATCGGTCACTCAGGGACACCGTGTATATTATCGCTTTAAAGTAATCCCCATTCGATACATTGCATTGCCAATGAATTTCCCAATGCTCAAAATAGCCCAAAATAGCTCTTGTGTTGCAGGACTGACATAACTAAAAAAATATAACTAAAAATATTAATTTTCGAGAAAAACGCATTTAAAATTTTCCATTTACCTACAACAACTGCATACAATTGATAACGACAGACACTCTTGCCACGTTCACGAGTTCATAAGATACAATTATAATTTGTTTGTTTGTTTTTTTTTGCACAAGACAAAGCAATAAATAACAGTTATTTCTTATCACGATGCTAAATCATTCGAATATGATGGGTACGTATCAATATGGGTTGATGTTTTTTTTGCCGAAATGATTTCAATGAATGTGACAGTTTGTGGAACTAAAGGATATTTGACACGTCTGAGGTATAAGACTTCTTTTAGAATGGTATCGGCCGATCCTTTTTAAATGTCAACCATATTAACAAGGTCTCGAATTCCCAATGCTCGATTTTCCTTCTTCGATTTATTTAGCGTAGTTCTCATAAATTGATGTTTTTGATCCTACCAGTCACTTTTCGTCTTTTACGGGTTATTTTCCATTTCTGAGTTTATTCCGATCAAAAACTCTGGTTTACGCTATACACTGGTCACCGATTTCTAACATGTCTTACGTGGCTATTGCGAAGTATATTTGTTAGTAAACACAATTGAATGTAAACTCTTTGCCCAGCTAAATCTGACATCATGAAAATCGCTGATTGCTCATTATTTAAGTTTAATAATAAAAATAAGACAGATATCAAAAACACTACGACTCACTTGATCCGCAAAATTTTTTGAGCGCAGATAGTGTTCTCTCAAAAAAAATTTTTAGTTTTTACTTGATTCCATAATCCTCAAAATTTTTTGGCCAGAGTACGTTTTTTCAAAAACCATTTTTCGTAACCGCCACCAATCTTTAAAATTCCGAGAAGCTGCAATTTCCACTTTCAATAAGACGTAAAATCGCAAAAACAACGCACAAGCCATGCACTAACAAATTATTTCTACTCCGTACTTTTCATCATTCTTCATGATAGTTATAACATTTAGTTACTATGATTGTTTTTTATGCATTTCCCGCGATGAAGTTTCTGAAAATACTAGTACACCGCTTGATTTATATGTATTCCAATACAATTTGGAATTAAATTTGTGAAATTACTTACTTAAAGAAAATAAAGACCCTAAACGAATTCAAAACATCAATCATGCACTCGTCGTACTCCATTCTTCTCTTCCTTTTCGTCATCGTCTTCGTTCATCGTCTTCCTGTTTGTCTTCATCCACTCTACCATTTCCCGTTGCGTCTGCATAATAAACCAAATTGACTCAGAGGAAATTCAAGTTCTCTTCCGGAATTTATTTATATGGTAGTCGCAAACATTTTTCCACATGTCTCATTCAACATCAACACAGTTTACTATTTTCTTTTCGTTTTCGTATTTTCTTTTTTGTGTACATACCATACATTCATACATATGCATATATGTATACTTATATGTATGTGATTATGTTTGTGCGTATGTGTACGCTGACTGTAGTTTATTTTCTCCGTTAGTTTGTATGTGTATCGGTTTACTTGAATAAAGGGTACACATGCACATCAAAATGCGAATATGTACATCTCATGCCCCCAATGCGCGTTCAAACACCAACGCAGAGAGAGCATAGGAGAGAACACTCACACTTACATAAATCTTTACACACATGCAAGCATACAACTTAAACAATGACAACAGATTGTGTGAATACAACCCGAAGGCTCTTTTTCCCTCCGCATCCTTTGTCTCTTGCAACTCTTCTTCGGTTTTTGTTTTTAGTTCTGACTTTTATGTTGAGTGCGACAAAGATAAACAAAATTTTTTATGATGTGTCATTGAAGCTAGAGAATTTTTAAGGTTTTTGACATTGTCTTCTTTTGTTTTACGATGGAGCTCTTTAAAGAGATCCTCTATTTTGTAAGGTATGTGATGTGCAAGTGTGTGCGTGTGTGCGTGTCTCCTTGTGGTAAACAAATTTCTTTGCTAAAGAGTTGGCACTGGTTTCTTTTCACGATAGTTGCATAAATTGCACATGAAAATGCAGAAATATTGCAAAAATTGTAAGTAAGTACTTAAAGCCATGACTGAATTTTAGTGGAATCCTTTACAATGTACGAAAAAGGTAAACCTTAAAATCGTGAGTACTCGAATCAACTTACACAACATTTACATAGTAATTCGTTATTGCTATTTATCTCTACTCTTATTAAGTATCAAAGTAAAGTGTTTATTAATATACGTAATAAGCCTTTGATTTTCTCCTTTAACCCTTTATTGGCGAACTTTTCACTGTCAAACGATTTCAAAATAAAGGTGATTTTCGCGAGCAGGGATTTGAAATTAGTTTAATTACAAAATTTAAAATTACACCGACCCACTCGGCAAACATATTTGCGTATCGGTAGCTATGCCAACCAGAATTCAAGTTCGTGAGGTCAACTTTTACTAATATTCAAGGGTTCAAGGGTTAAATGAATTAAGAAAAACCTTGTGATTTATAAAGAGTTATTTTTAGTGTATAACTTTTGACAGCTCCTTTGTGATTAGTCACATGTATCAAAGACAAACATATTCACATCTTTCTTCTTCTTTTAATGGCACATGGAGGGCCTAGGTCGAGCTTTTCGCATCCACTCATGTTGTGTGTGCTATATTTTAGTACAAAAGTCGAAGGAATCTACAGTTTTATGCCGAATCCGAACGGCAAAGTGAAAAGCTTGTCATAGCAATTTTTACTCTTGTAGGTTTACCACTGCCTGTCAAGATATGATGCTGTGTAGAAAAATAGTTTTTTCTACTTTTTGATTTTGCCTGTGCCGAGATTTTAACCTCGGATACTCTGCGTAGCAGTCCAATGCTCTACTAACTACACCACAGCGACCACACATATTCAGTTAGCGTTGTCATTTTATCATAGTGGCTGTTTACGCTAGCAAGAGCATGAGAGACTGTGCGAGAGAGACAGGTGAAAAAGTAAGTCAGTAAGAAAGAGATAAAGGTTTTCCGTCTTTTTCTTAATACCTTACGCTTCTACCTGTCTTCCATTTTTAGAAAACAGTATTATATTTTGATTAGCGAGATACCAGCCGAAAAAGTAGTTAAAAACTTAACTTCTCACTTTAAAAAGTAAATGTAAGACATTTTTGTAGTTTTTCGGTTTTTTTTTTAAATTAAAATCCGAGTGGTAAAAATATCACCATTTATTTCATAATATATGCATCACTCTTCTGCTGCTGTAAGACTGTATTTAGTAATGCTTATCATTTATTCAAATCAAACCAATTGAAATTTGTGTCACTAAATTAAATTCCAATCCAAATCCACACAGAGCTTTGCCTCCCTCTCACGTTCTCCCACTCTATTCTAATTATTAACTGTCAACTGCCACCCACACCAATTTTAATTAATTTTTCTGCTAATAAAAGTACCACACTGTGCACCCACACAACCACACACAGACATTCATTACTTACTAACTGCTTTCTGTGTTAACTTTTGAAAAAACACTCTTCATACGATTTCCCTTGGCAATAGCTATCAAACGAGAAGAAGAAGAAGAAGATCTCAAGGAATACATACATACATACATACATAACTAGTTAGGAATTAGTGAAAGTGTGTATGTAGCAGGTTATTACCAGCATCCAGCACCTATTCTACATCTGCCTTCCTTCTACTGTAATTTACAGTCTGCTACTTCCGCTTTTACTCCTTCAACTAGTACTACTACTACTATTATTATTACAATTTTTGTTGTCTACTACAACTCCCATTTGAGCATTGCAGATTGTAGGTGAAAACTAAAGTCAAATGACATTTTCCAAATTAGACTTGATGGACGTGTAATTATTATGTATGCATGAACGAGTATGTCTATGTAGTATTAAGAAGCACAAGTGTCTGTGATGAAATAAATAGGTATGGAATGTATGTTGGAAGGCAAGACGCCGACAACGATAATAATGTACAAGAAGCAGTAAGGCAGGCAGGCAGGCAGGCACACAGACAGTAAGGCAGGCAGGTAGGCGCACACACAAACAGACAAGCTGATAGACAGAAAGACAGAGAGTGTGAGGGGGAGAGCCAGTCGAGAATTGTTCTGATTATGGGATTCCCATCCAATTTGTCACCGTCTGAATGCTGCTGATGTGACAAACAATGTGTGATTTCATGTAGTTTTGTGCAATGCTTAGCAAGTACTAGTACATATGTACTTAGTTATGAATTCAGACGTCATTATGACATCTGTCATTCTTGCCTAATCACCGAGCTGAGCTCTTTCCTGTGTGTTACAGTTGTTAATGACAGCAGCAGTCGTACTAATAGCAAAATTTATCGTAAAATATCGTTTGATTTTTGAAATATTTAAAATAGCTCATCGTTTTGCAAATTTAGAGATGCAGTAGTTGACTCAATCCGATTCTTGCAAATCCTACTATAAATTGAATTCGGTATATGCAGGTGAAGTTTATCTAAAAATTTCCAAGCTGAAAATGGCCGGAAGAAACAGCTTCTTTAAAAAAAATTTTATGATATTTTGTTCTGAGTGCATTTTGTTAGTAATATTTTTTAATTTTCCCTAGAATCTCTCCAAACAAAAATTCAGAGTTTATGTATGAATTTGAATGTATAGCCTTAAAATAATTGAGAATTCAATCAATTTTATTGAACATGAACACACAAAAAAAAAAAATCATAAAAGCGTATAAGGCAAGGATATGAAGGTCTTTATGTGATAAATTACGTAATGCAAAGCTGTTGAAATTGATTGTTTCTGAATGTGTGTATTTGTGTGTGTGTGTGTAGTGAATTTGTGGTACTAAGCCTGATTGCTGCTGCGTTCCATTTGTTATTGCCATTACTTCAAAGTAACTCAACAAAGTATCTACATTTTTACTTTCCTATTGTCGATTTGAGGGACCTGTAATTGAATTTAATTGTTCTAAATTACAATATAATTTTACGATATGTTTGTACCTAGAATGCTTTCAAAGTGTTTTTTATTTGCTCTCGCTCTTTCTCTAGCACTTTCTCTCGCTTCGGTGCTCTGTCACGTTAAAATGTGTTGTGCATTTTTTGTTCACATTATTGCTTTCAAATTAGTTTTAGTCGCTTGAATTGATTTAACTGCGAGCATTTTATTTAAATGTCGTAATTTTTAATTGGATTTTGTAAATGTTCGCAAAATGTATGGGTGGCTGTGCGCATGTGGGCGTTAGTGACGTATGTATGTAAATATATTTCCTGAATAATTAATTGAGTTGTATATAATGGAGTTAATTATTTGAGAATAAAACACGAATTCCCAATTGCAGCACGATTAGCATTGCTTATTTAACAATTGTTGATGCACCAGCTGAAGTTGGGAAAAAATTTGATTTTAAATTTACCGAGAATTTAATGTGAAATATATCCCTGGACTCAGGCCAAAACAATGCTGCCAATATGAAATTTTGGCAATTTCTAATGACGTCAAACTTTTGAAGGGATGGGATTTGAAGATACAATTTGCTTGATTTGAAATAAAGGGTGGCCCATCTACTAACATTTGGAATTTGAACTACTGGATATTTTGAGTGTGGCAACTCCAATGCCATTCGTGTGTTTACATTTGCGGTTAACGAAATGGGTCGATATACTCTTGAATAACGTTGGGGAATACTAAAACTTTTTAGTGGTCGCTGTGGCGTAGTGGTAGTGCGTTGGACTGCTGCGCAGAGTGTCCGGGGTTCGAATCTCGGCACAGGCATAATCAAAAAGTAGAAAAAATAGTTTTTCTACACGGCACCACCTCTTGGCAGGCAATGGAAAACCTACAAGAGTAAAAATTGCTATGACAAGCTTTTCACTTCGCCGTTCGGATTCGGCATTAAACTGTAGGTCCCTTCCATTCATGTACAAATATAACACGCACAACATGAGTGGATGCGAAAAGCTCGGCCTAGGCCCTCCATGGGTTGTTGTGCCATTAAAAGTAAGTAAGTAAGTAATACTAAAAATTTACTAGCAAAATCGTGAACCTTCTACCGACAGAGTACGAAAATTTCGTTCAAAATTCGTTAAAAGAGGAGCACGTTCCAAGCAATTTGTGGATCAATTTGGGAAACGTGTGCGTGAAACTGGATCTGTATTGGACAAAATAACACGTTCTTCACGAAGAAATTGCTGCTATTGCTCAGAATGTGCAAGAAGAACCAACCACATCAACTCGCCATCGTTCTCAGGAATTGAACATTTCACGCACTTTTTTGTTTGGAATATTGCATAAGGACCTCGGTATGAAACCGTACAAAGATCAATTGATACAACAGCTGAATGCACATGAACATCCAAAACATTTTTAGTTAGGCTAATTGTGCTTTGGAGCGCTTGGAAAAAGATGAGCATTTCTTCCAAAAAATCATCTTTTTTGACGAAGCCATTTTCTGACTTTGACCTCTGCGGTTAAGTTAATAAGCAAAATTTTCGCATCTGGGTCTCAAAAAATCCATTTTCGATTATTGAGAAGCAAATGTACCATCAAAAAAACAATTTTTCCACACGCCATCACCTCGTCGCTGGCAATGGCAAACCTACATAAGAGTAAAAATTGCATAAGAAAAGCTTTTCCACTTTGACGTCCGGATTTGGTACTAAATTGTAGGTACTTTCCATTCATGTACAAAATATGAGTATATCACACACAACATGAGTGAAAGCAAAAAGCTCGGCTTAGGCCCTCGTGGGCTGTTGTGTCACTAAAAGAAGCTATCATTGGGCCGTTTTTCATTGATAATTAGGAAGCAACATGCGGTTTAGTGAATGATGTGTGCTACAGCACAATGATAACTGATTTTTTTGTGGCCTATTTTAGAAGATATGGACTTAGACAACATTTTGGCCTAACAGAATGGTGTGCCAAGCATTCATTCTATCGTAGTTTCTGACACACGCCGTGCAACAATTGATACTTTGCGTGAGAAGCTTGAAAATTGCGTATTTAGCCCTTTTGATGATGTACATTGGCCACCACGCAGTTGGGATTTGACTCCGTTGGACTACTATTTGTGTGGAACCGTTAAAGATAAGTAAGTGTTATGCGAACCATCCAGTGACGATTGAGGCTCTTAAGGACGAAATTGGTGCAGCCAACGGTCAAGTATAGCTTCATACAGTGGAAAATGTACTGAAAAATTGGGTTGATCGTATGAGTTGATCCGAGTAAGTCCTTTGAATGGAATAGTGTTCCACAATTAAGCGGAAAGATTCTACTATCGAATAGATAAATAGGAAGCAACATGCGGTTTAGTAAATGATGTGAGCTACTGCACATCATTTGCGGATTCGTCCATCCGGTACATACAAATAAGAATACAATTAGCTTATTAAATACAATAAATGTTGTATGCTTCAATGCTGAAGCATGTGATGGGATTTCTCAATACATGCATAAATATGTACAATAAATGAATGAGTGAATTATTTGATACAATATTTAATATTGCTTATTTCTGCACGTGACTTGAGAGTGAGAATGAATGCGTGAATTTGTAAAAATTTATTTACCAAGAATTATTTGTACATGTGCAGTGACAACAAGTAATTGGAATGTAATATTTATTTAGTATTTTCAAACCGAACAAACATTTGCACTTCTGTTTAACCAGTTGCGGATGCAGTAGCAAATACAAATTGTGCACTTGATCAATGTGGTACGCCCATATTCGCCGTAGGTATGCAAACAAAGAAGAAACATTTAAGAGAATATTTTTACATCCTGTTTAAATTATTTATATATGGTAGATACTGGCTAAAACATAAACAAGATAAGACACAAGTAAGCATTTATATTATATTCTTGAAACTCTTTGCAGTATGCTTCCTCAATTAATTTTTGAAATTGCCGTATATAACAATAAAGTAAAATATCACTTGAATAAATTTGCATTGAATTTTTATTACACACACATGAATATTCTTGAAAGAATTCTTCAATTACATACGTTCTTGCGTATTTACTTGTATGTAATGAAACACCGAATAGGGGAGGAATTTCATATGGGAAATCATGAAATGAATATTGTTATGAGTGTATATGAAGCATTACCAGAAATTTTATTACTGCTTGTTCGGTTAAAAACTCACGGAAACATAGCGATAAAAATATATGTACATATTTATTTATACTTCAGAATAAATAAAAGTAATACAGAATTCTATTTCACTGAACACTCAAGTCAACTTAACATGAAATTTTTGTTTTGTTTTCGATCCACCATCCATTTCACATCATGTACTTTAGAATACAAATTTCATCTCAAATTTATGATAGCTACGTTTTATTCGCCATTCGCTCCTAGTTATGTGTAATATAGCAGTGATAATTGTATGGGGAACAACAGCAAAAGCTGCAGAGGTAATGCGTATAATAATATCTGTTATGTGTAGTAACTACATAGTGTTCAGGCATAGATCCTTAGTGATCCTTGTGTTCAAGTTTTTAAGTTTTGCAATTTTTCCAATTAAGTTTTGAGAATAGCAGGATAACTTTATCATCTTTAGACAATTACCGATCTTTTATTGGTCACTAATTATCACGAACTACGACGCAAAGACGTTTTGTATCTAATCCCATCACAGGAAAATCGAGTTGGAAAAGGCATACAACTCATTTATTTTATCATTTAAAAATTAATTTACTATACGACATATATTTGAACATCAACTGCTGCCTTTTCTCCCTTTTCAATTCTCCCAATCCCCATTATCCCCATTATGCGGTGACTCAAAGCCTCACCCGATTTCAATTATCAATTTGTTTACCATCCCTGGTTTCTACAGCAATCCTACTGTGAACTGATAATAATGAAAGAAGGAGAACTGTTTTGGCAAAAAACAAAGAAGAATAGTGTCAAAATGTCAGCCGCTGAAAAGAAGTGAGTTACACATAACAAAGATGAGATAAGGAATCTTCCGTGCTTTGTGCAGATTTATTGTGAATGATAACACAACGAAGAGGAGACTGCAAAGCTTTATCGCACATACGAAACGAGTCGGCAAATAAAACACAGCAGATGTTTCCTTATAAAATTTCGAATGCTATGAAAACTTGGAAATATTCTCGATCGTTTCAATTCAAAGGTCTTATTACAGAAACATAATACGCCACTCCAATTTGTGCAATAAAATGATAAGCAATTAAATGAAAAAATCATAGCTGGCTGATTTCTGAAATCACCTCATCATGTCATCACTACTTTCCCCAAAATCATAACATCGCTATTTTATTCATCGGAATTTAAGTATCTTCTTGTTCGAAGATGTAGCTAATACATGCGGCTTCAGTGGCGTTCAGTTATGAGGCAAGCCCAGCGAAAACATTATGCGACATACTTCACACAAGTGAAAAAAAAACTTAAAGCATCATTCTTTTTTTTCTATTGTATATTTCTATATTTTTTTTATATAATATATCCTACATAGTAACATAGTAGGGGAAAATAGTATGTTAGTACTCTTTTTAAACTACAGATACCAAAAAAGCTTGAATTGCCTATAAGAATAAGCTTTACTTACTTACTTTTAATGGCACAACAGCCCATGGAGGGCCTAGGCCGAACTTTTCGCATCCACTCATGTGGTGCGTCTTATATTTATACATGAATGGAAGGGACCTACAGTTTAATGCCGAATCCGAACGGCGAAGTGAAAAGCTTTTCATAGCAATATAAGAACAAGCATGTTGTGATATTATACGATTCTCATTTTGTGAAAGCCTGGTAAAAGCCAAAGTCAGAAACTACGATAGAATGAATGCTTATACTTAGGTATATTTTTTATTCCACATGATCCCTATGCATCAATTATACTTTTGCTTGTATTTCAGTACTTTAATATAGAGTAAAACAAATTAAATATTAAACGAAAATTATTCTTGCAGTTAGAACAAAAAGTTCACATTTATAAATATCTACTGAACAAAATTTCAGTTGGGGATTGTTAGGAAATACCGGTTTTTGTGCTTTTATGAACGTAAAAAAAACTTCGCAATAAAATCGAATTGCTTCAAGCTCTAAGCACGACATGTTTTCTTCTTTCTTTTAATGGCACAACAGCCTATGGTGGGCCTAGCTTGGTGGGCCGAGCTTTTCGCATCCACTCATGTTGTGCGTGTTATATTTGTACATTAATGGAAGAGACCTACAGTTTTATGCCGAATCCGAACGAACACATTTTCATAGGCAATTTTTACTCTTGTAGATTTGCTATTGCTTCCCATGTAGAAAAATGATTTTTTCTTCTTTTTGATTTTGCCTGTGTCGAGATTTGAAACTGCGACACTCTGCGTAGCAGTGCAACGCACTACCAACTATACCACTGCTGGTTGTAGTTAGTATTAGGTAATAGAACGAACAGAAAACATCGGTTGTTGAAAACTTGTAGTTTATCATGTAAGCTCTTCAATTGAAGATTTCTTGACTAGCTGATGTTACTCGAAAAAGGAGGAAAAGCTATTCTAGGTGTTGGGACTAATTTTCTAATTTTCTCAGGTTTTAGAAATTTAATAGTGGTCTCCATTAAAACTCCAGTAGCTTGCATATTCATACTTCCGCAAATTTGTATACACAATTACATCAGCAAATTCTGAGAGATTATGCAAGTTAATTAGTTAGTTTCGCAAATTAAATGCGAAAGAAAGGGAGAGGGAATAAAGTTGACTATACATATACCAAGAATGATAGAAAAGAGATTGCGTATTTACTTAGGTCCAAAATGGAAGCTACTGCGGATGTACGTTATACCAGGTCCTATGCTGTGATCAGATTAGCTACAGTATGTTTTCATTTGACGGAGAGAAATAAACACAGCAGATTCTTCTAAGTAAAATGTAAATAAATGTCAAAAAGACACACATGCTCATTGCCTAATCTTGATTGTATTATTCTTGGTTATATACTACTGTGGGCAAAAGTTAGTAAGACTTTGGTCATAATTTCAAATTTTTTTATTCATTCTTCCAAATCTATTTCGTCCCCTTCAAAGTAATCCCTCCCGGCCCCAATACACTTGTGCCAACGTTTTTTCCAATTCTCGAAACAGTTGTTAAAATCAATTTCCGGAATAGCCTTCAATGCGCTTAGCGATTCATGCTTAATGTCTTCAATTGACTCAAAACGGTAACGGTGTCCACGAAGCGGTTTTTTGAGTTTAGAAAATAGCCAAAAGTCACACGGTGCTAAGTCAGGCGAATGGGATGGTAGGGTGGTTGCGGAACGATATCAGTCGAATTTTTGGCAAAATGGTCTCGTAAAACAGGTCGCTGTGTAAAAAGAGGTCGCTGTGGTGTAGTGGTAGTGCGTTGGACTGCTACGCAGAGTGTCCGGGGTTCGAATCTCGGCACAAGCAAAATCAAAAAGTAGAAAAAATAATATTTCTACACGGCACCACCTCTTGGCAGGCAATGGCAAACCTACAAGAGTAAAAGTTGCTATGAAAAGCTTTTTACTTCGCCATTCGAATTCGGCATTAAACTGTAGGTCCCTTCCATTCATGTACAAATATAACACGCACAACATGAGTGGATGCGAAAAGTTCGGCCTAGGCCCTCCATGGGCTGTTGTGCCATTAAAAGTAAGTAAAGTAAGTCTCGTAAAACCAATGCAGTGATTTTGGAACCAATCGTGCATTCACTCTTCTTAGGCCCAAATGATGTTTTAAATGGTTTTCACTGATCCTTCCGATATTCCTCTGTCTCTGACTGTTAATCGTCGATTCTCGATTCTCGAGCACCAATTCCTTGATTTTATTGACGTGTTGATCATCAGTTGATGTTGATGGCCGTCCTGGACGTGGTTCGTCGTCAACGCGTTCTCGACCATCTTTGAACAATTTGTACCAATCAAAAACACTTGCTCGCGACATACAATTATCACCGAAGGCCTTTTGCAACATTCTGAACGTTTCGGCACCAGAAATTTGATTCCGCACACAAAATTTAATGGAACTTCTTTGTTGAATAATTTCACTCATTGTGAAAATCGCCGAATGCACTTTTTGTACTTCAGAAAGACAAGCGTATACTAAACACTAATGATTATTTTGATGTGACATTTGGCACATTGACATTGACATTTCGACATGTGGTTCCAACCGGAAGATGCCACATGCCACACTGCACGCGAAACCATGCATCAATTGAGAGGCGAATTTGGTGAGTAGTTAATTTCACGTTTTGATGTAGTCAATTGGCTTCCAAGATCGTGTCATTTGACCCCGTTAGACTATTTTTTGTGGAGCTACATATGTTAAGTCTTTTGTCTATATGGACCAGTCAAACACAATTACTGCTTTTGAAGCCAAGCAAAAATGTGTGAAAAAGTGTGCCAAAATTGGACCTTCAGAATGGAGCACTTGAAGCGTAGCCGCGGGAAACAGTTAAGTGAAATTATCTTTAAAAAGTAAATGGCAAATGGCAGGAATTGATTTATCGATCCAAATAAAAATTTCATTCACTTTTGTAAAATTTTCATTTTCAAAAACTAAACTGTTACAAAAATCACCCTTTATAATATCTTGAGAAAGAGAACAGCTGATATACGCAATGTAAATTTAAGCGGTTTACGTGGTGTATGAGGCGTTTGCAAGCTTTCATGAGGACCACTTTTGTATTTTATTCCAGCACACCGCTAGACCTCTTGCCTGATTCCTTGGAAATCCATTTCCTGGATTAAATCCAACTCTTACTATGCTGGACTAGCCGGTAAATTTTTTGTCACATGGTGTATTCTCTATTTAAGTATTATGCAAAATGTATTTTTTGAAAAATTGTATAGTATCTACAATTTGAATGCAATAAAACTCAATAATAAATTTGAAAGCATTCAATTTTAAACTCAATACAATAACAAAAAGTGTGACTTTAATTTTTGACAGACACATGCATGTCTGAATACGCACTATGTATGTGTTCTGCTGCATACATAAATACATACATACATACGATATTTATATATAAATTTATGCCTAACACTTATTAAAATTTATATCCATCTCGTTAGTTTTCTATTGGGCGAGCTCGAAAAAAAAACACACAGTAATTAAATTCCATTAGTTTGCAATTTATTTTCATTTCCGAATCTTCCAAGCTTCCACTCTCCAATACCCCCACACAGCATACTACAGATGTCTATGAAGTCCGCATTGCATACCCTTTCAACTTTGTGTGAAGATGAGCTTAAGAAGGGACACAGCAGAGGAAGGTGGTGGTTGGAACTCTTGAAATTTTCAAACTTTTTTCCTACTTCTAATTTGTTAGCCCTTCCACAGAACCTTATGAATCTTTGCGTTTAGAGTGCCGACGCAGCTGCTGCTACTGCCGCCGCCACTGCTCGTTCGGTCAGCAAAGGCAATAATTTTATTTAACATAAATCACAAAGTGCGATTTTATTTGCTTTTCTTGCACATAAATTATGAACTTAAGTCGCAAAGAATTTAAAAATTATAAAATAAAAAGCAGAAAAAAGAGTGTACCCAAAAAAGTTAGTGAAAATCGAATAGATCTACTTTGTTGGCATCAACATACATATATAATGAAATCGCTGTGGCGTAGTGGTAGTGCGTTGGACTGCCACGCAGAGTGTCCGGGGTTCGAATCTCCGCACAAGCAAAATCAAAAAGTAGAAAAAATAATTTTTCTACACGGCAACCAACTCTTGGCAGGCAATGGCAAACCTACAAGAGTAAAAATTGCCTATGAAAAGTTTTTCACTTTGTCGTTCGGATTCGGCATTAAATAGTAGATCCCTTCCCATGTACAAATATAACACGCACAACATGAGTGG
Organism: Palloptera scutellata; assembly: GCA_958295655.1. Classification (NCBI taxonomy): domain Eukaryota; kingdom Metazoa; phylum Arthropoda; class Insecta; order Diptera; family Pallopteridae; genus Palloptera; species Palloptera scutellata. Next base: position 63,043,176 of record OY282449.1, on the reverse strand, counting down.
ATGCGAAAAGCGAAAAGCTCGGCCTAGGCCCTCCATGGGCTGTTGTGCCATTAAAAGTAAGTAAGTAAGTAAAGAAGAGTTTTTTTTTATTGAAGTGGTTGGGTCAAGAATCTTACGTATTTTGAGTAATGTTTGAAGATTGTTAATATTTTAAATAAAATCGAAGGCTCATAGTCTTAGTTAAAAAAAAAAAAACTATTACGGCTCAATAGTAGGTGAATTAGTGACTAGTGATACTAATCAGTTCAAATTGCGATAAGATTTCAACTTTGAGTAGTGAGAAAAACTAATATTAATAAGTTTCGCCTTTATTTAATATTTATAAAAGATGATTTTTTAAGAGCTTGGTTTTTGGAAATTCAAAGAAACACAGAAATTTTACAAAAGTGAATGAAATTTTTATTTGGATCGATAAATAAATTCCTGCCATTTTCTTTTTAAAGATAATTTCACTTAAATGTTTTCCGCGGCTAAGCTTCAAGAGGTTCATTCTGAAATTCACTCATTTCGGTCGGAATCTCACCAATGATACGTTCAATGTTGCCTTCTAAAGCAGCAATCGTGTTTGGCATGTCCCTATAGACACGAGACTTAACATAGCTCAACAAAAAATTGTCTAACGGGGTCAAAGTACACTCACACGATCTTGGTGGCCAATTGACTGCACCAAAACGTGAGATTAACTGCTCACCAAATTCGCCTCTCAAATGCATGGTTTCGCGTGCAGTGTGGCATGTGGCATCGTGCTGTTGGAACCACATGTCGGCCGAGTCCAATTCTTGCATTTTCGGCAAAAAAAGTCTATAATCATCGAACGTTACCTTTCTCCATTGACCGTCACGTTGCCGCCTTCATCGTCTTTGAAAAAATACGGCGAAATGATGCCGCCTGCCAATAAACCACCCCAAACAGTGCATTTTTCGGGATGCATGGGTAGCTGCTTAATTGCTTCTGGCTGGTCTTCACTTTAAATACGTCAATTCTACTTATTTACGTATCCATTGAGCCAAAAATTAACTTCGTCGCTGAAGACAATTTTGCGATAAAAAATCATCCAGCTTTTCTAAGGCCCATTTACCGAAAATTCGACGTTGTGGTAAGTCGCTTGGCTTCAGTTCTTGCACCAGCTGTATTTGGTATGGCATTAATCCGAGATCTTTGCGTAAAATCTTCCAGGTGGTCGAATAACACAAACCCAATTACTGCGATCAGCGCCGTAATGGGCATAACGTGATCTTCTTCAACATTGGTGGATACAGCAGCAATATTCTCTATTCTCTTCGGTACGCACTCTATAGATACGATTTGGTGGATTGATGTCAAATAAAGTGAAACTGGCGCGAAATTTGGTCACAATGAGCTGAATAGCCAGCTCTGTGGGTCAATTATGACGACCATAAAATGGACGTAGCTTGCGAAACACATTTCTCACAGCGCACGAATTTTGATAATAAATTTCAATAATTTGCAAAAGTTATTCAGGCGTAGGACTGTTCCTGATGAAATGGCAAACCTAACTGAGCATTTTTTTCTTTGACACATGTCAAGAATCACGCGTGAACTGTCAGAAATATAAACGTCAAAAACCAAGTAGGAAAAAAATCACCTCATATTTTTATTATACAATAGAAAAGCATACCTAGGTATAATGCAACTTGATACTGCAATGTTCAGTGCAAATAATGTTAGGTATATATATTTAAAAATATTAATACAAGTACTTAAAAAAAGTATGTTAAAGTATGTTGGTAAAGTGATTTGGAATTCCATCCTAAACAAACAATACAACAGATTAAACATTTTTATAGCAAAAAGCACAAAATCATGTAAAATTTGAAACAGAAACAAAAACTTGCCTCATTTTGTTTACATTTATCATAAAAACTGGAATGTGTGCCTATGTTCTTATGTGTTTTTATGTATGCATGTTTTTATGTATTTGTGTAGGAGGTATTCAAATGTATGCAAAAGCAGTTTTTCCGCTGTTACTTTTGTGCATCTGTTGGGGTTGAGTGAGGGAGGGACAAACTCAAATTGTGTTTGCGCACCTTAACACAAATGCCCAATTTACTAAAGTAACCAAAATTCATTTGCATAAAAGGTCAAAAAACACAAACACACACACACATGCATACAACAGGCATTCACTTCTTTGCCAGGGAGTACGGGAGAAAGCACACTCACTTACACTCAAGCAAAAAGTATTCGTACTTAACTTAACACACTTTCTAGACTAAGTAAAAGAAACTCATATACAGACTCCCCATATAAAGGGTTTTTCAAGAGGGACATAACAATTTTGTATTTAAATAGAATATAGAATAATTAATATGGCGAGAAAGTTTGCAGCGATCTATTCTTTGGAGTAAATTTTTCACCACTCTGCAACACATATCAAAAGTCAGGTTTAAAATCCACACAACGCTGTCAATTTTTGTGGATGCAATGGAGTCTGTTAAAACACATGTGGGTTTGCTGTTGTCCAGTAATGTATATTTTGATTATTGACAATACCATCAAGGCAAAAATGTGCTCCATCGCTGAAGGTGATTTTTCGTTGAAATTCAGATTTTTCTTTAAATTGTTACAGAGCCCAAACGGAGAAGAATTAGCGCTTCAAATGAACACGATGCTTTAATTCTTGTGTTAATTTGATTTTGTAAGGGTGTAGGACAACATAAAATTCGCTACAATATGGACTGAGAGATTCCTATCGACTTGGCTCAGTTTGAACTGAAGCACTTATAGCTGCGATATTTTCGGCATTTCGTCCGGGTGTTGCCACACTCTAGCACAGGACCATTCAATAGTGAATATGTTGACTGGAATTTATCCACTATAGCACGTAACCGAAAATTGGAGTAAGCGCTCTTAAAGTTGCGAACACCGACTCAGAATTTCGACAGAAATTTTTTCATAATTTCCATTCGTGAACTTCACGCCATGATATAAATGTCGGTAAAGATTTTTAGAAATTCATATTCAATGACTTTATCGCATGTAGTACGATCCCTCTCATACAATTTGACCCACCCTATTACACTCACTCATTCGTTCAAACGGATATAGTCAATGTTGCTCATTAGTGTTCTCCTAAATGGTTAAAGTACTTTCTAAAGAGCGAAAAAGTCAGAAAAACATTGCAAGTAAAACAAGCGACCATCAAAGAACACACAAAATTTTAGTCGGCAAACTTTAAATTAGTCCTTAGGGATTAAGGAATGCCATTTTGCCATTTTGAAAATTACCTAAAAATGCCTTGGAATAAGGAGTGTGATAAAAAGTTTACTTTAGTTTAGTTGAGCACATACACACACATGTTCGTGCATCCCCAAAGATACACAAGAATATGTTTTGAAAGTTACACTTGACCTTTTTCGTTAACGTTTGCATTTTAGCATTTATGCTTGTATGTGACGCGTATGAAAAAAAAACGATCTAAATATATTTTTAAAAGCTCAACTTTATTCTAAAGAGAAAGAGAGAGAGAGAGAGGTCAGCGCACTGTGATTCGATGGCTGGACAAAAGTCGAAGGAGTTCTCAGATTTTCATAAAGTTTCACATACCAATAAATTCAGCCCGAATTTGCATTTTTGGAAATTTTTGGCCAGCTACATAGAACCGCGGAACACCTAATGACATTTAAAATAAAAATTTAGTTTTTATGAGATTAATGGTTTTGCATGAAAATTTTCAACTTATTGTGGCTCCAATAGAGAGGCTGAAATATTGAGAAAAGTGGTAGAATGTGTATCAACTCTGGTACCTGCTACTATATACATACGAGGTGTTATCAAAAAATAACCGTTATTTTCAAATTTCGTGAGTTACTTGTGTTCGATTTTCGCATTTTTTTTCTGTTATGTTGGTACACATGTCTGTTATATATGTTGGCAATACCAACCATTTTGGATTGTTAGTTTGGTTTTGACAAATAAAAAGGTTAGCCGTGTTTTGGTGTGCTCTTCGATTTTTTACTATTCGAAAAAATGGATCAAAGAAACTGTATTCAGTTTTGTGTAAAAAATGAAATTAAATGCGCAAGGACATTTGAAATGTTGACTGTGGCTTTTGGCGAGTCTACTATGAGCAGAACATAAGTTCAATTGTGGTATAACCAATTGTGGTTTAAGGAAGGCCGAGAAGATGTCAATGACGATGCTCGTCCTGGTCGCCCGAGCACGTCAACAACCGATGAAAACATTGACGCAGTGAAGAAAATGATTTTGGATAATCGTCGAATCGTCGAATCACTATCAGAGAGGTTAGGTTGCTGATGATGTTGGCATATCGTTCGGCTCATGCCAAGCAATTTTTACGGATGTTTTAGGCATGAAACGTGCGGCACCGAAGATTGTTCCAAAATTGCTACATTTTGAGCAAAACAACGTCGCTTGTGCGTAAGTTTTTGGCCAAAAACAAAACCGTTATCATGCCTCAACCACCGTATTCACCGGATTTGGCCCCCGCTGACTTTTTCCCAAAACTGAAGACACCGATGAAAGGAAAGCGTTTTGCTACGATTGAGGAGATAAAAGAAAAATCGAAACAGGAGCTGTTGGCGATACCAAAAAGCACGTTTCGGAAGTGTTTCGAGGATTGAAAAAAACGCTGGCATAAGTGTATAACATCTGAGGGGGATTACTTTGAAGGGGATAAGATAGTTGTTGATGAATAAATAAATAATTTTTGAAAAAATAATAAATAACTGTTATTTTTTTATCATACCTCGCATGTATTATTTTATTATTTTCTCGACTTAACAGGAAGAAATGCAAAGCTCCAAATAAGCAATATTCACAAACAGAACCAAATTTTGTTTTGTTTGCTTTTATACTTAGATAATCGGATGATTACTTTTGCGCCACCTAGTATATACTAAAGCACCTCATGTTACATACCAAAAATAAAGTACATTTTTAATGGAAATATTTTTCTTTAAGCTACTTTTTGGAAAATAAAAGCTGACAAATAAGAGATACTTAAAAATGATTAAGACCGGGAAGATCGCCGTTCGGATCCGGCACAAAATCAGGAGAAACCTTCCGTTTATGCAGAAATAAATCTGGCAAAAAAAGAATAAATTGGTAAAGATCGGCCTAAGCCCTCCATGGGCTGTTGAGCTATTAAAGAAGAAGAAAAATAATACATGAGCGGTGAATGTTATTGAAGATGGATATTTTTGTTTTGGAATAAGGCATTGTACCGAGACAGACTTGTTCTGAATATCTAATATTCTTCTTCTTCTTAATTTTTTTCAGAGAAGTCTATACCACAGACCCAAGTTTAGATAATTCTTCTTCTTCTTCCTTTTAGTGACAGTGACTAGGCCGAGCTTTTCACATCTATTCATGTTGTGTGTGTTATATTTACATTTGTTAATGACTGATTCCGAACGGAGAAGTAAGAAAAACATGAATTAAGGAATTTTTACTCTTGGAGGTTCGCCATTGCAAGAGGCGACACCATCTAGAAAAAATACATATATTTCTAAGGTGTGAACCAGAAAAATTTTAGAATTTTTGCGAAGACATTAAAAACCAACCAACAGTTCTATTTCTTTACTTTACTTTAATTTTAATGCCATAACAGCCCATGGAGGGCCTAGGTCGAGCTTTTCGCATCCGCTCATGTTGTGCGTGTTATAATATTTGTACATGAATGGAAGGGACCTACAGTTTAATGCCGATTTCGAACGGCGAAGTGGAAAGCTTTTCATAGCAATTTTTACTCTTGTAGGTTTGCCATTGCCTGTCAAGAGGTGGTGCCGTGAAGAAAAATTATTTTTTCTCCTTTTTGAATTTTGCTTGTGCCGAGATTCGAACCCCGGACACTCTGCGTAGCAGTCCAACGCATTACCACTACGCCCCAGCGACCACTGTGATGTGATAATTATGATGTGATAATTTGAATGTGATAATTTTAACGTGATAATTTTGCGGTGAAAATTTGTATGTGATAATTTTGTTGTGATAATTCGTTATTAGTCAGCTTTTACACACACACGATGAGATTAGGTCTCATGAAACTCGTACAAATCTAAGGAAAGGAGAGAAACGCCATGGGATTTTAATAGACAGAGGAAACTATACATAAAAATAAACAATGCTAAACAAAACCACGATTTATACAAGTGGTGATTGCATTAAAATAATAAGAGAAGTAAATGAAAAATAAATAAATAAAAACCCGAAATTAGCTCCATGGAGCAGAGATGCCATACTTTAATACATATTTACATATGTGGAGTTTATCCATAATTTAGTCATAATTTGACATTCATGAGTTGCACTGAGAATTGTACCCGAACGAACCGTTTTAATTTTATGATTCTTATTTTGAACTCCGTATGTACAACGAACTACATACAACTAATAATGCCGCAGCAGAAGCACATGTGCCACTTACTACTGAAGCGTTTGCGTGACTGGCTGCCTGCATTCGCGTGCTCTTATATTCATTCATCCAGTATACAGTATATTTATGAGTACTTGAGTAGGCACTGTGGAGTCTGGAGTATGTGGAGTATGTGGCACACTTAAAGTTAAGGAAATATTGCTATATATATTAAAAAAAACCAACAGCAGAAAAAAAAAAAACAAAAGCACAACAACAACAACAAAATGGTATTCGACATTAAGTTCTAATTTATGTTATAAGAGGCTAACAATAAGAGCAGCAGCAGCAGCAGCAGCACTAGGAGCAATAGAAGCGAGCAACGAGCTTCTTTTAGGCATACTACGTAGGCACATACGATATACTCTGCGCGATCCTTTGACTATACATGTGTGTGTGTGTGTGTTTGTACGTATGCTAACTAAATTGTACGCATTTGGCTTGTTTAATTTTCAACGAGCATCATTGCTGCGCTCGCTGAAGGAAGCAACCAGCTTAGGTTCATAATTTATTCAGTTTTAATGTGCTCCATTAACTTGGCATTTAACAACGAAGCAAGGAAGAAGGCCAGCCCCGGCCAGCAGGCAGATATTCTGCTAGTAGAGGGTCAGCAGGAAGAAACCGAATGAGGCTGCATTGAGTATCAACAATGTGTACGAACTAATTCAAAATAAATGCTTGACACACTCATAATACTCGGATTACTGTTGCTACCTATGCTGTTGTTGTTGTTGTTGTTGTTGTTTATATTGCTGCCAGTATTTATTAAACTAAATTGGTCATTTTAGTGATGAGTATCAATTTTCTAACAAAAGCAACAGGACTGATTGCTGTTGTTGTTACTATTGGTGCCCTTTAAAACTGTTACTTTTTAATCGTTCATTATTAATAATTAAGTTGCTGTTGTTCGTTGTTCGTTGTTCGTTGTCATTCGAAACAACGGTTTCCATATTTTTAAACAGAAGCTTTTAAATTTAATTTTAAATTCATTCTGAAAAATTTAGAATATTTTCTTGCACGCAAGCATAAATTTATTCATGGAAAAAAACTGAAGGTTTTCTTGGGCTCTGGGGGTGATTTAAAAAATGTCACTTGCATGTGAGAATTGAGAAGGAAAATAATTGAAAATGTTTTTGATAAAGTAAAGAAATTTTTTAATGGAATATAAAAATATGCAAACTTTATGCGATATACTCGCACTTACTCATTTCTAGCATGTAGAACATTTATTAACACAAAGGGTCATTGCTCTTCTAACTACGTAGTTAGCTAGAAAGTAGTTGTCGGCAATGTTGCAGGGCAGAGTCGGAAAGTGCATAGAAAATCCTAGGAGCTAATTAAAGCAAATAATCAGTCAAAATCTTTGAATGATGGCAATATTAAGATATTTGTAATTTGCGGCAATTTTTCAAAAATATGTATGCAAATCTGAATCCATTTAAACAAACTTAATGGCAAGGTTGATAGTGACATTTTCTTCTAAACATCTGTAAATTGGTTTTTCTACTTCCTGATTACTGTTTTGCTATTCAGACCTATACAAAAAGTCGCATAATTATATATTTAAGTTAAATTGCTCAACGCGATAAATTTCGGCTTCATCTGTCGGGCATACAGATTTTCGTGTGGAATGGAAACGATAACATACCCAGGATTAATAACCTAGCTGGAATTTTCTGGCCTGGCGAAGTTGAGCGACTTTTTTACTATTGAAGTTCACGTTATTCTTTAATATAAAAATAATATGAAAATATGTATGAATGAAATCAATGGGGATCGGTCTCACATTTTACTCTTCTAAGATAATCCTAGGAGTGTAGATGAAGGGTAAGTGAGGAAATGTTAGAGAGTGAAAAATAGTCTAATCTACCAGTGAAATGTCAACTTTGTTTGAGAGCGCCCTTAAGGGTTGGAGACGGGGAACAGTGAAAAATAATGAAATTCGACCTTACATTTGATCTTGTAAGACTGTTTTGGAATCACGGGATAAGGTTTATGTTTAAGGATGTATGTGTAAGGTTGTATGTGTAAGGGCCCACTTAAAATGTCAGACACTACAAAACATCCAGACCTGCATACATATCATCTAGTGCGATTGATAATGGTTAAAGTTTCCGTACCGAAATATAGTACATGCATAAATTTAAATAGGCCCAAAATAAGTGTTGTTCACTTCTGACAAGAAGTTACTTCGGATAATCGGGTAACTGAAACAACACTTACTTACCTTTCTTAAGAGATAGTATATTTTTGTTTTTGTTTTTATATGACAGTCAATACACATGTTGTACCCCTATAAATGCAGAGCATTATGGTTGATTGGAAGGAAGTTTGATAGGTGGGAGGAGAAAGTGGTAATCACAGGAGACTGATAAAGAGATAGACATCCATTGTGGCAAGTGCTATGCCTTTACCACTGTAGCCATAATTTTACTGTTCATTAGGTTTGAGTTAATTTTTTGTAATTTTGGCAAGCCTAACCAGCTCGTTTTTCCTTTCGTTAAATTTGGAGAGAATAGCGATGTTATTTTGTCTTCTTTAAACAATTTACCAAAATTAAAAAAAAAAAAAGAATATTTTATAACTAAAACTGAAGCCAAAAGGTTCAGACGTCCTACCGCAGAAACCAAAATTGGAAGACCCGTTACCAGACACCGCTATTGTATGCAAGAAGGAAAATTTATTTGGAACAAGATACGCGCCAATCATTTGTATACTATAATAAATTTTGTTAGAACATTTACTGCTGTTGCTTTTCTTTTCCTTTACGACTATTTCAACTTCCCACGAGATCCCCTCCGTCCGGAGACGCAAAGCCCTCACCTCTTTTCAACCACAATGAACTTCAGTTTATCAATGTCGCCCATGAGCGACAAAGGTCGAGCTTTTCGCATCGACTCATGTTGTGCATGTTATATTTGTACATGAATGGAATGGGCCAACAGTTTTATGCCGTATCCGAATGATGAAGTGATGAAATGAAACGGTGGACAATAGATAAGTGAAGAAATGGGATATCGACAGTAAGGTAATTAATCGATATCAGGTAGGATGGGTAGCGAATACACGGAAAAAATGTTGGCCATTGAATATTAATGGATGTTAGACATACATTTTAAAACTATACGAGTGATTCCTGATCTGTTGTGACGTAATTTGATTATTTTTCCCTCATTACTTATAACTTTGACAACGATACGATGCCCTCGATTTGACCTCGATCACTTACCTGGGGTGATTTATTGGTTCACATTTTTTTCCATCGAACTTTACACAATTATGGGTTCCAGCGTATCCAAATCCCATTTTTAAGAATCTCCATACAACTGATTCCATAGCTAGTATCTAAGTACTATATAATCCGGAAACTATTCAGCATCTGAGATTTTTTCAAATATGTCCTTAATTTCAGGAATATCTTTAATCAAAGTTGCACTCCTCAAAAATTATACCCATGCTGTTATTTCCGTTTTGCTACATACTTGAAGAATTCTCACTGTATGAAATTATATACATAACAAATTTACAATAACTTTCTTAAAAGAAAAGCACTCAGAAAAGAAACTTTGCCAAGTTAACAACAACAGCAACAAAAGAGTATTTAAATTTCACTAATTACAATTCATTTATTTACTTACTTATTATAAAAATTTCAACAAAACTTTACAAATTTTGCATATACTCACATTATATATACTTACAAAACAACAACACAAATGGCAGCGTAATAATGCTGCAATAATTTAGCAAAAACAATAACACACAACAACAAAAAAGTTATGAAGTTATTGTTTTGAACTGAAGATGAAAGAAAGAACATCTTGTTGCTGTTGTTATTTTGTTACTAGCTTCATGCTGCATCATACCAACACACACCGAGGTATGGATGTTACAAACAACATGAACAGCAGCAGCAGCAGCAGCAGCAAGAAACAGCATGTTAACAACGATAATGCCGTGAATAAATAATAACGTTAACAACATTACATATTAACTCGCAATTAAGTTAACGTTGTAATGTCTGCTGAAAGAAGAATCTCTATCTTTATTTCACTGCTTGTCTGTATGTTTCCATGCGCCTGACTGTGCTCGCGTATGTGGTGTGTGTGTGTGTGTGTGTGTGTGTGTGTGTGCACAGAGCAGCTGTTGTATGTTGCTCGTAGAAGCAGAGATGAATGTATTTGTGCGTATGAGTTGCCATTATTCCTAAACTTTTGAAATGCATTGAATTTGGAATTGTCATAGTTTGCCATAGCAATTGCTTATCTGTTCTGCATATCTGAATGAATATCATTATTAAAGGCTCAATTGTTGTTGGAAATTTTCACTCAGCTTTTTCTCATTAGAGATTTAAACTTTCATTTAACTTATATGTACCTAGCCGAAACAGTATTTCGCATATGTTTATTTCTTGATGCTTTTTTTTTTGTAACCACAGTGCGCAAATTAAAACTGCGAACCATTAAAAAACTATATACCCTGAAAAACAAAAAGGAAAAAATTTCTGCTACTGGCACAAATTTCCACACTTCAGAAGTTATTTTTTGTTTTTATTTTTCATTTATGCACTCTACACTTTTTGTATTTCAGCACTTCTTTCATACTTTACTCTCATAGTATGTATAACTATGTAATCGGCATCATCGTTATGTATTTTCATTTTGTGACTTTTTTTTCGTTGCTGCGTAGTACTTCCAGCGACAGCAGACAGTGGAACGAGCTTCTTAAAATTGGAGGCAAATCTTATGTCCGAACTTAAGTCGAACTGGTAGCAAGTCAATATTGCATTACGACTACAGAACATTAAATACAATTGCACCGAATTTACTGGCACTTAGAGTTTACGCAAATTCTACTGAATTTTTGCATTTAACAATTTGAATTGTTGAGTAAAATATTTAAAAATCCACTGGAACCTGAGATATAAGGAGGAAAGTTGGTTTGGATTGGATGCAGCTATTGCTAATGTATTCTGCAAAGAAGGCCGAAGTATATAAAGGCCTGCGAATATCGGAAGACGACTTTTTGGAATTGGAGTCTTATGCATTAAAGCTGGAGTGCAGTCAAGAGACTTGTAACACAACGAAGTTATACAGAACATAATAATATAAGGGAGTTGATTGAAAGTTTTGTTTAGTGGTACAACGTTGCGTATGAGTGATATCCATTTGACCACATGACTTCAATGCAGATCATTGAGCGTTAAGGCAAAGCTTTTCCCACAATTTAATGTTTGTCGAGTTTTTCACCACTGGCCAGCAACAAAATACATGTACAATTAAAATGAAAATAAACGACATAAAAACATATTACCACGTCTTGGCTTGTTGTTTCCAAACGGTTGTAAATGCAAAAGGTAGACCATAAAGGCATCAATATTTTGATACTTGACAAAATATTTTATTTGTTTGACCATTTGACCACATGACTTCAATGTAGATCATTGAGCGTTAAGGCAAAGCTTTTCCCACAATTTAATATTTGTCGAGTTCTTCGCCCACTGCCCAGCAACAAAATACATGTACAATTAAAATGAAAATAAACGACACAAAAACATATTTCCTTTTGAGAGCGGCTGCTGTGGTATACTTAGAATGGAAAAAGCACAAACGAATAAATGAGGAACACACAATTCACACACACACACACTCTCAGTCAACGATACATAAACACTTGCATACATGCATAAAATATGTATAAGTATATGTATGCATACACTGTAAAATTGCGTTTCTTAAAGCGGCATATGCCTCGAGTATAAGCCCAATGGGTACCCACTCGTATTGTACATATAGTCGATATTTCTATTTTGAAACTAATTGCTCTATACTATCACTGCTGCAACTGCAACTGCTATACATTCGCTGATGTTGCTGCAATTATTGTTTACTCTTAGTTGCATTCAATAGGTTATCGTTCATTGGTATCCCATGTGGAAAATTTGACGCCCTTCTACTTTGCTGTGCATCTAATGCTTTTATTTTAGGATACTACTACTACATAAGTGAAATTTTCAGTATGTTCTTAATACGTAGATATTAAGTAGAAGTGAACCATTTAATTTTATGTTATTTTCAATGGTTTCAATTATTGTAAGTAAGTTCAGCTGTAAAAAGGAAGCTGTTCTCATCATGGCATAATCTGATGTGCTGCTCATTGCCTTTGGGTTACTTTGTTCGGAATTTGCAATTTTCATTAAACACTTTTTCCTTCTATATTTTTTTTGTTGCTACTTTCATTTGCGTTTTAATTTCGAAATGAAATCGAGGTTATGAAATACTTTTCCAAAAACTCATTTGGCTATTCAAATTGGGAAGAAGGGGTGAAGGGGGTGGGGGAGGAGAGCGGCGAAGGAGCAAAAACGAATTGAAGAAAGGAGGTTTGTGTGTACTTGCAAAGAGTGCGAAAGTGTGCAAAACTTCTTTTTTAGCAATTGAAATTTTATATAATCATTACTTCACCAAAACGCCACCATTACCAACATCACCACTACAAAAAAAAAAAAAAAAAAAAAAAAAAAAACAACAACAAAATGTTAGTAACGTAAGCAACAGAGAGTAGCAGCGTAAAGCTAAATTGTTTGTTTGCAATTGTAGCAGAAGCGGGAAGAGCAAATGTAAAAGCTGCAATAACAACAGGAGTTAAGAAGTAACTACAGCAACATTTGCAGGAGGCGGCTGCTGTTGCTGCCTGATGCTTGGTGTTTGCTGTTCATATTTTTAGGTACTGCCAATGTTGTGTAAATAAATTTCTTCACTCCAAAGTTCACACCCAACTTTTTATTCGTATACATATGTATGTATGTATGCATACACAGGCACATTCATGCATATACATAGCCCCACCAACGCTAGCACACGTTCCTGCACATACTCGTGCTGCTTAATCGTTATTAAAGTTTTACTTCATGTGGCTCGACTTTTAAGGCATCGAAATTTTGATATTAAATTTCTTCTACCTTATGAGAATTTATTGTGTATGCAGACATAAATGTGATATTAGATTTTCTCTGAGCGAAAAATTATGTAAACCAACTGTGTTCATCTGTGCTCTGAATATAATTTTAAGCATGTTTCACATTTTCGCTATAAAATCATTTTACTTCCTATTTAATGTTGAGGTTGTTTTACGAGCAGTGAGGTACAGATTCTCTAATTTATATTAAACTAGCTGGGCTTCGTCCAGCGCTAGCCAAGTATGGGTATCAATAACACATTTGCAACTTTTTCAATTAAATTCATTTCATTTCATATTATGTACACGTGATCGGAAATGTGTAATATATTTTTGTTTTCCTTGGTTGCAAGCTGCTTAGAAACAGAAGTTTCATTTCAAAAAACTTTTATCTTTTTGTAGTGTAAAGCACTAAACCTAATTTAAACCTAATTTTTTATTAAAACAATTCTAAAAAACTTATCAACTTATTAATGAAAAAGAAAGAAAAAAAAATTAAAAATAAATTAGAAATAAATGCTTAACCCTCAAGGGTCGAAGGTACCCGGGTACCTAAATAGTTTTTAAACTGTGATATTTGCCAAAATATAGATTTAACGAGTCTAAGTTTTCGCCACATCTCCAGAAATTTTATATCGAGCCAAAAATGAATATCTATTTATTTTTTTTACAATAATTTCTTAGCACAACTGGCAAAACCTATCCATTAAGGGGCTGTAAAGGTACCCTGTAAAGGTGACTTTGATTTTAAAAATTTTTTATAATATTAAAAAACACATATATGATAACAAAAATTTATTGGAGTGTGCTAGCTTAGAGTGAAATTCGGCGAAGTTCTCTATTATGAAAACTTATATTTTGATTCATGAAGAAAGTAAAATTAAAAATACGTAGTTAGCAAAAAGAATTATGCTCTTCTTTTGCTTGTACTTGTTGTCACACATTGATGCGTAAAAGTGCTAAGTCCACAGATGTGTTTAAAATGTCAAATTTTACCAGAAACTGATAGGCAGGGCAGCGCCCTCTATCAATCAAGTTTGATTCATACCTGTAGATAAATATTTGCTACCCATTATTTATGTCTATATACATATGCATTCTCATTTATTTCATACTTGATTGATGGAGGGAGCTGCCCTTCATTTCCGTGACAATTTTCGTTGTACCACGATCGTCTTTTACCCCCTCGTAAATATTAAAACGATTCTTAAGATGTAAACTTCACAAAAGTTAATTTCTTATACATATCAACAAACAGAAACCTTTTGTGTTTACAAAAGCTCTTCTTCCTTAAACTTTTTTAGAAAGGCAGATTATTTGGAAAGAAGCAAACATTTCGTTAAAAACTAAACATTTTATGGCTATGTTGTAGGGCTCTACTTATGTCAGCGATTTGTGCGGGACCCAGAGAGTTGAAGCAACGATTACCAAGGAGGTTTCTTTAGACATCCTAAGGTCGCTGTGGCGTAGTGGTAGTGCGTTGGCCTGTTACGCAGAGTGTCAGGGGTTCGAATCTCGACATAGGCAAAATCAAAAAGTAGAAAATACTTCTTTTCTACACAACACCACGTCTTGGCTTGTTGTTTCCAAACGGTTGTAAATGCAAAAGGTAGACCATAAAGGCGTCAATATTTTAATACTTGACATAAATACTTCATTAATTTCTCAAATTACGTAAAATTACTAATTTCAAATACACATTACATATTAAGTAGGTACCCGCCATATAACGTTTAAAAATCCACTTTTTATTTTTAGGCTGTTGCCGAAAAATTTTATCGTCATTATCTGGTTTCGTAAATTTTTAAATCGCAATTTCTCTAAAAAATATTCACTAAAAAAACAGTACTAGAAGGTAACAGCAAATAGTAGCAGGAAAGTGGAAGAAAGTATGTAGTGGTGGAAAAGTAGTAGAAAACAGTAGTAGAAATGTAGTAGAAAAAGAATTGGCAAATAGTAGTAGAAAAAATAGTACGGAAAAACAGTGGAAAAGTACAATAGTAGAAATAGTATTAGAAATAGTACATAGTACTGGAATAGTAAATTTTCCCTTTACTGCACGAAAGCTATATCAAAATCAATCATCAAATAGTGAAATATCAGATTACATGACAGCTGTCATACCTTCATTTTACACCAACCTAAGTATGTATATTTTTCTGTTAGCATGGCATGTTCAAGTAACGTCATTATACCACACTTCATACTCAATCTTAGTATCATACCACAAATGGTTCCTGAGATGACAAATATAGGTTATATGGGCCGAACCCCCTTTTTCCATCACACCTCATTTTCACTTTATTAGCATTGCCAACAATGGCTATCATCTCTTTATCGATGTCTTGTGATTGCATTCCCTCTCTCATTCTCCCTCCTTCTTCCTGCCACCTATCAATCTTCCTTCCTTCCAAGCAACACAATGCTCTGAATTCATAAGGGTACGCCTTATTGGTTGAATGTATCAACAACAAAAAAATAATAAGACCTTGTGCCAAGTCTCGGTTCTGTCTTGGAAATAATTTCGGAGATATACGCAAAACAACATTAAGATTGTGTGGGAGATGCCACGCCCATTTCTTTAATTCTCCTTATGTATAACTTGAATCCTCTGCCAAATACCCATGGAAGTACGTAAGTAGTTTCATAAAGATGACGCAAAGATTCTGGAAGCTATTATGGTAAAACACAAAAAAGCAGACTAGTTGCAATCATTTTAATAAACGGTGTTTTTTTAGAAGTGTGGTTTTCAATCTGGCAATACTTTTTTCGGAGTTGGTCTTTTTGACAGCTGGCACTTGATTTATGCTCAGTTTGGTTTGCCATTTAATAATGAATAGACTCACTCCTGACCAACGTTTGCAAATCGTGCAAATTTATTACCAAATCGAGATGGCCACCGACCCCGATTTTCACAAGAAAATGTTGTTCAGCGATGAAGCTCACTTTTGGTTGAATGGGTACGTTAATAAGCAAAATTGTCGCATTTGGAGTAATCATAATCCACAAGCCATTGTTGAGACGCCATTACATCCTCAAAAAGTCACTGTTTGGTGTGCTCTATGGGCAGAGGGAATCATTGGTCCATATTTCTTCAAAGATGAAGCCGGTCACAATGATACAGTCAATGGGGAATGTTATAGAGCCATGATTAATGACTTTTTCGTGCCTGAATTGGAGGATGTTGATGTGGACGACCTTTGGTTCCAACAAGACGGCGCTACATGCCATACAGCCAACGAAACAATCAATTTATTGAAGGAAACTTTTGGTGAGCGCATTATCTCGCGTTGGTGGCCTGTGGCGTGGCCTCCAAGATCGTGCGATTTAACTCCGCTGGACTATTTTTTGTGGGGTTATGTGAAGTCGGTTGTCTACGCAGATAAGCTCGAGACGATTGACGCCTTGGAAGAGAATATTCGGCCCATTATTACTGACATATGGCCCCAATTGCTGCAAAAAGTGGTCGCAAATTGGGCCTCTCGGCTGGAATTTATTCGAACTAGCCACGGCGGCCACTTACCCGAAATCGTTTTTAAAACATAATGGCAAATACACCTTTCCCTAGGTTTGCGGGGTACTTGAGGTACTTGATTGGAATGGTTTCAATATTGCACGGTTTTTGTTTTAATCTTAAACAAAATACATTTTGGTTATTCTAGTCACCTTAACCCTTGTTGATATATTTTCGAATCTTAGTCCGACCATTTCGAACATCGGATCATGTAGTTCCTCACTCACTAAACCCCTCGCAATTTATGAATATTGTCATAGGTTAGGTTTAAGAACAGTTTTGATCGGATTAGCGATCTACCAGCAGCCTAATTGGCTTGAAACCGGACTGAAATCAGTTTATGTATATTTTTTACATATACCAAATTACATTAAGTACAAGGATTTGAAAAGAAATGCATTTTTCTCAAATTCCTTTTGCCAATTCCTTTGAAGAAGCATAACAATTTACAAGTAATGGAATTCAAAAAAGTTAAAAGTTAATTACATTACAGGGAAATTGAAAATTTCAATACAATTTACAATTTCATTCTGAAAATAAAAATTACAATTTGAGTTACTCAGTGGAATTGGAAAAATAATCAATTCGTTGAACATGGTTTAAAAGTAATCGATTCCAAATTACAATTACTTGTAATTCGTAATTATATGAGGATAATTTAATTACTAAAGTAATGATTCCTACCCAGCTCTTATTAGGGGCCAGAAGACTATTTTTTCGGCTCAAGCCATAACGACCGAGATGTGATGCTGTCATTACTGTTTGTCCAAGAGTGGTTGGTCATTTTTCTTCTTCTTCTAATCTTTTAATGGTGCAATAGCCCTAAGCCAAGCTTTTTCGCATCCACCCATGTTGTGCGTGTTATATTTGTACATGAATGGAAGGGACCTACAGTTTTATACTGAATACGAACGGCGAAGTTAAAAGCTTTTCATGGGTAATTTTTACTCTTGTTGGTTTTCCATTGCCGACCAAGAGGTGGTGCCGTGTAGGAAAATAGTTTTTTTTACTTTCCTTTGTCGATATTTCAACAACGGACCCTCTGCGTAGCACACTAACACACTACTAACTACATCACAGCGACCATATCAGTGGATGGTCACAGATTCCCCTATATTACCAATAACACTGTATAATTGTCCGCCCGCTGATAGTATCGTATCATCTGCCAAGCTCAGTTGTATTTCCCAATCCTTATCGTTCCTATATCGTTCTTCTTCAATCTCGCTATGTCCAATAACCCAGCATACCGTGATCCTGTGGGATCGTATTGCCTTCAGCAATATAAAGTAGGTGATTGAATCGATTTCATAGCTGCCTGGCTATTCATGAAGAAAGCGATGCTCCATAAAATCAATTACTTTCTATTATCGTATGATATACGAGTTCTTAGATACATCATTCTTAAAGTTAAGTAAAACTTAACTTAAAACTTATGTATACCATACAAACATAAAAATATTTGACTACAATTTATCATTCTTTGAACTCTAACTATGCATTTTCAACGCAAAGTATAGCACGATAAAGTAGCAATAACTATCTCATTGAAATATTCCTAACAATTTTACTACAACATCAAGGAAAGAATGTCTTTATTGTTATTTTTATGGAAGCTTTATTGCATCTTTCTTCCGAATATATTTATTTTTCGAATATTTTTTTCCCCTAACTATGATGCCAATAAATTTCGTTGAGATAGTAGGTATCATTGGTTGGTACTCGCAGCTAAAAGCAAATCTAACAACATACTTACATACATATTTTGCTTCCACATACCATAAAGCGATGATATTGCAGTTTTTACAGGTGTTCAGGAGTTATTCTTTTTTTATTTGAGGGGGAAGGGTGGCAGGAATATTTAAGAGTAGGAAGGATGTGTTATCTTGGTATCGCCACCAACAGGAAAAATAGAAATCGCACAAACAGGAAAATCAGCCAGAGCAGACAACACCTTATAAAGGTTGTACGTAGTATGGCAGTTTATATGTGTATTTGATATTACTCAAGCAGAAAAGAAAGATGTAAAATATATCTTTTGAAATTTGAGGTAAAATAGAATTTAGCATAAACTTATTATTACTATTATAAATTGATTCGAAATATTTTCTTCTATAGAACTGGACTGTATCATAACGATATGATCAGTGTTGAAATCTTCGAATTAGTGAAACGCTACCATATGCTAAAAGAAGCAAATAATGGAAGAACAGAACGAAAAGTTTTTATGAGAATGAATCCACGTTTAGCAACAGTATCTCCATTAAAACACCGTGGAATAAAAATAAACTTTTTTCGCCCAAGAAGTAAGTGTTCTAAAGGGTGCATTTTTTGCTACTTGTTTTTTGGCGTTAATATTTCTGACAGTGCCGTGTAGGTGTGGTCGGTGTGGTCGCTGTGGCATAGTGGTAGTGCTTTGGACTGCTACACAGAGTGTCCGGGGTTCGAATCTCGGCACAGGCAAAATAAAAAAATAAAAAGGAGAAAAAAATAATTTTTCTGCACCGCACCACCTCTTGGCAGGCAATGGCAAACCTACAAGAGTAAAAATTGCCTATGAAAATCTTTTCATTTCGCCATTCGGATTCGGCATTAAACTGTAGGTCTCTTCCATTCATGTACAAATATAACACGCACAACATGGGTGGATGCGAACAGCTCGGCCTAGACCCTCCATGGGCTGTTGTGCCATTATAAGTAAAAGTAAGTAATTTCTGACAGTTCACACGTGGTTCTTGACATGTGTCAAACTAAAAAAATGCTCAGTTTGGTTTGCTATTTCATCATGAATAGACTTACGCCTGAACAACGTTTGCAAATTATTGAAATTTGTTATCAAAATTGTCTTCAGCGACGAAGCTAATTTTTGGCTCAATGGATATGTGAATAAGCAGA
The DNA here is from genome assembly GCA_958295655.1 of Palloptera scutellata. NCBI lineage: Eukaryota > Metazoa > Arthropoda > Insecta > Diptera > Pallopteridae > Palloptera > Palloptera scutellata. The sequence goes on along the minus strand of OY282449.1, from coordinate 63,023,416 downwards.
ATTGCCATATTTGGAGTGAAGTTCAGCGAGAGGCAATTCAGCAGCTACAAATGTTTGGTTCAGTTTATGGGTAGGCGGCATCATTGGGCCGTACTTCTTCAAAGGCGATGAAGGGCGCGACGTGACGGTCAATGGAGAAAGGTACCGGTACCGTTCGATGATAACAGACTTTTTTTTGCCGAAAATGCAAGAATTGGACTCGGCCGACATGTGTTTTCAACAGGACGGTGCCACATGCTACATGCCACTCTGCACGCGAAACCATGCGAGTGAAAGCAAAAAGGTTGGCCTATGCCCTCATGGGCTGTTGTGCCACTAAAAGAAGGTGTGATTTGACCCCAGTAAACCATTTTTGTGGGGCTATGTTAAGTCTCTTGTCTATGGGGACAAGCCAAGCATGATTACTGCTTTGGAAGCCAACATTGAACGCGTCATTGGTGATTGGTGAGATTCCGGCCGAAATGTGTGAAAAAGTGTACCAAAATCGGACCTTCAGAATGGAGCACTTGAAGCGTAGCCGCAGGTAACATTTAAGTGAAATTATCTTTAAAAAGTAAATGTCAGGAGTTGATTTATCGATGTAAATAAAAATTTCATTCACTTTTGTAAAATGTCAGTTGTTTTTGAATTATCAAAACCAAGCTCTTAAAAAATTACTCTTTAGATTTATTTTGTTTTGCTTAACAAGATTTAGTGATGTCAGTTCAGTACAGGAGCAACAGGAGCACATTTTTGCTAGAGGATCAGATGAAATTTATACCATTGACATCTTTTTGTATCGGGACAGCGTTTTTTCTGCTAATGACAGTTAATCAGAAGGGCAGTTATCAAAAAGTGAGTAAAGCACCTTCTGCTACGTTGCGAACATCATCAATTCAGCATTGATATCATCTAGAAGTACTGGGTGGTTTTGCATAATAGATATGAAACCTGATTAACAGCGGTAGACGCAATGTTAAGGAAATCATAAACTATTTGAAAAATTTGTAAATCAATGAGTGCGTCGATAAAAAACTGCTAAATGCCCGAATATGATCGGCAGCGACAAGCTCCATCTGATCTTTTGAAACCTATAAAATATTCGCAATCATTATACTCAAAATTAATAAGCCATGCGATGCAGAAGGATCTAGACGAGATTTGTCCTCAGGAGTTGGGCTTGAATTCTCCAGCAAACGGAAGGCGAGTCCACCTTAAACACATATAGAAATAAAGCATTTGAAATCAACACATAGGGTGTACTCCGGTGAAAGCAGAGCATTGTGTTGATTGGAAGGAAGATTGATAGGTGGAAGAAGGAAGAAGGAGGGAGAATGGATGAGGGAATGCATTCACTTTACTTACTTTTACTTTTAATGGCACAACAGCCCATGGAGGGCCTAGGCCGAGCTTTTCTCATCCACTCATGTTGTGCGTGTTGTATTTGTACATGAATGAAAGGGACCTACAGTTTAATGCCGAATCCGAACGGCGAAGTGAAAAGCTTTTCATAGCAATTTATACTCTTGTAGGTTTGCCATTGCCTGCCAAGAGGTGGTGGCGGGTGCCGTGTAGAAAAATTATTTTTTCTACTTTTTGATTTTGCCTGTGCCGAGATTCGAACCCCGGGCACTCTGCGTAGCAGTCTAGCGCACTGCCACTACGCCACAGCGACCACTGCAGTCACCGGATACCGATAAAGAGATAAACATTACATTGAACACTGAGGAAAATCTCAGAGCGAAGCAAAGAAATTGTAAAAATAATACCCGATGTTGTAGCTCTATTAAAGATTAAAGCTCTTACTTACTTACTTAGTTGGCGCTACAACCGATGATCGGTATTTTAACGTGGTGGGTTCCAAGCCCGACGCACAACCATTCATTCAAGGCCATGGAGAAGCCCACCGCACACATTAGTTAACTCACTGACGCTTATCAGATCGCTATCCAGTAGACGCCACGAGGAGGCTGTGTGTCGACTTGAAACGTAGAAGCACAAGGATCGACCATGGACGCACCTGCGACTGTCACGAACTTTACCTTGTGTCCTACGCCCCAGCCCCTCCAACATTAAAGCTCTATGTTCAACTAGTTAGCATTTAAGTAAGTAGTTGAAATTGAAGCTGCAGAAAAGGGAAGGCAAATAGAAGTAGATCGGTATTTGTACATAGGTAGTACATACGAGTATGTATGAGTGATATAAAATGTATGCATATTCAAAATGCATACGCTTGTATGTATGTATGTGTTTTAGGCATCCTAACATGAAAATTTGTAATGATATGTGTATGTATGTATGTATTCCAGATGAACATAAGTTTTTATGTATGTACTATGTTGTTGGAATTTGTATATGTTACAATAGAATTTGTGTAATTTCGCATGTTTCATGTTCAACAGAATGTTGCAGCGCAGCAACAAATAATTAATGCTGAATTCATGCGAATTTACATTGCACATCCATATGTGGATTTCTGTTGTAAGTTTTTAATGCTAAATTTTTTGAACAAGATTTTGGAGAACATAGAAAAATGTTGTACGAATATGTTGTAGATAGTATTTAGGTGATATGTTGTACAAACATACATTTCTAACATGTAACCATTTACAAGATTAACATTTCACTCAGGCTTAGAGATCGTTTCCCTACCCAGTGCCACACTTGAGTTTAACCTGCTAATCTACAGAAGGAGTCATTTTCCTGCCCTGCTCTAATTTAATTAACGTCAATGCCAAAGTCATTTCGATATCAGTAGATACTGGTGGTGGTGGTGGAAGTAGTAGCTACTCTATTCCCTTCCTTGCTACGTTCCTTCCTTTATGCATCTTTCCTCTACATGCATGCATGTAGCGACACTAACGCAGTGTGTGTGTTCCTGCTCTGTGTGTTCCTGCTTAAGTTGCATTAGCTTAACTTAATGACACTTTAGCTGAATGAAACAGTACGAAATGCATGTAAAAAACACGCGTACATACCAAACACAAACGAAAGCAAGAAAAGTTAATACATTATCGAGTAGAGCGGATGTTGCAACCGGACGGATATGCACAGTTGCACAGTTCAGGAAGAAGGAACAGGATGAAGGAAAAACCAGAAAAAATCAAAATGAAAATGTTTAAAGTGAAACAAAGTGCAATTTCATATTAAGTGTGCTTCATCTCGCAGAAAGTTAATTTAGAATCCATCGTCTTCATATTATTCTTTGCTCCCCTGTGTATTGCCAGAGGCGGATATCTAGCGCTCTCCTACCTCTTGCCTCTACCTACTGCGTCATAGTTGAAGGCATGGCAATTTTTTTCTTTTCACGGTAGAAATGAAAATGCTTTGAATGAAATGCTTATGCACTTGCGATATGGTCCATTATTCTGATTGAACCATTGAGCGAGAAATGAAAGATTGTCGCAGCGAGAGCACAGTAGTCGTTGAAGAAGGAATGACAGAACGAGATGAAGGAAGTGGAAGAGTGCAAAGAGTGAGAGAGAGATAGAGACATGAAGTGTGGAATATTTTATTATGCACGTACAAAAGGTGAGTAAGTGATTTCAATTTACTTATGGTGGAGCGAAGAAAAAGCATGCATATTGGTTTGAAGAAAAGCGGAAATTAAAGTGCGCCCTTGAATGTATACTAAAATGAAGAGACCAAGTTGTTTTTAATAACAACAACAATATTCAGCAATAAGCATTGAAAATGACTTAAATGTGAATTAATTTAGTTGACTGCTACACGAACAACATGCTTGCACCACTGAACCATGCCTACTTCGTTTGTAACTACGTAGTTATGGAAACAACTCTTCAATGGTAGTAAAATACTCTTAACCATGGCCCAAGGTGTTGAATAGTTTTTGCGAACTTTGAATGATACCCGATAATACCCGAGAAAGTTTGTTTCAAACTTTCAATTTTTTTTAATTTCATCCTTAAGTGTTCCGATTAATCTTTCCGACCAGGTACATAAAAAATTTAATCCAAGTATACTTTAGAAAGGTTTAAACACTATATGGTATAAGGAAAAAAAGCAAGTAAAAGTAAATGAGATACCGTGGGATTAGCTTACCCGCTGTTGCCACGGTACCGGGAACTATGCCTGAAATCCATTTTCGCACGGGTATGGTTAAAAAAGTCATTCCGAAACCAAACATTAACAGAGCTTTGAGTCTAGATGGAATCTCAGCCTATGTACTGTAGAAAGGGTATTAGATGAAATTATAGGCTACGTACTGGAGAAATGTGCCACTGCCACACTGCGATACTTCTGATGAACACACTATCAATGCTGTAATTTCGCATGGTTTGGGTTTTGCATTTTTTCTGATGCCATTATCCACAAGAGGAAAAAATTAAACAAAAAACCCCCACCCCCCCTTTGGGGTATTCTGGATCGGCGCCTGTATACGAGGGTAGATCACTAAGTACCCGTGTGTGAAGTGTGAAGACAGGTGGCGTTGCTCTCCAAATTGTTCTTTATTTTTATTCACGACCTTCTATCATTAACTCTTAACACAATATAATCCTTTGCAGATGACAGCAAAAATTGAAAATAAACTGAAAATATGCTGTAGTACTTAAATATGCTGCCAAAATCAATCACGACCTTAACTTAGTTGACGAGTGCGGTGGTCACGAGAAACGTGTAGAGTTTAGTGCTCGAAAAAGACAATGTTGTCTGTTGCCACATAAGCGAGGATATTCCCCTAATCCCCAGAGCATGGGTGCTGTGGATTGTGAAGAGTTGGTCGGATGAAGTAATTTACGTTAAAATCGTAAGCAGCTAGAAGTAGCTAAATCCTTGAAATGTTTACAATGATGATGAAAAAAAAATGTGTGTTGCTGCCTGAATTCTGCACAATCTACTCTCAACTGCTGGATCGTATTGAAATCTGCATTAGCAAACATATCGAGGAGGTACCTGGTTTTCTTGCAACCTTAGGGTATCGTCGTAATATGGGTTGCATTACTTTATTTTATCGTTGTTTTAATGGACAATGCTCTCGTGATATTTACGATTAAATCCCATCAGCGCATACTTTTGCACGACCAACTAGAATCTTACGTAGGATTCATTGTGTCTATGTGAAGGCTGTATCACTACGTACAACACACAACAGAGACAATTCGGTTTTTAGCTCGTGCAGCTGGTTTGTGGGGTAATCTTCCAGCGAATATTTTCCCCTTATCCTATGACATTACTGAGTTCAAGGCTTCTCTGAATCGTCATTTTTCTATCCTTAGCCTCCCAAATATTTTAATTAATCTTTTAGTCATTAGCACATTGCTTTGCTTGATTAAGGGACACCCTCTGCGTGTTGGTGTTAAAAAAAAATAAAAATAAAATATTAAAAATGCAAGAATCTTCTGCATATGGCTATTTTTTTTCCTTCCATTTGCCTTTATACTTTTGATATGCTTTAGAAAAAGGGTCTACAAAGTGTAATAGACCTTGCCTTATGTCGGTTGATTTAGCTAGTGTGCATGCTTGCTTTAACCTGGTACTGTGCTCGCCGGAGGGGTGGGTACTTGCAGTCAACTGTCGAGCTGTTGCACATAAGTGCTATCTATATACAAGATTTTCATGCACGTACAATTTTGCCAGTAAAAGAAGGGGAAAATGAAAGATGTAAGTGGTCAACATATGTAGATGATATTAGTGTAGTAAATCGACTTACTACTAGAACGCGATCAATGCAGAAGCACAGCTGTTAATGCTTCGCTACTCTCCCTTTCCCCACCATCAGAGTAGAGTTACTCTCTCCAACCCAACCAAATCCAACTAACGGTCCATCAACAAATTCTCTATATTTGCTTAACTACTCTTTATTCATTATCTATTTTTTGTTGTAGTTTTTTCTTATTTACAGTACTTAGCACTATCTCTAACATTTTTGAAAAGAGATTTAAGGTTACGATCCCTTAAACTACTCCCACAAATATACTAGCAATTAGGGGTATTCGATAAATATTCTGAACATTATTTAAGGTTTATCATTAATTTTTAAATTAATTATTACCTTGCAAGAATTTTAAGAATAAGTAATTAAAACTTGAAAAAGAATATATATATATATAAAATTAAACGGAATTTAACCAACTAAATATTAAAATTACGATATAATTAATAGAAAAGAAAATAGTTTTACTTTCACTTACATGTTTTGCGTGTATCCATCGATGTTAGCGCTAACAGGACTGGTTACGAATATTGTTTCAAAATATGTGTAGATAAGTACTCTTAATATTAGGGTTCAATTAAATTCATAGTGGCACAGGGTGAAAATCCAATTAACCTACGTGCATCTTTCTGATTAATTACTTATTCTTTTACACATTTTGATTTAATGCAAATTATTATGGAAAATACTAGAAATTATTTACATTTAATTCTTTTGTCTTTTTTTTTATCTTCTTTAACTTATTTATGAATTCTTAAACTTTAAACTTAAAAATGTGGGACTATTATTGGTATGCGTGCAATCACGTCATGAACCTTAAGACTCAGGCAACCGTGTTGGAAGACCCCATAGTCTAGTACTAGTTATGTATATTGCACGTGATGATAATGCGGGAATAGGTCCGGGTAAAGGTGTATGTGTGGTTTCTGCTTTTGAAGACCAAAACCCAAATGTGCGAAAATGTATGCTTTAAGCTGGTGCAAGCTAAGACGCACGCACTGCACGCATGCCTCAACGTAGAGTGGAGTTCACACTGTAGTGGTGCTCCGCTGTTCTTGCTTGTGCGGATATTGTCCACCAATGGCCCAGATCCACAAAATTTTATTTCAAGATCCGCAAAATACTATCTAAAATTAAATAATTTTTGTACTCTAAACTATGCTCACCAATAATTACTATACCTTCTATTTCTGATGTTTAATCCTGAACACAATTAATGAATTTAACTAACCACGTGGTTTGACTCTTCAGAAAAATCCACTGATCTATTATGGTGTATATGTACCATTCGGTTTGAGGTTCACAGCAAAAAGAAAAAGTTTTGATTCTCACGATTCTTCTTAGGTTCCGCTATCTCAAATTAATTTGTTATACATACTATTGAGTATATAAGAATTTACAGTTCTTCGGAGTAATTCGACTTAACACTTTCACCCAGCATACATTACGACTAACACAAAGTTTTTATTTTTTTCCCCCCTTCTGACACGATATAAATAAATCTGAACAAATGTATGTGTGTATATAAAAATCTTAAGTTTGAACAATTTTATGGCGTCCATCACAAAAGTCGTAACCTTTTGAATTTACACTAGGGTCGCTCCTGAACTACACGAATTATAGGACCTGTTTTTCATGAGTTATTTAACCAGGTTTATTGTACATAAGTAAGATAAAATATAATATATGTATATGAGTAAACATAAATTTTAAAAATATATTTTTTCCGGAAAGGGATGAGAAATTTGCAAAAGTTTAAGTGCAAATTAATCTAAACCCGGCCGCAATAACGAAAAACTAAGTACGCCATCGTGATTTATAAAAATGATGTTAAAGGCGTTTGACGTAAACAAATAAAAAAAAAAAAAATTGTCGGGGAGGGGAGTAGTGTAAATAACAATATTGAATCAAATATGAAGCAATTGTGTTAAATCAAACACTTCTGTGTGTATTTTTATTCAATTGTGTATGTAATTTTTACAAAAAACATGAGTGCTTACATTCAATATTGATAATTTGATATCCATAAAGAGAACACAAAAATAATAACTGCACAAAATTATATTATATTTTCATAAAATAATTTTTAATAGTCAATACAAAACAGTGCACAGAATTTATGGTAATCTGAAATTGTATAAAAAATGGCAAACCTGCAATTTATTACCACAGCATACCATAACGCATGAACAACCACAAAGCAGCTCAGCACCGCACGCTGAGTACGAACTGGTGCAGTGAGCGCAAAAAGTGGCAATTCAATAATGCAATGATAATTTTATTTTAAAGCAAAATAGAGCACTGCTTGAATTGGCAGTGCTGCCATGCAGGCGGCATCATTGCAGTTGGTATAAACATTTTGCGTGTGGCAAACCATGAATTGGATTTTTGGTGGTTTGTTGGGGCCACTGCTGCTACAGTATGTACATGCATATATCTCCACATGTTTTATCTTTCATTCTCCACCCTTTTAAACCGCCTTTAGTTTTTTGTTTTTTGTAAGCAAAGCTAAAATGAAACTAGGTCAGTTAGTACAGAAGAAATAAGCAAGCGAAATTATATAAGAATGAGTTGTATGCAGTTGGCAAGTTGGCACATTAACCCATAACATTCACGTATTTATGATTGTAAGATACTGGCAAACTCACACATACGTATAGAGAGTGACGTAGTAACTGCTTTACTGGGAATACGATTCTACCTACTGGGGCAGCAACTGCTGCTTGTGATATGTAATAGGAACCACGTATGCTGGGGTTTTAACTTAAACAGATTAAAAGTCTACGAAGGATATCTTACGGGGATATTTTTGTCTGTTTTATTCTTATATACGCAGCTTTTTATTTCCATTTCCATCCAATAGAGAAAAATACAATATTTATGTAATGAATGCGTGTTTGCATGTGTGCACTGCTTTATTACATTCTCATGGCGGAAGTGTAGCATACTTTTTGGTGTTTCTGACAAAAAATCATCATCCAGCCACTTAGTTATATTTACAATGCTATTTCACTTTCAACTTACTCCGTTCCTTTCCCTCTCTGCTACTAACTAATTGTAAATTTTCTTTAAACAAGTGCATGGGTTGTTTTTTATTATTTTTAAAGTAAGCTTCTCAAGTAATACTCGTGTATTATAACCGCACACACAATGATAGCCACAAACACTTACCCATCTACATTCTACTGTGTATATTAGCACTTTATCACACACAAGCACACACACACACACAAGCACACACACACACACACACACACACACACACACACACACACACACACACACACACACACACACACATACAAACATACAATAACGCATACTCGAGAAAAATAGAATCCAAAGTTAACAAAGTTGCAGACGGTTATCATCCCGAGTGCGGTGAAATAGTTCCCCCAGAAGCAAACGACATTTTTTTTCTCACTTCCTGATTTCGTTTTTACACTCTTTTGAATGTTCGTTTGGTGTGCACGTGGGGATGCACAGTGCAGATATATAGATGCATGCATGTATGCAGTACAACGACACAGATGCACACATTTACAGATACGAGTATATGTAAGTCGTCTGTGTAAAGTTTGCAAGCGTTACAAGTGTGTAAAAAGTTTTCAATGAACAAAAGATTTTTATCTCGGTTTTTTTTTCATTGTTTCTTTTTTTTTACATGCCATCGTTTGTGGTTCTGTTTATGTATAACATAATATGTTAAAATGAGACAGAAAGACAGTTCTTTTTTCCATTTTATTCCAATTTAGCTGTAGGTACTCGTTTTCATTTCTGAAACGACCTCGTTCAGTTAATGAATTTTTTCGAATAAGCTATGAGAAATTTCTTTACACTAACATTAAATCTTGTAGGGTCTTAATGAAATTTCTCTAAACTATTCTAAATAATCATTTTCCTCATTGATAAATTAAATAATTCAGTACTAAGAAAACCCAAGCAAGGTAAATTGAACGAAAAGCAAAACCGTAAAAATGCTCATACAACAGCGTTTGGTGAATGAGCGTGAATTTACAAATACAATTGAATCAAAAATGCGACCTCGTTGGCGATAAAATAATCAATAAATTTACTTTATCAGATTTTTATAGTGTGGTTGTTGTTGTTATAATTTTAAACTGATTATGTTAATGCAAGTAAAAAAGCTCATCCTACAATGACAACAAGACGACTCATGAAAGCCTATTCCGCTTTGAAAACGTTGCCAATTTTGTTCGTTTTCTTCATTGTTACACCATTCATTTTGTGTCAATTTTTTTATTATAAAGTTTGCATACTTTAAGGCTAAAATTTTACATTCATAGGAAAGAACTGCCATACTCAATTCTTCTCTTGTCATGTTTCAATAAATAGATTAAGTGAAACGACACATTTGGGACATGATAATCGGTCAGGGAAAAATCGTAAAATAACAATGTAGAAAAGTTGCTCCTCACTCCAATAAATACAAGAAGGAACTACTTCTTGAAATCATACGATATCTTCAAGTACCTTGAGGGGCTCGAAAGTAGTGAAACTTAGACCATAAATATTATTGTTGTTTAATTTTTGAGCCAAAAACTTTTTAGTTCCTTTTTACCAATCTAAATTAATGCAAAAAGAGTTTTTCAAATCGGAAAATGTTTATTGGAGCTGAAAGATGGCATTTGTTCAAGGTTTTTAGAAATTCAGCAAAAATTTAATGAAAAGTTTAAATCTTAGTCGTGAATTTTGATAAACAATATGCGAAATGAAAAATTTTTTTGCATCAAGTTACTAAAAATTTTGCAAACCACACATTTATTGATGACAATATTTTGGTAAAAGTTATTAGGTTTACTGAAAGGAATAAGGCAGTGGCCAGATATTAGGGATCAATTTCAATTTTTCAAATGGTAATATATAAGGAAAGTTAATTAGATTTGTTTCCTCTTCTTTGTGTCCTTGTTCGGCATTTGGCGGCGACAAGCTTCGCAAGTTTTTTTCTAATCGTTGTTAGGTCACGATTTACTCAGTGACATTTCTTCTGTTGTATTCACCAGTGGTGAATATGCTGACTGAGAACGTCGAAAGATTTTTCTTAGAAAATTTTTACTGTTGGACATTGCAAATTTGGTTGCATTTTAAAGGTAATACTACAACTAAGAAAACCGTCAAAAAGAATAATCATTGCGGGTGCAAGAGCAGCACAAAGTTTTTTTTAGTTTTTCACTCAGAAATTGATGAACATAATTTTTATTCCAAATACAAATTCTTCATTCTTTTTATGTAAAGTTAGGTATTTTTGAAACTAGAAAACTTAAAACTCACTAATTTTGGAGAGAAAATCTAGAAAATATTTGAAGATATCTTCTTGAAGTTTTTCTCAATTTTAGTTGGCCCCTTTATTTATCAGAAAAATAATACTCTGCTTTTTCTGCACAGCAGATAAGTACGTATGTATTTAAATTTGAAAATAGGTCTGAAAATAGGTCGACAAAAAAATAATTGTTAACCCTAGAAGTATGTAATCATGCATGCCAAAAGTTACATTCATTAATATTAAAGGGTGTTTTTTTTTAGAAGTGTTGTTTTCAATCAATGGTAAAATATAAGGAAATACTTTTTTCGGAGTTGGTCTTTTTGACAGCTGTCACTTGATTTATGCTCAGTTTGGTTTGCCATTTCATAATGAATAGACTTACTCCTAAACAACGTTTGCAAATCGTGCAAATTTATTGGACGCACGCTGCGTTCGGTCGACATAATCGCCCAGCAGAGTCGGTAATTCGAACAAGCATGGATAAGATTCACACCACGTTTACTCTAGTAGATAATGTGAATCCTCAGAGACGCCGTACATTGCACACCGAAGACGCATACTGTGGAGCAGAGTATCGCAGAAGACCCGAATGAGTCCATCCGCCATCGCGCGCAACAATTTTAGCTGTGCCCATCCTCTATATAGAAGATTTTGTGGAAGGATCTTGGTTTGCGATCTTACAAAATCCAACTCGTACAAGAATTGAAGCCGAACGACCATCAAGCTTGTCGCACGTTCGGTGAATGGGTCCAAAACGAGATGGCCACCGATTCCGATTTTCACAAGAAAATTTTGTTCAGCGATGAAGCTCACTGGGGGGCCTGGGGCGTAGGACACAAGGTAAAGTTCGTGACAGTCGCAGGTGCGTCCATGGTCGATCCTTGCGCTTCTACGTTTCAAGTCGACACACAGCCTCCTCGTGGCGTCCTGGATAGCGATCTGGCAACCGTCAGTGAGTTAACTAAAGTGTGCGACGGGCTTCTCCATGGCCTTGAATGAATGGTTGTACGTCGGGCTTGGAACCCACCACGTTAAAATACCCACCAATGAATCCTCCAAATAAGCCTCGGACTATACAGGAAATGCGATGGACGGGACAGGGTTGCTCCAAAAGAGCATCCTGTGATATCTACTACAGCTGTCATGCGTCGAGACACGAATTTGGTGTTGGATTTGTGGTTGGGAAGAGACTGCGTCATCTAGTCTCGAGGTTCACGACCGTGAACGAGCGCCTAGCCACTATCCGCATCAAGGGAAAATTCTTCAACATCAGCCTAATTTGTGGCCATGCCCCGACGGATGAGAAGGATGAAACGACCAAAGATGACTTCTACGAGCTCCTCCACAAAGCTTATGAGCATTGCCCCCGCCACGATGTTAAAATCGTGTTAGGCGACTTTAATGCCAAGGTGGGCAAGGAGAGTCTCTTTGGTCCGACGATCGGAAAATTCAGTCTACACGACGAAGCCACCGATAACGGTATGAGACTGATCGACTTCGCCGCGGCACGAAACATGACAGTTAGTAGCACCAGATTCCAACATAAAGATATCCATAAGGCCACTTGGCTGTCCCCGAGATCAAAACACACGAAACCAAATTGATCACGTTGTGATCGACGGAAGGCACGCTTCCAATGTACTAGACGTACGCACAATACGTGGTGCAAACATCGACTCAGACCACTACTTGGTGGCAGCCAAGGTCTGCACACGTATATGTGTAGCAAATCGCGTACGGATAGGTACAAAGAGAAAGCTGGATGTCGAAAAGCTGTAATCACAACAGACAGCCAAAGTCTTTGCCAACCAACTTGCACTTCTCCTTTCGCAAAACACCCCTCACCATGATGATATATGCGCACAGTGAACACACATTTCCCGCTCTATGCGTACGGCTGCCGAAGAGGTGTTAGGCTACCACCGTCGACGGAGATATATGTGGTACGACCAAGAGTGTCGCGATGCTACTGAAGCAAAAAACGCAGTCTACAGAGCCACCCTGCAGTCAGTTGCAACGCGAGCTGCTAAGGAGCGATACAGAAAGTTGAGAAGGGAGGAGAAACGTCTTTTCAGGCGCAAGAAAAGAGATGAAGAAAGACGCGAGTTCAATGATATCGAAATGTTGCGGGACAGGAACGAGGTCCGAAAATTCTTTGAAAGAATAAGACGCCTGACTCTTGGTTTGAAGACCGGGGCCTCTTCCTGCAAGGATGATGACGGATATCTGGTGACAGATGTCCAGGGCATAATGAGATTATGGAGGGGGCACTTTTCGAAGCTGCTTAATGACAATGACGGCGATAATCCCGCCACTGCGGAATCTACTCCGGAAACCCCAATCACTGACGGCGTTGAAGTGCCGCCGCCCGACTATGAGGAGTTCTTAACAGCCATTGCTCGACTGAAAAACAATAAGGCTGCAGGTGCAGATGGCCTGCCTGCTGAGTTGTTTAAGACCGGCAGCGAAGAGCTCAAAAAAGCATGCATGAGCTTCTATGCAGAATATGGTCGGATAAAAGCATGCCAAGAGATTGGAACCACAGCGTACTCTGTCCAATCCATAAGAAAGGTGATTCCACGATCTGCGCCAACTGCCGTAGGATAAGTCTTCTTAATATTGCATATAAGGTTCTATCGAGGGTACTGTGCGAAAGACTGAAACCCATCGACAACAAACTACGCCAAATCCTGGAAAAGACCAGAGAAAAACAGATCGACACCCATCATCTATTTGTCGATTATAAAACCGCCTCCGACAGCACGATTAGGGATCACTTGTACGCCGCAATGTCTGATTTTGGTATCCCTGCAAAGCTCATTCGTCTTTGCAAAATGACACTGACCAACACCACCAGCGCAGTGAAAATTAGGACAGACCTCTCCGCACCATTTGATAGAAAAAGAGGTTTCAGACAAGGTGACTCCCTATCGTGCGACTTGTTTAACTTTATGCTGGAGAAAATAATTCGAGCTGCGAACATTGACATCTCTGGCACTATCTTCTACAAGAGTGTCATGCTGCTAGCATACGTCGATGATATTGACATCATTGGCAAAAACGCTCGAGCAGTCAGTGCAGCATTCTCCAACCTGGAAAGGAAGTTTCGTCGAGTTGGTCTAGTGGTGAACGAGAACGAGGACAAAACGAAATACCTTGTGTCAACAAACAAAGAGTCACAGCGTCTTGGACAAAATGTCACTGTTGACAACTATACTTTTGAAGTCGTCAAGGATTTCGTTTATCTAGGATCCAGCATAAACACCAATAATAACGTCAGCCTTGAGATCAAGCGGATACTAACTTTTGCCAACAGGTGTTACTACGGACTCAGTAGGCAATTGAGAAGTAGAACTTTCTCTCGACCGACGAAAATAACTTTCTATAAGTCCCTCATCCTTCCCGTCCTTATGTATGGCGCAGAGACGTGGACATTGACCATCAATGATGAGAGGCTGTTGGCTGTTAGGATCGTTTGAGAGGAAGATACTCCGTAAGATGTAAGGTCCACTATGCGTGGACGACGTGTATCGAATAAGATGGAACGATGAGATGTACGCTGACACTGACATAGTCAAGTGTATAAAACTCCAGCGGCTTCGCTGGCTGGGTCATGTTGAGCGAATGGAAGAAAGCGCTCCGGCTACAATGGGGACGGTGTTTTATTCGAACCACGGTGGAGGAACACGCAGAAGGGGAAGTCCTAATCTCCGTTGGAAAGACGAGGTACAGGGCAACCTGACTGCACTTGGCCTTATCAACTGGCGCCAGTGCGTGCATAGCAGAGGCGACTGGCGAAGCTTCATAGAGGCGGCCAAGACCGATTATCGGTTGTAGTGCCAGTTAAGTAAGTAAGTAAGTAAGTAAGTAAGTAAGTAAGTAAGTAAGTAAGTAAGTAAGTAAGTAAGTAAGTAAGTAAGTAAGTAAGTAAGTAAGTAAGTAAGTAAGTAAGTAAGTAAGTAAGTAAGTAAGTAAGTAAGTAAGTAAGTAAGTAAGTAAGTAAGTAAGTAAGTAAGTAAGTAAGTAAGTAAGTAAGTAAGTAAGTAAGTAAGTAAGTAAGTAAGTAAGTAAGTAAGTAAGTAAGTAAGTAAGTAAGTAAGTAAGTAAGTAAGTAAGTAAGTAAGTAAGTAAGTAAGTAAGTAAGTAAGTAAGTAAGTAAGTAAGTAAGTAAGTAAGTAAGTAAGTAAGTAAGTAAGTAAGTAAGTAAGTAAGTAAGTAAGTAAGTAAGTAAGTAAGTAAGTAAGTAAGTAAGTAAGTAAGTAAGTAAGTAAGTAAGTAAGTAAGTAAGTAAGTAAGTAAGTAAGTAAGTAAGTAAGTAAGTAAGTAAGTAAGTAAGTAAGTAAGTAAGTAAGTAAGTAAGTAAGTAAGTAAGTAAGTAAGTAAGTAAGTAAGTAAGTAAGTAAGTAAGTAAGTAAGTAAGTAAGTAAGTAAGTAAGTAAGTAAGTAAGTAAGTAAGTAAGTAAGTAAGTAAGTAAGTAAGTAAGTAAGTAAGTAAGTAAGTAAGTAAGTAAGTAAGTAAGTAAGTAAGTAAGTAAGTAAGTAAGTAAGTAAGTAAGTAAGTAAGTAAGTAAGTAAGTAAGTAAGTAAGTAAGTAAGTAAGTAAGTAAGTAAGTAAGTAAGTAAGTAAGTAAGTAAGTAAGTAAGTAAGTAAGTAAGTAAGTAAGTAAGTAAGTAAGTAAGTAAGTAAGTAAGTAAGTAAGTAAGTAAGTAAGTAAGTAAGTAAGTAAGTAAGTAAGTAAGTAAGTAAGTAAGTAAGTAAGTAAGTAAGTAAGTAAGTAAGTAAGTAAGTAAGTAAGTAAGTAAGTAAGTAAGTAAGTAAGTAAGTAAGTAAGTAAGTAAGTAAGTAAGTAAGTAAGTAAGTAAGTAAGTAAGTAAGTAAGTAAGTAAGTAAGTAAGTAAGTAAGTAAGTAAGTAAGTAAGTAAGTAAGTAAGTAAGTAAGTAAGTAAGTAAGTAAGTAAGTAAGTAAGTAAGTAAGTAAGTAAGTAAGTAAGTAAGTAAGTAAGTAAGTAAGTAAGTAAGTAAGTAAGTAAGTAAGTAAGTAAGTAAGTAAGTAAGTAAGTAAGTAAGTAAGTAAGTAAGTAAGTAAGTAAGTAAGTAAGTAAGTAAGTAAGTAAGTAAGTAAGTAAGTAAGTAAGTAAGTAAGTAAGTAAGTAAGTAAGTAAGTAAGTAAGTAAGTAAGTAAGTAAGTAAGTAAGTAAGTAAGTAAGTAAGTAAGTAAGTAAGTAAGTAAGTAAGTAAGTAAGTAAGTAAGTAAGTAAGTAAGTAAGTAAGTAAGTAAGTAAGTAAGTAAGTAAGTAAGTAAGTAAGTAAGTAAGTAAGTAAGTAAGTAAGTAAGTAAGTAAGTAAGTAAGTAAGTAAGTAAGTAAGTAAGTAAGTAAGTAAGTAAGTAAGTAAGTAAGTAAGTAAGTAAGTAAGTAAGTAAGTAAGTAAGTAAGTAAGTAAGTAAGTAAGTAAGTAAGTAAGTAAGTAAGTAAGTAAGTAAGTAAGTAAGTAAGTAAGTAAGTAAGTAAGTAAGTAAGTAAGTAAGTAAGTAAGTAAGTAAGTAAGTAAGTAAGTAAGTAAGTAAGTAAGTAAGTAAGTAAGTAAGTAAGTAAGTAAGTAAGTAAGTAAGTAAGTAAGTAAGTAAGTAAGTAAGTAAGTAAGTAAGTAAGTAAGTAAGTAAGTAAGTAAGTAAGTAAGTAAGTAAGTAAGTAAGTAAGTAAGTAAGTAAGTAAGTAAGTAAGTAAGTAAGTAAGTAAGTAAGTAAGTAAGTAAGTAAGTAAGTAAGTAAGTAAGTAAGTAAGTAAGTAAGTAAGTAAGTAAGTAAGTAAGTAAGTAAGTAAGTAAGTAAGTAAGTAAGTAAGTAAGTAAGTAAGTAAGTAAGTAAGTAAGTAAGTAAGTAAGTAAGTAAGTAAGTAAGTAAGTAAGTAAGTAAGTAAGTAAGTAAGTAAGTAAGTAAGTAAGTAAGTAAGTAAGTAAGTAAGTAAGTAAGTAAGTAAGTAAGTAAGTAAGTAAGTAAGTAAGTAAGTAAGTAAGTAAGTAAGTAAGTAAGTAAGTAAGTAAGTAAGTAAGTAAGTAAGTAAGTAAGTAAGTAAGTAAGTAAGTAAGTAAGTAAGTAAGTAAGTAAGTAAGTAAGTAAGTAAGTAAGTAAGTAAGTAAGTAAGTAAGTAAGTAAGTAAGTAAGTAAGTAAATATTTTTATGTTGTCTTGTTCAGAGTTGAAAATAATATATATAAGAAAAGAAAATCTAAAATGAATTAAATTATATCTTTTACCACAAAGTAGACTTTGATAGCCGATGAGTCGATAGACGATTTACAGACTGATTTTGGACAAAAGGGTGGGACTCATTTTCTTATTTTTCCAAAATTATGTATCGTCAATCACACATTCCACAAAATGTCTGCAATTTACTTATAATTTTTACCACAAACCTGAAAGCACGAATTTCTTCAAAAAATCCACCCCAGCCCTGAGCGCAGCCGGACCAATGCAGACAGGAGAGACTAATTGCACACCATAGAATAAAAGGTTATGTTACAGAGAATAACTTTCCAAATATGACGAAACTATTAACTTTAACTTTAATTTTTTTTTTTAAACTATGAGAAAAATAATTCTACTCACAGAGAACATTAGTTGGAAATGTATGTTGTTGACTTTTGCAAATTGTTGTTTGATTGTGTTGTTTTTTTTTTTTGTTTGCCGCCCGTATTAATTTTTCGCAAATGTAGCAACTGTCAAAGTTGTTTATGTTTACCCATATTTCTATATACATTTCACTACTTTCAAAATATGTATGCCGGCAAAATTTCAGCAGCATCAAGAAGCGAAAGAAATTCGCGTACCCTCTCTCATAATCCCACACATACTTAGTACATTCCGGCTGGTAAACGCTTATCCCAGCACGAACCGGAAACGCCATACTGAATTATGCGATTTGAAACGTGAACACAGCAGAGCAAAAATAAACAACAAGAATAAACTAAAGAAAATCAGTTACAAAACTTGTTTTGTGAAAATTTCGAGAGAAAAAAGGCGTGCCTACTGCACTAATCTACACACAACAAAGAAAAACAATACAAAAGCAAAAACACACACATACATACACATCCAGGAAAAAGCAAGCAAGTGCTGGATGACCTCATTACACCAACTAACCAACCAACATAGGTAACCCCCAGCGGTGCCAGCCTCAGCAAAAATATGTATTGAAAAACTAAAAGCAGCAGCAGTTGCAACCGCTGGGAAACAAATGCTCTAACCCATTCTCACAACGCGCTGCAATAGCTGCAGCTGCTGTCGCGTCGCTGTTTAGGTAGCTGGAATCAGTTGCTGGCAATTGTTAGGTTGAATTGTGTGTCGGAGCACACCAAGAGTTGGCTGGCTCCACTTTTATTTTATTTGCAGTGCAATTTATGGCGACACTGATTTCGAAGCAGAGAGATGCTGTTTTGACTTTTTTGATGCTGCACTTCCTCACTCCACTGCTCTTGCTGCCGTTTTAGTGCGGCTGAGTTCTTTTGACGCGCTGTTGCTTTGCTGTTTGCTGATGCTCTAACATAAGCGCCCGAAGAGTTGAAGGTGGTGTTTATGTTTTTTCCGATGATGCTGCTGCTGCTCTTTGTTTCTGTTGTTGTATTTGCATTTCCATTTGTACTTGTTGTGGTTTTCATAATAAGCACAGATTTATGTGTTTGTTGTGGTTTCCATTTAGTTGATGCATTGCATTAGTTTTGTGTTTTTTGGGCCACACTCATATTCATGCAAACAATGTATCCTTTTTTCTCGGGTTTTGATTATTACTATCCTTTTTCAGAGTTTTATTTTCTTTGTTTTTGTTTTTTTAATTACTTAAAGTGATGCATAACACAACCAAACAACGGAAAAGTGAAAATGAAGAAAGTTTGTTTTCCGTATGCCCATGAGATTTATCTGCATTATTTACATTTAATTTTTACCACTCCCTGGCGCACCTTTCAACTACCAACTTTCGTATTTCCCTCTTTCTCAATCTCTCCCTCTCCTTAGCAATGCAACAAAAAAGTTAAGTTATATTTAACTAAGTAGCAGTACTTTTCAGAAGATATATCGAAAGGATTCAAGTTGTTGCAAAGAAAAAATAGCGCAGCAGTAGCAAAATTTATTGCATAGGGAAAAGAGTAAAGTACGAAAAGTGTGTCCTATTGAAATGCACCAAGAGTCTCAAAAAACAAGAAAGATTTTAGTAGAATATATGAAGCGGTAATCTACACAGTAATCGCATTAATTTGTTTTTTGGCCAAGAAACAAGGCAAACACCTTTTTCCTCTTCCACTGACTTCATCTATTCATTTAAACATACTAAATATTATACTTTCTGTTATTTGTGTGAGTGCGTGTCTGTGTTGGTGTGTCTATGTACTCGTATGTGTGTGCCTGTTTTGCCTAACGTACATTTAATGCGAATATAAATGTGAAACGTAATACGTGCGCAATTTTGGAAAGTGTTCTTTTTTGTTTTGTTATCGCGTCGTCACCAGAAACATTTGTTCATTTGGATTCTTTGTTTGCTTACTGAAATTTAACTAGAAGTGCATACTATGATGAGGTCCACAGTTGCACAGTTAAATCATGTGTGCATGAGAAGTTTACATTTCAAGGTAGATATGTGTAAAAAATGGCAAAAAGCCTTTTAATCATTTAAAAAGTGAAAGAACTTATTTAGAAAGTGATTGCTTACAGTACGGAAATGTAATCTGCTTAGAATAATAAGCACTTGTAAACATATATGTAAGTAAACAATGCCATTATCTACACATACTCATGTAGTTTACCTTGCACAACTCTGGCAATGGTTAAATTATTTAAACTGCTCATACGGGTTGCCCCTTTACATGTTTTAATGTGTGTTTGTTTAGTTACAACATCGAGGATGACAACGACAAGGACAACGACGACTACGAGGACGCAAAGTTAAAATCCGGAAATGCTCATTGCATGCTCGAGTGCCCGGCAACGACACGACTGCGGCAACCGGCAACATATGCGACGCTGCAGTAAAATTGCAGGCACACAAAATTCATTTTGCCACGAGATTTATGTTCTATTCTTTTCTGAATTTTTTTTTTTCCAAGAGTTTTTCTTTTTTTCCGTTTGCTTGTTAAATAATTTTTATTTTACTTGTTTCTCTGTTTTTTGGAGGGAAATTAATTTGGCGTTGTTTTTCAGTGCTTCTTGAAAATCTTGGCCGTTGGTCTTTGGCAGTTCACGTTCGTCGCATGTACGCTTCTGATTTATGACGGACATTAGCCGCTCGCTCATATTTATTGCGTTTTATGTTTTGTCTGCGTCCGCTTTCTCCTCTTTTTAACATGCAGCATTCAACATGCAGCATGCTGCATGTAGCCCCCGTAGAATCATTATTTGTTTTTCAATTTAATTTGATTCGAGCATATGTGGAGTACATGTCCGGTTTATTATCACAAGTCTTACATCTGAACTTGATATATGTGAGTCTGTGTGTTGTGTTTAAAAGATAAAGCTTCTAAATTGCACTGGTGCACTTGTGAAGATTCAAGAATGTTCATTTTGGGACGCTGGTAGTTGATAGTATTTTTATCATCCGAAAAATCTCTGAAAATTGAAATGCGCTACATTAGTTTGATATTTTTAAAGCAAAGTTAGGATCTTCAGAAATGCTGATATTCTTTATGAAGTTGTGAGCCTTTTACAGCCTAAACAGAACGTACAACTGCATACAAGAATCCAGACAAATGTCGTGGCCAGCAAATCTCTTGTCTCCTTGGCAATGAACTACAGACTACAGACCCTAGGAACTAACGCCCCATCGCAATCTGTTCTACGCTATCCAAAGTCATGGAAAGTGTAGTTAACTTCTACTTGGTGAAATATCTTGAGCAAAACGAATTGCTTAATAACCGCCAATACGGTTTCCGTCGAAATCGCTCTACGGGCGATCTCATGGCGGTCCTCACTGAGCACTGGTACCATAGTGTCCATTGCTTCGCTGAGAGCAAGGCGGTTGCTCTGGCGTTTAAAGGCGTTTAACAGAGTGTGGCATAAAGCACTAGTGTCAAAACTAATTGCGCATGGGGTCGGGAGTTACTTCACACGATGGATCACAAACTTTCTAAGCGGCCGATCTATCCGTGTTGTCATAGACGGTATTGTTTCGGAAGATCGTGCCATTAATGCCGCAGGATTCGAGCCTCTCCCCTACACTTTTCCTTATCTTCATTAATGACCTTCTCTTTCTCATTCATATGCCTGGTCAAAACGTCCTAACTCTTTGGAGATCGAGAGGAAAAGGCACGTTAGGAATGACTCACTCAATAAAGATATCCAGTCAATCTCCAAGTAGGGTCTGACGAATAGAGTTGAGTTCAATGCGCGTAAGACCCAATGTTGTCTGTTATCTCACAAACAAGTCTCCCAACCCCCCCGTTAACCCCCTAGATATGAGTGGGGTAGGTATTGCGGAGACAGCGACTCTTGATGTTCTGGGCATGTCCATCCAATATGATGTTCGTTGGAATAAACACATTTTGGACGTGTCGAAAGAAGCAGCCAAGTGTCTCGGCTTTCTTAGGCGATTTGAAAAATATTTCACTTCGACTGATCTCCACATGATCTACACCACTTATATACGTACTAAATTGGAGTTTAATTCGCACTTATGGGCTGGAGCTTCACGAATGCAAATGGAGCTCATGGACCGTATCCAACATCGAGCGATAAAGCTAATAGGAGACAATAGAGTTTCCAGCTTTATTGACTCCTTGGAACATCGTGGAAAAGTCACTTGTCTCTTTGTTTTACTGTTACTTTCAAGGTAGATGTTCTGCTGAGATTCGCAAGCTGATGCCGCCAGTTCGTGTGTTCACCAGAACTACATGATCAGCAAACGGAACTCACGCCTTTCACGTAGACACGGTGTTCCAACGCACTACGCATTACAGAGATAGTTCATTCATCTGTCGTACCGCGCGTATTTGGAACAAGCTCCCTGCAACAATTTTTCCCAATTAATATGACCCTTGCAAGTTAAAGGCAGACGTTCATAAATACTTCTCCCTCCGTTTTCCACCCATCTATCAACATTCCTTCCAATCAATACAATGCTTTGCATTATAGGGGTGATTATATTAAAAAAAAAAAACGCTGTAGCTTTAAACACATTTTTTTTGTTTATCTACTTTTCGATTTTTTTAAATAAAAAGGAATAATATTTTCTAAATTTTATTTTATTTATTAAATCATTTAAAATTTAAGCACTAGCTTCAAAGAGAACATTTTCTTATTAATTTATTGTACTTAGAAAACCATAGGGACGCATCACACTGATTCGCCTCATATGCAAAATTCAAAAAATGCGTAGTATCGAAACCAAGCTTCAGTATCATTTTAAACATATTATCTTAACTAAGGAAAAACTAAAAAAAAATGGCAAAAAATTAATTGGTGTGGTTGGAAGAATTGCTCAAAGTCGACAGTTTTTTCACAAAAATGTTGAAAAATTCGTTTAAAACTTAGTTTTTAGTCTGTTAAGTGAAAACTATTATAAAAATAAGATTTAAGCTGATTCGTATCAAATATTCTAGTTTAGTATTCAAATTCTATCAAAGGAATTTATGTTTTTTATTTTCGTTATCAAGATTTGTTAAGGAAAGAAAATCGAAAAAATATATTGCTGGATATTTTTTCTTAATTTTAGAAAGAACCTTCCATTACAGTAATATGCAAAAACATTCACCACTTTCTTCCGACCTTAGAAACTAGGACATAAGTAGTTCCACTTGAAAAGCGATTTTTTCCAACAAAACTTGCTATTAATCAATGCAGCCTAAAATTATGCAGCAAAATGTATATTTTTAGATTAGCTATCATTTTTCTCGTTAAACCTTGCGGAAGTTTCAAATTCAAGGAGGACACCGATGAAGGGATTAATGATTTTTCGTTTTATATATAGAAAAATATAAGTTATTTTAATTATTTTTTTTTTTTTTTTATTGATACATTCAACACTCAGGGTGTACCCCTATGAATGCAGAGCATTGTGTTGATTGGAAGGAAGATTGATAATAAGAAAGAGGGAGAATGTGATAGGGAATGCAATCACTGGACACCGATAAAGAGATAGACAGCCATTGTGGCAAGTGTTATGCCTTAGTGGTCACTGTGGTGTAGTGGTAGTACGTTGGACTGCTAAGCAGAGTGTCCGGGGTTCGAATCTCGGCACAGGCAAAATCAAAAATAGTAGAAAAAATAATTTTTCTACACGGCACCACCTCTTGGCAGGCAATGGCAAACCTACAAGAGTAAAAATTGCTATGAAAAGCTTTTCACTTCGCCGTTCGGATTCGGCATTAAACTGTAGGTCCCTTCCATTCATGTACAAATATATCACGCACAACATGAGTGGAAGCGAAAAGCTCGGCCTAGGCCCTCCATGGGTTGTTGTGCCATTAGAAGAAGAAGAAGTAAGTTATGCCTTCACCACAATGAACTACTTCAGTTTATCAGTGTTGACTATGACCGCCTGTAGCACCAAAGACCGGTCTTTTCTTTACTTTACTTTACTAATTTTGTACGTGTTATATTTGTACATGAATGGAAGGGACCGACAGTTTTATGCCGAATCCGAACGGCGAAGTGAAAAGCTTTTCATAAGCAATTTTTACTCTTGTAGATTTGCCATTGCCTGCCAAGAGCTGGTGCCGTGTATAAATTTGTTTGTTGGTGCTTTTTTTTTTTTTCTTCTTTTAGAAAGGTGCTTGGTGTAACTTGGCCAAATATGTTTCATCTAATGTTACTGATTATTGGGCATTCGTCAAGAATGTGTCGAACGGAAGAAGTGCCGCCACAAAACGGACAACTGTTTGGATTAACAGTTCATGCGTAAGTTTAGTGTGCCCAATTTGGAGTCGTACGAAAGTTGATGTATGTGTCGCGAGCAGGAACTAGGATACCTCGGCTTTATCCTGTCGGGATTTGATTTGGTGTATCAATGTTGATATTTTTGTACGCCGCATTGTATGAGTTTAGTATCCCTGCAAAGCTCATTCGTCTTTGCAAAATGACACTGACCAACACCAACAGCGCAGTAAAAGTTGGGGCAGACCTCTCCGCACCATTTGATACCAAAAGAGGTTTCAGACAAGGTGACTCCCTATCGTGCGACTTCTTTAACTTTATGCTGGAGAAAATAATTCGAGCTGCGAACATCGACATCTCTGGCACTATCTTCTACAAGAGTGTCATGCTGCTAGCATACGCTGATGAGTCAGTGCAGCATTCTCCAGCCTGGAAAGGGAGTCTCGTCGTGTGGGTCTAGTGGTGAACGAGAACAAAACGAAATACCTTGTGTCAACAAAGAAAGAGTCACGGCGTCTTGGATAAAATGTCACTGTTGACAACTACACTTTTGAAGTCGTCAAGGATTTCGTATATCTAGGATCCAACAATAATGCCAGCCTTGAGATCAAGCGGAGACTAACTCTTTCCAACAGGTGTACGGGCTCAGTAAGCAATTGAGAAGTAGAGACCTCTTTCGACCGACGAAAATAACGCTCTATAAGTCCCTCATCCTTCCCGTCCTAATGTATGGCGCTGAGACGTGGACATTGACCATCAATGATGAGAGGCTGCTCGGCTGTTAGGAGCGTTCGAGAGGAAGATACTCCGTAAGATCTACGGTCCAGTATGCGTGGACGACGTGTATCGAATAAGATGGAACGATGAGCTATATGAGCTGTACGCCGACACTGACATAGTCAAGCGTATAAAACTCCAGCGGCTTCGCTGGCTGGCCAACGCGTGCATAGCAGAAGTGACTGTGGAGGCGGCCAAGACCGATCATCGGTTGTAGTGACAGCTAAGTAAGTCAGTAAGTAAGTAAGTAAGTAAGTAAGTAAGTAGTAGTAGCTGACATAGTAGCTTAGTTTGCTGCTTTGTCAACCCTTTCATTTCTTGGTATACCTGAGTGTCCGGGCACCCACATTAATTTTATTTTGTTGAGATTTTCTATGCAGGAGTTTCTGATTTTTGACATGATGTAGTTAGTGTTGTTGATATTTCTAACACCATTGATAGTTGATTTACTGTCAGAGCAAATAATGAACTTTCCTGTTGTTCTTATGCGCATAATCTGTAGCGTGTAGGACGGCGAGCGCTTCAGCTGTAAAGATAAAGAAAGATAGAATCATTGCTGTTTACTGTTGCAAAGCTGGTAGATTCTTCAGTTTTCGAACCGTCTGTGTAAAGGAAATTCCAATTGTTTTCTTTGTATCGTTCCTCTATTTCACAAAATGTTTGACGGTAGACGGAGGTATTTGTACATGTTTTCGAAAACGCCATAAGGTGCGTGTTGAAGGATGCCTCTTTGAGGTTGCAAGGAGGTTCACAGCTTGGTTTGTTTTTTTTGTTTTTGTTTTAAGTCAATTTGTGAAGGTTGTTCGCGTAATCTACACAACGTCTTATTATGGACATTGTTTTGGGAATCAGTTTTTGGTTCAGGGCTGATATCACATCTTTCTGCAGGATGGAGTTATTTGCATTGAGGCTTTGGTGTTAGCTTATACGTTGCATTTTTTAATAATAATAATTTTAATTATTATTGCGGTTCATGTAGAAAAACATAGAACATTTCTTCTTGTATCAAAAAAGTAATCACATTTCAATCAATATTTTTTCTTAGCAGTTGTGAGTACGTTTGAAGGGGTTACATTTTGCATTCTAAAAGAATGATTCAATTGACACGATTCTAGCATGTCTTGTTCTATTTGCTTTTCATTGTTTTGATTACCCTAAAAGTATTGCATATTCATGCCGAAAAATTAATAGAAGTACCAAAAGTATAAAGTTACATCCATTAGTAACAATTTTATCCAAAATCAAATCTATTCAAAATTATTTAGCTTTCAAATAAAGAATATTATCTGGACATTATGCGGCATTTGAAAGAGAAAATTCGTCGAAAAAAGCCAAGTTTATGGAAAAGAAACTGATAGATGTGCACCATCTCACAAGGATATAATTGTGATCGAATTTCTGGCGAAAAACTCAATAAATATCACCGAGCAACCACCGTATTTACCTGATATGGCTCCGACTGACTTTTTTTATCTTTTCAAAACCCAAGGTACCACTTCGAGGTATCCGTTTTCATTCGATAGAAGACATAGAAGAGAATTCACAGCGAGAACTGTACATAGAAAATGTTTTGATGATTGGATTATTTGTTGGCATAAGTAAGTGTATTATTTCGGAAGGGGCGTACTTTGAAGGGGATACAATTAATTTGAATGAGCAATAAATTTTTTTGTTTTATTGACCAATTCGTTACTTTATACATACGAGCGGTACTGAATAAACTGACTTTAATCGTTGTAGTAACACACTAAAGTACAAAAATAAATAAAACCAAAGTAGATCTCCACTTTGAAGAACTCTCGATATCTGTCAGTTGCTCCGGCAGTAAAGATTAGTCTCGGGATACTAGGAGATACTTCTTCTTTCTTTCTTTTACTGGCACGACAGCACATGGAGGGCCTAGTCCGAGCTTTTCCCATCCACATGCGTGCTATATTTGTACATGAGTGGAAGGGAGTGATCGCTGTGGCGTAGTGGTAGTGCGTTGGACTGTTACGCAGAGTGTCCGGGATTCGAATCTCGGCACAGGCAAAATCAAAAAATAGAAAAAATAATTTTTCTACACGACACCACCTCTTGGCAGGCAATGGCAAACCTACAAGAGTAAAAATTGCTATGAAAAGCTGTTCACTTCGCCGTACGGATTCGGCATGAAACTGTAGGTCCCTTCCAATCATGGACAAATATAACACGCACAACATGAGTGGATGCGAAAAGCTCGGCCTAGGCCCTCCATGGGCTGTTGCGCCATGAAAAGTAAAGTAAAGGAAGGGACCTACAGGGGTGGTGCTACGTAGAAATATATTATTTTTTTTTAATTTTTGATTTTGCCTATGCCGAGATTCGAACCACGGACGCTCTACATAACAGTCCTACGCCACAGCGACCACATAGGAGATACTAGACTGGTCTATATCTAACTCTTTGAGCTTTTGTGTGGTTGTGGCTGTTGACAGTTTCTTTCAATTTCTGCTATTCCGATTTATAATTGATAATGCACCAGCCCCTTTACAGATTTTTTCAATTTACATAATTCACTTTCACGCTTGCAGAATGATGTAGCTTCGTTTTGCTCTGGGTGTTCTAGTACTTTTTCTAAGACTTATATTTCAATCTAAGCAGCAATGTATTCTCTTTTTAACTTGAGAAGATAGTAATCACTTTAGTAAGTTTATAGTAAATCATTTCACTCGCAATCATAGTAATCAGCTCCGTAGCTCTCGAAGCAGGTTCTTTAAAAATACCAGTAAAATTTGTGAGTCATCGTTCTCATATAATTTTAGGGGATATGTACAAATTTGGCCGATTCATAATACTCATGCATTAACAAAGTCATATATCACAATCGGATGTCGCACTGATATCAAGTCCTCATGTTTTTCTACAGTTTTATTTATTGCACGAGACGAATATCACAATGCACACAAACTTAGATATGTATAGACATGCCGAAATTTGTTATGATAATAATAAAAATAATAATCGTAATAATAACAAAATTTGCATATTTTCATACTCGTATGCAAATGTCATATTGAATTTAATCTGGCCGTAACTCTTACGAGTTTGCAGCAGCCAGCTAGACGAGTTTACTTATATAAATACTATATGGTATATGCATGTACATAATTGAATAGTATGATAAAATTATTACTTTAGGATTTCTGTATTTTCCATTCATTTCATATGGACGAGTACATAAGTACTACGTATAGTATATAGAATAAGTAACAAATATAAATTCATATTTATAAAGACGTACTATATGTAATAGGTAGTATAAAATAATTTGAATATTTACATACTTATACTCTATTTCCAGGACATTTATTTGTTATTTTGGAATTGTGCCATTATCGAGAGCACACACACGTAGCCCTCCCTACTCCCTATATCTATTTTTCTACTAAGTACTTGCTCTAAACATAAAAAATTTTTCTCGATTACCGTGGAAAAATAAAAATTATACTTTAATAGTATTTGCATAATTTGTGTGATTTTATATTTGTGTAAGAGAGAGAGAGTGTGTGTGTGTGTGTGTGTGTGTGTGTGTGTGTGAGTGTGTGTGTGTGTGTGTGTGTGAGTGTGTGTGTGTGTGTGTGTGTGTGTGTGTGTGTGTGTGTGTGTGTGTGTGTGTGTGTGTGTTTGAGTGTGTGAATGCTTGTGTATGGGTGCATGTTGAAAATGTTGTAATGTGTTTACGTGCAAACATGCCATTTGCATTCGTAGCGCATATTTTATATAAAATATCTTTTCCAACAAATAAGGTACGAATTATGAAGAAGAAGCGCGGAAAAGGCGAAAGCAGAGAAATAGAGGAAGGGGGGAAGTCAAGAGAGACCTCGAGCCCGAGTATATGGTAGTAGCAACAGCAGCCTTGACGTTGGCGGATTTGCTGCCTATTTCTACATATTGAATATATTCCAGAATTCTATTTGATTTGTCTATTTTGATTCACTGTAGGAGCTCTACCCACACACGTAAGCACTTAAGTATGAGTACATGAGTAACATAGACCTACACTCACATAACAATATCTCAACTTGAATTTGAAATGAGATTACGCGTGCGCTCATTATGCGGAAATGCTGATGACAGCAAATGTTTTATCGAACAAATTTTATCAGATAATTCAATGTGCGAGTGTGTGTATGTATGTAATTCATGTCTGTTGCTAAAAGGAGGAAAAGAAGAATTCATGAATATTTTTAGTTTGTAGGTTTACTTATTGTATTCCATTCCATTCCACGAGAACTTGTACACAAACATGTATGTTTTTATGTATGTATGAATGTTTGTATATGAGTATGTGTCTGTATAGAAAATAGAAATAAAAAAATTCATAAATTTTCTTTTAATATTTAAGAAATTTTATCGGTAAATTACACTCGGATGTGTTAACAATAGCCGTACACAAATTTCTATGTTTCTATTGCGCTCATGCACTCGCACAATCGCACACAGATACACCCTATAAAAGGTACAATCGTACTTATAGCACACATAAACATAAAACACACACATACGTGCTCACATGTACTTTTTACTGCCTCTTCTTCGGCTGACATCCGCTTTGTATTTCTTTACATTTTACTTCACACACATCTACATATGTACAATTATATGATTCCCTTTATGTACATGTGTGTACAAGGGTTGCCTGTATGTGTGCGTGTGTGTGTGTGTATGAGCATTGTACCATTTTAGTTGATTGTTTGTGTGTGTTGGCAAGATTGAAATCCCTTTTTAATGAAAAAGAAAAATGATTCCTTTTTTATGAGTGTAGTTTTTATGTGTGTATGTATGTGTCATGCATGTGTATGTATTTATATAACGAGTATACATATTCGTGTTCGTGCATAAAAACAAATTGAAATGGACGTTGGCGGATTCAGTGAGAATCTGCTGTGGGCATGTTCGTTCTGTTTTGAATTGTCCCGATGTGTTTTCGCAGCAGTTTTAATGTCATGACAGGTTCTTAGTATGATCAAGTACATATATATACGTATGTAGTTGTCTTACTAGAATGCAGGAGCGTTTTAGTTATTGTTCGCTAGCTACTGGTAGATAGATAGCAAGTACATACAGAGTGGTTCATATTACATTTGGAATTTTAACTGTTGATTATTTTGAGTGCGGCAACTCGAATGTCATTCGTAACACGACATTACTTGTGGTTAACGAAATTGATCGATATACGTTTGAACAACGTTTGGTTATACTAAAAATTTAT
Source organism: Palloptera scutellata (assembly GCA_958295655.1). Lineage (NCBI taxonomy): Eukaryota > Metazoa > Arthropoda > Insecta > Diptera > Pallopteridae > Palloptera > Palloptera scutellata. Next base: position 62,993,613 of record OY282449.1, on the reverse strand, counting down.
TGGCAATATGTTGAATCTTCTACTGAGATTGGAAGAAAATTACTTTCAAAATTCGGTAGAAGAGAAGCGCCTGCCACGCAATTTATGAATCAATTTGTGAAATGTGTGCGTGAAACTGGATCGTGCATAAAACAACACGTTATCGTATTCCTACAGTGAGCACATGTGATTTTGTTGTTGCTACTGTTGCTCAGAATGTGCAAGAACACCTAACCACATCAACTCATCATCGTTCTCAGGAATTGAACATTTCACGCAGTTCTTTGTTGCGTATTTTGCATAAAGACTTTGGTATGAAGCCGTACAAAATTCAATTGGTACAAAAGCAACATGACCATCCTCTACGTTTCCTGCTAGCTAATTGCGCTCTGGAACGCTAGGAAGAAGATGAGAATTTTTACTGGAAAATCATATTTTCTGACGAAGCTCTCTTTGACCTTGGTTTTTACGTTAATAAGCTAAATTATCGCATCCGGGGCTCAGTAAATTCATGCGCGATTTTTGAGATACCAATGCACCCTCATCGAGTAACTGTTTGGTTTGGTTTTTGGACTAGCGCGAACAGTGGAGCAAATGGTACCAAAAGAGGAGATAAATTCCCTACGGTTTTTTAGTTTATTATATGCAAAAAAGTAAAAAACTAAATAGTGAAAAAGGTAAGTCTGTACAAAATATTCTTATTAACATTTTTGTACTTTCTGTTACTTTTAATGGCACAACAGCGCTTGGAGGGCCTAGGCCGAGCTTTTTTTTTGTATTTATTTAAAAAATATGTTATCTTTCGCCTTCACCAAAATCAGCATCATCACCATATTCATCTTTGCTTTCACCTTCACTTACATCATCAACATTTTCATCATCGCTACCCTATCACTTTCATTCATGATCATCATTACCCATTATTACCATCTCTAGTTGTTCTTTCGGCATATGCTGAATTTTTTGTTTTTTGCGATAGTTTTGATTTATTTGATATAACAGGGTCAGAACTGATCAAAAATCTATTAAATATACTTTCATTTGTCTTTTTCGTGTTGCACTTGTGAGAAAAATGATCTCTGAAGCTCTTGAAATTTTTGTTTCGAGCTTCTGGGACTTCTTCTGAAAATTGCCCGATTGGTAACAAAGCGTGGGAAATTATCTCTGTAGGGGGCATGTTGTATCAAGGATAACATCCAACAATATATTTCGCTGCATTTAAAGCATATTCGCGGAATCTTTTCACCTCGATTTGATTGCCACTAAAAACAACTAAATAAGTATTATAATTCTGTGCATCTTAAATTTGTGTTAACTTTGGTGATTGATGCTGAAATTTCGTCATTTTGAAAAACGCTTAGCAGTATTGCCATCGTTTGAGTTCCTGAACTCGTGCTTCGTTTGGTCAAAAATCAGGAGAAGAAGGCACTCAAAAATCTAATCCTCCCGTGAAGTATTGAAAGGCCAAATTGTAAGTTTCCGTTTTTTATAACCCTTTTTATCATATTATCCATTTCGTTCGAAATCTTTCGAGGTAGCACCACATAAGTAGCATTTTCATGTAGATGTTTTATCGGTTAATAAGTGGCACACTTTTCCATCAACCATAGTCATAGGGGGGACTAGGGCGTAGCACACAAGGTAAAGTTCGTCACAGTCGCAGGTGCGTCCATGTTCGATTCTTGTGCTTCTATGTTTCAAGTCGACGCAAAGCCTCCTCGTGGCGTCCCCTGGATAGCGATCGGACACCCGTCAGTGAGCTAACTAATGTGTGGGGCGGGCTTCTCCATAGCCTTGAATGATGGGTTGTGCGTCCGGCTTGGAACCCATCACGTTAAAATATTCCCAATGAATCCTCAAAAGAGGCCTCGGATAAAGAAAACCCCTAATGTTGACGACTCCCGCAAACGCCCAAAGGACCAATATGTGTGGATGATGTGTATCGAATAAGAGGGAACGCCGACACTGACATAGTCAAGATTTTACAAATCCTGTGGCTTCGCTGGCTGGGTCATGTTGAGCGAATGAAAGAAAGCGCTCCGGCTAGAAGGGTGTTTTATTCGAGCCACGGTGGAGGAACTCGCAGAAGATGACGTCCTAATCTCTGTTGGAAATACCAGGTACCAGGGCAATCTGACTGCACTTGGCCTTATCAATTGGCGCCAGCGCGTGCATTGCAGAGGCGACTGGCAAAGCTTTATAGAGGCGGCCATGACCGATCATCGGGTGTAATGCTAGCTAAGTATGTAAGTAAGTAGTCAAAATCAGAATGAAATTGTGGTTATCTTCGAAGTACTTATCTCCATGAGACACAACCGAATTGGCAAAATTTTGTATTTCGTTATCCACCCTTTTTTTTAATTTTTAGAAACAGCTGAAGAATCTTTAACGAATTCTTGAAAACCTGGTAGATGCTGGTCGAGGATTTTACCAGATAATTTTTCTCCCACAAATCAGCCGGAGTGGAGCAATATATGTGATAAAAACAGATGAAACGCTTGCTTATATGAGCTGTATCCAGAGCTAACATCCCCAACTTAGTACAAAGGCATAGATTCGACATTTCCTCATCGTTTAATGTTTCAATAATATTTTTTTGCACTAAGGTTAGATAAAGCTTCTTCTTTGAACATTGGTTTTGTTTGTTGAGATATAGCAGAGCTCTGACGGTATTTCGACGCTCTCGATGGTGAGATAGCTATTTCTGTTACTAATTTTGACGCATCTACTTGTTCTATATTTGTTCTTATTCTCTCACGAGAAATTCGTTTATATTTGACCAGTCAGTTAACATAAAGAAATCGATATACTGCAAAAGTGCCGCAATTTTTTGTATGATTTAAGTCTCAATATACTCGTATTCAATCGAAATGACTTGCTGAACGTAACAAACTAACTGACCTTTGTAAGATTTAGTGTCTAGCAGCTCAGTTGGTATCAGTGGGTCATACTGCTAGACCGTAAAGCCACAGCGAACAAAGTTACCTTACCTTGAAAACTTTAATTGTAGGAACTAAAATCTTAAACAACCAAAATTATAAAACAAAATTCTAATGATGATTGATTGCATTGATGTGTCAATATTTACGCTGATAACTAAAAAATAGATTAATTGATGAAATCATAAAATCTGAATTATATTTAGGTGATTCACATGATGTCGTATCATGTCGTATTGTCATAATATTATAAAATTTTGTATGAAAAATGAAAGAATTTGAGGAGAGGATGCATTACGTCACAAACAAAAAAACACCTTGACAGATTATGCGAGAAGGATATATGTTAGTAGTAGTTACTGGGTAGAATTTGATATATTTGAAATAAGTAGGTGTGGCAACTCCCATACAAACAAAATATTTGAAACAACATAACTGTAAAACTATAAAACTGTTATTCGGAAGACAATAATAGCTTGTATGCGAACGCGGTATATTGAGAGTAGCTATTGTATAAAAGAGGGTAGTGGTAAAGTGGGTGGTAAAGTGGGCGTGGCTTTCTCCATACAATCAATATACATCCTTTAAAAGGCAGTGACAAATTGTGTGAAAGGAGAGATCTAGAGATCTCCATTCAAGCAAATTATTTGATATGATGTAACTGTGGAACCATAGTATGCTAGATAATGAAAGTCTGTTCGAGTTACTGGGCAAACTGCGTTTTTTTTTGGGGAAAAAGGTGTAGCACCTCCCATAAAAACAAAAATTCTAAAAAACGATGTAGTTATTTAGGAAGGCACTATGCCTAAAAGAAAATGATAGTTTAATATTAATCGGCTGCAGTAATTATTGCTGTTCCAGCAGGTATTTTAAATTTTTAGTTGACTAGCATCTTTACATGGTACACAAATAAGTTATTCCCCACTTTGAGCTTCAGGATTTGTCTTTTATCCAATAGAATAATTGGAAAGTCTTTTTTCGGAAAGTGGAAGTACTCATACAAACGAAATACTAATGACGTAACTGGGGAACCAGGGCTGGGAAAGCAATATCAGTTTTTTGGAAGTCATCAGTTTTGAAAATTTTTTGTTGGCAATTTCGTATTACCCAAACTTTCCCAGGACCGGACAGTGAAGCTGGGCAAAGCTTGTTTGTTATATGCAGGAAGCGGAAATTTTTTTTGGATAAGAAATTAATTGGTAAAAACACCGAAGACGGACATATAAAACTGAAAAAAAGCAGCCACGAAAAAATTGGATAAAATTGCAAGAAACTTAGATTTTTGTACTTTATTTAAAATGTTCATTTCTTCGCTGTGGCGTAGTGGTAGTGCGTTAGACTACTGCGCAGAGTGTCCGGGGTTCGAATCTCGGCACAGCCAAAATCAAAAAGTAGAGAAAATAATTTTTCTACACGGCACCACCTCTTGGCAGGCAATGGAAAACCTACAAGAGTAAAAATTGCCTATGAAAAGCTTTTCACTTCGCCGTTCGGATTCGGCATTAAACTGTAGGTCCCTTCCATTCATGTACAAATATAACACGCACAACATGAGTGGATGCGAAAAGCTCGGCCTAGGCCCTCCATGGGCTGTTGTGCCATTAAAAATAAAGTAAGTAAGTAATTCATTAAAAGGTGAAAAGTGTCAATTAAAATATGAAGGTAGCAGTAACTTGTGTCAATTGGATTATAGTAAGTAATATAAAAATAATAAATAAATTGTTTAATTTTTTTGTTAATAAATTTTTTTGTTTTGTCAAATTTTAAGTAAACTGGTTTGTTTTTACCAAAAAAAAAAAGTTTCTAGAATCTGCTCTTTTTCCTAATTCAGGCCACTATGCGTTTGGCTTGCAATATCGCTAGTTCCATGAAAGGACTCCTGAAGCAGTTGTACTATAATTAAAAAGGAAAAATCTCAATAAATGTGCTGAATTTCCTGAAGTGATTAAAAATTTTCATATTTTCTCTAGCTCATAATTATTACCTCTTCAGACTATGGCCCTATTGGCCTATTATATTGAAACGACTCTGTACCTACAAGAATATCTATGTACATAATATATCCGTGTGTATGTCTGCATTCATGCATGTACAATAAATGGACGTGTTATTTCTTAAATATGGAGCAACACTTAATTTACCAAATGATTTTTTTTTCTCATTACGTACATAGTTTTACTCATTATTTGCAGTGCGTGTTGGAAATGATTACATTGTTCTTTGATACGGGAATCTTGCTGACACTGCAGCCTTTTCTCTAACTTTCATTTCCATTTCCACTTCCACTTCCCAAGTCAATCAAAATCCTTTGAGTTACGTTTATGCTTTTTACTACCTTAACAAGTACTTGCTAGTTTTCTTTTGCAAGAGAGTTTCTCCATTTTGATGATTGCTGAATTCTTTATTTTTTTTTTTTGGTATCTCCATAAAAGTTACACAAAGTCACAGTGAATAATTCCAATTACATAAGATTATATTAAAGTAGCACAGAAGAAAAAAGCGAGAGGTTATGCAAACAAGTGAAGCGTTTTAATAGAGTGAAAAAATTAATTATATGAAACTTGTGTAGATGAATTGTATGAAATGGAAAAGTTCCTGCCACCAACAAACTGCCCGGCAAAAATATTAATAATTTGTTAGAGGTAATCTGATTAAAGTTGATGGTTACAGTCGGTACTTGGTTCAGGTTCACAGTTGGTTACAACTTTGAATCTAAATACATATTTCAGATATCGATAACATATTTGGAAAACTTATAAATTTACTTGTAGATTAAGCATTTGTAGTAATAATGAATCAGAAAATTGTTCAAGTCGCCTTTTAACACGAGGTTTATATACTCTTGCAATATTTATTTATGCCATATTAGTTATTTGAAAAGAAAAGAAAAAGAAGACTGTAATATTGATCCTACAGTTTTTTCTTTTGCCTTGTAAATTTTCATAATATTACTTCTATTGAAATTCAATATTAAACAACATTGGGCAAGTATTTTCAAAAATAAAATATTTATTTCCGTATTTTTTTGTCACAAAGAAAAATATATTTGAGTTTCGTAAAATGTTTTTTTTACTCTATTCTAAATATAAATTAATAACACAGTGTAACCTGCCACATAAGTTGAAAGTAGTGATACAGAATAGCAAAGGCGCATAAAAGCTCATGCCGGGTTTTACTCCTAGACGTCACATATTTTTTTATGGCTTTGCAAACTTTGGGGCGTATGAGCGATTTTTTATGTATATGTATATAGTTATACACATTCATTACTAAGCCTTCATATGAACAGGGTGCGCCATCTTTTATGTCGGATGTAAACATTGAATAATTTTAACATTTATCAACCGATTGACTTGAGTAATCATGGTTTTGAAACGTCAATTCAGTACAATTTTAGCCATGAATCGCATTTGGGGAACGGAGAATCCACTTGAGATCCATGAAACACCATTGCATGACCAACGACGTGTGATATCAAGAAATGGCGACATTGACTTGCCACCCAGATATTCTGATTTGACCCCTCCGGACTTATTTTTGTGGGGTTATTTGAAAAGCAAAGTTTATGCCAGTAAGCCTCAGACCATTGACGAGCTCAATGGTCTTTGCCAGAACGAGATGGAACATTTTGGGTTTGGATGTCACAGGAATGGAAAAAGTTCACTCCTTCCCGTTCTGCGATCTTCTGAGATTTGTCCCGCCTTTGCCAGAACGAGATGGAACATTTTGGGTTTGGATGTCACAGGAATGGAAAAAGTTCACTCCTTCCCCTTCTACGATCTTCTGAGATTTGTCCAGCCTTTGCCAGAACGAGATGGAACATTTTGGGTTTGGATGTCACAGGAATGGACAAAGTTCACTCCTTCACCCCTTCTGCGATCTTCTGAGATTTGTGAGAGAATCCGGAAAATTTGCGGAAGAGAACGTAGTCCCCCGATAACCCCCTTTTCAACTTTTCCCCTCTTTTTCTCTAACCTCTTACTTGCTGTCACCCGTTATTCTTTTCCTCGGCCTTAAGTACAATACATAGCCTGAGTGCTTGAGGAACTGTCCTGCACTCGTAGGTCAGGTTCTCGACCTTCTTTACATCCATCCACCCTGTAGGAGCCCTGAACGTTTGATAAATGATCTTTACTGTCTTCAGCAAAATAAAATTAATGTCCTGACTCATGTCAAAACCATAAATGCATTCGTTGGTGGTAAGAAAATCTGTCGTTCTGAACAGAATTTGTTTGCAATCATTTCCAATTTTGGAGGCAACAACCTCTTTGAGATCAAATAAATACAAATTTATAAGTTTTTATCTCAAAATTAATGGCGTGGTATGTTGGAAAAAACTTGTGAATTTACTTAACTGGAAACAGAAAAAGAGAAATTATCAACGATTTAGGACTAATGGGCTTAATATTATATATGTATAAGTACATATAAAAAATCGCTCATACGCCCCAAAGTTTGCTAAGCCGTAAAACAAATGTTTGACATCTAGGAGAAAACCCTGATATGAGGCTACTCTGTATCACTGTTTTGAAGACGAAATAATAGTAGGATGGTTAATTTAACAGTTTTCACTAACGGTTTCATAGAAACAGTGTTTCCCTTGTTTTAACAGTACTCACTGCCAATGGGCTACAAAGCCTGAGTGCTTGAGGAACTGTCCTGCACTTGTAGGTCAGATTCTCGGCCTTCTTCACATCAATCCATCCACTCACTGCCAGATTTACGTAAATAAAACGGAATACGTGTTCAATCAATAGTTTAAACTGTTGAACGTAAACAACCGCACACGTTCTGTTAAATTGACAGTATTAACTTTAACAGAAAAATCTGTTCGAGTAATATGACAACTTTCCCCCTCGCAGTGAAGCTAATTAATTAATTTTTATTTTTATATATTCTTCAGAATATTCATTAAATTCAAGAGTAAATAGCAAATGCTGTCATTGTGATTGCTAAGTACACTTACATTTTTTCCAGGACAATATTTACCTATGTATGTAAGTACATAAATATTTATAATATTTTAAGAAATAATAAAAAGATATTCATTTAAGGAAAAAAAAATAGAAATTGAAAATTTCATTTGAAATTTCAATACACAAAAGCACAAAAATCAAATGTAAGTAAATTCATTCCACAGTGAATGATGAATGAGCAGTATCAATAATACTCGTTTTTCCTCTCTCTGTGTTTCTTAAGTTTTCTCTTACTTTCTAATATAAGATTACATTTTAAATTATCCTCAATCCTCTGGCAGCCAGGACAGGAACAGCAAATGCAGCAGGCAGCATCACTAGCTCGTCTACAAGATTATGCTTATTTTGCGTAACTGTCATGTAAACAGACGACAGCGTGAACACGTGACCTCACTTCCCACTCTAAGTATGTAAGTATATGTACGCTATACTTGGAACATATATATGACAAACGAACACACACATACATACATATATACATTCATGTCTATGTGTGTAGGTGTGTATGTGTAGTCGTGTATTCATGTCTACACACTAAATGAGTAAACAAATTTCGAGGACTTTTGATGACATTTCTATGAGTACACTCAACTATGTTGAATATGATGAAAAAAAAAACAAACATAAATTACAAAATGATTAGAAAAAATGGCAAGGATAATGAAGAGAAGAAGCACAAGCAGATGATGAAAACACATGTTCGGAGCATTTTTGAGTTGGTTGTTTGTTGTAGAGTTGTTGGGGAGTTGAAGAGTTTGCCGCTCCTAAGTACACCTAAATATGCGGTTGACAGTTGCCACTTCATAGGTAGGTACGAGTAAGCAGTTTAAAATGGACGACAGACAATCTGGCAGACAGATAGACAGACAACCAGATAAATCAAGTGACAGAAAGTGAATGAGGGAATGAGAGGGAGAGAGAGAGAGAGAGAGAGAGAGAGACCGATCTGCTGATTATGACATTTTTCATTTTTTTTTTATTCAAAATGTTTAATCTTTCGTAAGTAAACGGAGATGTTTTTTTTTCTTTTTTTTGGCATCTACGATATACATATTTATATGCACATGTATGAGCACGCTGCTGTCGGTCTGAGCGTAGTATGAATATCTCAATCTGTTCATTTGTTTGTCTGTCCTTTTTGTTTACTCAATCATACACATAAAGTTTTCAATAAAAGTTGAATGTTTGCATTTGATGTCAATAACCCCAGGAGGTGCTTACTTTATTTCTCCCTTTGCGTATTTGTGTGTATAGTATGTGTGTACCACATTTGTGTGTGTGTGTGTGTGTATGTGTGTGTGTTTGTGTTTGTGGGTGGATTTTTATTTTTTTAGTCTGGGTACATTTATACGATATTACTATTTACGTACGTGTTTTTGATAAATGATGAATTTCAAATTCGTAGAAATTTTATTTTTATTTACCTTGCTGTTTAATTTTAGATAATGTCAGAACGTCATACGTACCTGCAAATAAGTAGAAAGAGAAAATTTTAAATATGCGTACATTTTTTAGATTTAAAATTAGTTTTGAAAATTGATAGATAAATATTTATATTTCAATATACTTAAAAAATCAAGAAGCAGAACAGAAAGTACTTACAAATACTTAAGTCGAATTTAGCCAAATTTAAGTTTCTGCTTTTCTTTCTACTCGTCAGTGTGCATTACATCAAAGTTACATCAAGGAAAGTTTCAGCGAATGTAGGTAGGTATTTTTGATATATAATAATTACTTATATGGACTCAAATTAAATATTATCAGAATTTGAAAGGCACTTTGTAGTTATACTTGGTAGCAATTTGGCAAAATTAATATTGAAAAAGGACTAGAGTTAACTTTTTGGATGCAAGTCGCCCATAGCCTTAAACAAAATAAAAGCTTATGCATACTTGTTTAGCCTAGATACATCAAGGATGGTCAAATATTCTTTTGTCAAAATCAGACATACGTACATGGAAATCAAGACATACAAATATATAAAATGTTCTGCCGTTTCATATTCTTTTAGATAAGTATCGGCCTTATAAATTCGATTTCTTATTACCGATTTGTGTTAGGAAATCGTTGCCCATATCCAAGCCTGTAATGAATTCTGCATGGATCTCAGGTCACTCATTGTCAGACTCGGAAAACATTTAGATCTATCTAGACTTGGAGAGTCAAAGAATACTTAAGACTGCCGAAGGCAGGAATCTAACATTCATTCAATAGGCATTTCAAGTTTAATGAAAGAGGGCCAGTATAAGTCATTCCTGATTGCCTTTTGGCCAATATGTCCGGCATCTTGCTACCAAGGAGTCTTATGTTCTATATCGTCCTTTAATCTACATTGGCTGTTCCGAGAATACACATTGGCCAGAATGGCCCATCGTGATACCACATGGTTGGATCTGCCTATATAGTTTAACTCAGGTTCCGAACGGTGGGTTGGCGATTTGTTATCACTTGGAAGTTTTGCCATTGCCTGCCAAGTGGTGCACTTGTAAACTTTCTTATAATTCTCGTTCACTTCATATCAGTCGAAAAATAAGAATTTAAGAGAATTGACTACCAGACCAAGAGGGAAATCGTATCCTCAACCCACTGGTTGAAAGTGCTTTATCCAGTGCTTTATCCACAAGACTATCGAGGTCATCAAGTACATATGTATTTATTATGTAAATTAAACCATTTCAAACTTTGAAAGGAAAATCAAAACTGAATCAAGTGTAAATTTCTTACTAGTAGCTCAATTCTAAGTAGTAAGTAAAAGTCTTTCAAAATTTTGTAAGACCTATTTTGTCAAGTTTGATGTTAGTTAATTTTTGTAACCCCAAATCTACTTCTGACCTAACATCAAAAAGCTTTCTGGACATTTTCTTAAAGCTTACTTGTTTTGACAGTTGTGAATGGTTGGCAACACTAAGATTTAAAAATGTTGGCGAGTAAGAAATCGTAAGTAAAAATAAATTGTTCCTTAAAATATTTTAATAAATTCATATTTTACAGTGAATCAAAATACGAACACACCACGTTCTAACGATGATGCCCCGATTGCAGATTTAAGTTAAGATTTTGGATATTTTGCATTAACTGATATAAATTTCAGTCGATGGTCACAAATCTGTTATATCAGTAAGATGATATAAATACATAGCACTATTAAAATGAATATATACATGTGCACTTGTGACTGATGCAAATTTCTGATTTAAATGTTTAAACAAACAGTATGACCCATTTTTTTTTTTTTGGACTCGCGTATATGATTGGTTCATTGGTGCTACAAAATTATTATCGCTAGAAAATGCTTGATTTCAAAGGAAAGAGTTGTCTTCTGTAACATTGTTAATGAAAGTTGCTTCCGCGCAATTGTAAAAGGCTTACTGCTAACTCTCAATGACCTGAGAATTCTCCTCCGTTCCAGGTTTTATCTTTTTTTTGCCGCAAAATTGTACAAAAAATAACCGCTTCTTCTAGTTCCATTTTGATTTTTTGCCTGTCAGCTAGCACTGAAATTCTTACAAATTTACTGACATATGTAAAGAGTTTTGTAAGAATGTTTTCTCTAGACATAGCTGACATGACATACGAGGTGTGATCAAAAAATAACCGTTATTTTCGTGAGTTACGTATGTTCGATTTTCGCATTTTTTTTTCTGTTATGTTGGTACACATGTCTGTTATATATGTTGGCAATATCAAGCATTTGGGATTGTCAGTTTCTTTTTGACAGATAAAAAGGTTAGTCGTGTTTTGGTGTGCTCTTCGATTTTTTACTATTCGAAAAAATGGATCAAAGAAACTGTATTCAGTTTTGTGTAAAAAATGAAATTAAATGCGCAAGGACATTTGAAATGTTGACTGTGGCCTTTGGCGAGTCTACTATGAGCAGAACACAAGTTCATTTGTGGTATAACCGGTTTAAGGAAGGCCGAGAAGATGTCAATGACGATGCTCGTCCTGGTCGCCCGAGCACGTCAACAACCGATGAAAACATTGACGCAGTGAAGAAAATGATAATGATTTTGGATAATCGTCGAATCGTCGAATAACTATCAGAGAGGTTGCATGTCGTTCGGCTCATGCCAAGCAATTTTTACGGATGTTTTAGGCATGAAACGTGCGGAAGCGAAGATTGTTCCAAAATTGCTAAATTTTGAGCAAAAACAACGTCGCTTGTGCGTAAGTTTTTGGCCAAAAACAAAACCGTAATCATGCCTCAACCACCGTATTCACCGCTGACTTTTTCCTCTTACCAAAACTGAAGACACCGATTGGCGATACCAAAAAGCGCGTTTCAGAAGTGTTTCGAGGATTGGAAAAAACGCTGGCATAAGTGTATTATATCTGAGGGGGATTACTTTGAAGGGGACAAGATAGTTGTTGATGAATAAATAAATACTTTTTGAAAAAATTGAAAATAACGGTTCTTTTTTGATCATACCTCGTATGTAAGTTTTCTTACAAAGCTACATATGTAAGTTGCATCACAGTGATTGCTATAAGTTTTCCTCACAGTGTAACTGTAAGCTAGAAATCCTAGAATACAAAACTTAAACCAAACAGATCAGTCCATTCAAAAGTCTCCAGAAGAAGAGAAAATTCTCAAATTTTACATACTTTGGCTCCGACTTCTTCTCAGGAATAACTTGGTAGATCATGATTAAGGCCAAAAATATATCAACATAATCGGTCTGTCCATCGATGACGTTCCAGTATAAGAAAAAATTCACATTCGCACCGATTTTACTTACATTTACTCCGGAGGGCCCACAGAAAAAAATTTAAGATCATGACGGAGACCAAAAATTCTTTGGTGTAGACAATTTCAATAAAAACCATCGGTCCATAGCTGGACCGACCAGTATAAGTGAATATAGCGCATGCTGCGCACATAGCGAACATATATTGCTTGTAATATGGTATGTATGGGTCACGACCATAACGTAGATTTTGATGCAGTGATTGCGGACCTGGTGGTCGCTGTGGAAAAACCGATATTCTTCTAAGTCCTTAGATTTTTGAGAAATATGGGACCAAAATTTTGTTTCTTGACATTTTCTTGTTATTTTAGTGGAATGCTCAAATGATATTGACTTTGGGATAATAAAGTGCCACTTCAACACTTTCAAAACTTATTTTAACGAAAAAATTAATAAAAAAATTAACGTTTCGAAAAACAATAGTGGGAAATAGTCAGTGGGAATAAGTTTACTTTTACAGAACGTTTGTGTTTTGAATTTTCAGGTTAGATTTAGTAATCTTGTAAAAATCAAAGCATATCGCAGACATTACAGGCGTGGCCGAAGGTACCAATTTTTTATGAACATGTCTAAAAATTGTTTATATGCTGATTTATGCAAACGATAAGCTTTGTATAGTTCAGTTTGATGATTCTCTAATGCCAGGTGTGCTACATCTGGTTTAACTGCATTTTGATAGTTTGCATTTCCAATACATGCAACTCCCTCTTGCAAAAACATCATCTCCATCAAAATATTCATACTCAAAGGATGCGAATTTATTTGCTAAATCATTATAGTCTTACTAATATCTTCATTATTATCATCATCATCAAAATAATGAGGTTGTACGATATCAACAGAACAAGTGGAAAATTTGCCACTTGTCGGTCTGAGAACTCGCGAATGTTATGAGGATGACTAGAAACTTAGCAAATCTCGTCTATGTTATGTTGTGTTAATGCAAGTTGTTTTCTTTCCACGGAGGAAAGATTTTCAGGCAAATTCTCAAGTAAACCTTCTGCCCTTCTCTTTCTCTTTCTAATGAACTCATTTGCCATTCATGCTGTTTCTCCGCATTAGTCTGTTGTACCTCAAGTTGCTGTCGAAGTCTACACTCTCGCGATCTCTAGGTGCTGGTTTTTGGATTTTTTTTTCACGATAAGAGAAACTGAATTTTGTTGAGCCTCCATTTTTCGACAAAGTCTTCATTCTCGCTGTCGCTCAACCGCAGTTTTTGCTGGAGATTTTATCGTAACATAATCCACAAGCCATTTGTTTGTGCCTCTCGTTTGGTTTTTTCAGTCTATACTCGCTCATTCTTTCAGCTCCAGAAATTTCTAACTATTTTTGCTTGAAATGTAAACATTTTGTATGTAATGTCAAATATTACTAGAACTGTTGGGCAGCGCCCTCTGTCAATCGAGTATGAATCATACGCAAATCAGCGTCCTCTATCAACTAGAAGAGAAAGAGAGGATTGCTCCTCGAAAAAGAATAATATCGATCCGTAATTTGTTTTTTATTTTTGGATGGAAAAACATGCGGGGTAATAAAAGCGAAGTTGGATGCTGTCTATGGGGACCCTTCACTATCTATGACAGCCGTAAGACATTGGTTCAACGAATTTAAACGTGGTCGTACATCTGTTTTTGATTAGGAGCGCCCAGGCCGCCCGGCATACGTGGTTACCGAGAAAATCGTTGAAAAGGTCCACGACATGATTTTCGCTGATCGCCGAACGAAAGTGCGCGAAGTAGCAGAGGCCGCAGGACTATCGTACGGAACGGTAATTAATATTTTACATGATAGGTTAAGCATGAGAAAGGTGCCGGCCCGATGGATGCCGCCATTGCTTACGGTGGACAACAAGCGGATACGGAATTGTCGCGGCCAAATTGCATGAATTGAACTACGAATTGCAGCCGCACCCACCATACTCACCCGTTTTGGCTCCCTGCGACTTCTTTCTGTTCGCCAACATGAAAACGTGGCTCGGGGGGAAAAAATTCAGCTCAAACGAGGAGGTTATCGTCGAGACCGAAGCGTATTTTGAAGAGTTTGACAAATCGTATCTTTTTGAGGGGTTAAAGAAATGGCAGAAACGTCGGGAAAAATAAGGAAAACATTTGTGGAAAACCTACCTCGTCATTCCAAACACGGGTACTTATTGATCTACCCTCGTACATAAGCATCCTCATTTTTTTCATACTTGATTAATAGGAGGCGATGCCCATCATTTCCGTGACAATTTTCGCTGCGACGATTATATGTCAAATAACGATTCTAAAGAAGTAAACTTCAAAAAAAATTAAATATTTCAGACATCTTGTATATACGCCCTCTTCTCAAAAAGTCCAAAAGTCCGCCGTATGGCGATCCACTCTAATGTGCACATACTCGTAGTTAGTATAAATATGTAAGAAAATACAAGAACTTATACAAAATTAGAAGTTTTTGCTATAAAATATAATTTTCCTTTTCACCAGAAACTATGTCGCGTTTTAGCAATTTGCAATTATTATCAATTTATTTTGCTGGTGATGTATTTAATTTAATTGCATTTCAGCTGGGAAAAAAGTTTCACATGTGCTCGCTCAGTTTTTCTGATTTCAATTTTCGATTTTCAATACACATTAGTTTTTTTTTTCAATGTGTTGATGGGAGAAATTCTATGGCACAAGCACCGAACCACGCCCCGTACCGCCCGTCAAAATGTGATTTTCATGCTGACGGGAAATGAATGTCATGGCACCTCGTGAGGGCGGTTGAATGCCAAGCAAAGAGAAACTTGAGATTTTCTCATTTAATCATATCCTTCTCCTATTTCTTCCTCTTTCGCAGCATGAAGTTTGTAGATTCTGTGGCAGATAAGGAAAAAATATTGATTCCTGTTTATAGATAGGGAAAAATTTTATTTTTCCTTACTTTCAACGCGGCAAAAGTGAAAAGTTTTTTAAATAAATTACGTATTGAGATTTAGAAATAAAGTTTCGCAACTGAAAGACATTACTAGAAATTTTAGTAGTTTCAACTTGCCGAGTGCGGGAAATGGAGATTATTAAGTTTATTTAAGGAATAAGTATTTAAAGATTTAAATGATGCCGATTTGTGTAACAATTTCTTTAAATCGCAACAATTGGTAGCCATTTTCTGAAAGAAAATGTGCTGAAAATACTTGATATTATGATTATATGCTGCCTGCACATGTGTTTTTTATGCCTGCAAATGCCAAGCTCAAACGCATAACTGAGAAACATTCGAAAGGATTAGGTTCGATTGTATTCGTACGAGGATAACACAAGTACGTAGTTTAATGTCCGTCCTCGTTACCAACGTAAGTGGGCGTATATGTAAGAATATCATAAAATATCTTGGCAAAATGAATGCAAGTCTGCCGAAGCATTCAATGTCATAGAAGACTCACGATTGTGTAGAGTACATACATACATAGTTACTTAGTGTGAGTATGCGTGAGTATGTGAACATGAGCTGATGTTATGCTATTTTATTGTCCTCATAAGTACATTGTATATACTTTTTTATTGTATTCTTTTTCTAGTTTTTTATGATATTTTGCATTTTAGCATATGAATTAGAAGACTTTTCACTGACGTCCACTTTGGTACATTTCAAAGACTATGTTATGCAACTAAGGAAACATTTACATTTATAGTTTTACTTACATATAGTACTTATGCATGTATGCGTAGTTGTGTATATATGTATGTATGTATGTATTATATGTAAATGAGCATCATTTCCCCTTTATAACATTTTGTAAACGCTGTTAAATTGAACATAAAGCAGTTATAACTACTTCTTATGGTTGCACGAACGTCAACGGGATAAAATTATTTCGGAATTGCTGTTCAAGTTATTGTACGTATACACAGAGAAAAAACTATTGTTTCTTTCCATAAGTGCAGCAACCCGTACATTTTTTGTCATCTACACCCATCAAGGCCACCATTAATTAGTAAAACGATTTGATCTTCAATTGTAAATGGGGGGAACTGACAGGCTGTAGACAGACAACGATCATGTTACCTGCCATCTCGAAGCGTTTAGCAGACTTTCTGTTATCACTTAAGAGGTAGTGCTGTAGGCAGCTGCTTGAATTATACACAGGTCACATCTCTTGGGCCAGTGCTTTCTGTGTTGCTTGTGGTTCGGAGGAAGAATGCGAAGAGACGGCAGATCACATTCTCAGTAGTGTCTGTCACTTCTATTAGACCAGAGATACCATATTTGTTACTGTGTTGAGTGTTGAGAGACGAACAACTCAGCTCTTTGACATCGCACGAGCTCTTAAGGTTTATTTAAAGAATAACAAAAGGAAACGTAGGATATACATAGTAAAAAATAGTACAATGCAATGCAATTCTTTTGAAGTTCCAAGAAGAAAAAAAAAAACGCTGAGAATGCCCTTTCCACTGTACCTTGGGAGGCTGGAATGACATGAATTATGTGTGCCAAAAAGAATATGAAGAGAAACGGCATATCACTTTCTCATGCCCTCCCAGTAACTTACAAAAACTGTCAATATGAAAACTTGTCAATTTCAGCATATGCTGTCAAAGTTTCGTTGTCTACTTCCTCATCTTACTGAAGATGAATCTACCTCTAGCTCCTTTAACGATTCCTTGAGCAAGAACAAAGAGCTCTGGTTGATGGATACGTCAAATTAGTTAATTTTTTATAATTTCTTTAATGTTGTTAGTGTTTACAATGCATGGATGCATGGTGCACTACGAACACTGGCAAACTCACCAAGTCCACAGATTGATATATCCTATATAAGAGTATATATATATGTATGTATACGTTTGAACTGCATTATCATATCATAAATGCAATTCGGTATGTTATTTGAGTTTTACACAAAACATATGAAAAATAATAATAAGGATTTAATGATTTCTGCTTGAATGCCTACGATATCTAGTGCACAGTTTGATTTCTTAATTTTCTAAACAAAATTTATTTTAAAATTTATGCCCAAAGGTATGCAACACATTCTTAGTTAACTTGTGAACTTTTACCTGTTTCAGTAAATTATTGGTTACTCTGGCCAAATAAGTCTGATTAAAACTGTGCATTCAAGTTGGACTTAGTGAATTCATTTTTCTAAAGGATAAGCTACATAATTTTTTATTTTCATGAAAATATATTTCTCTGTGTCCTTGTTAAAGTTTTGAAAACTCGATTTTTTCTAGGGATTTTATGTTATAGCTACCAATATGATAGCCCGAATGGGGTCAGCCATATCTCAAAACTACTTGCATGTCTCTAGTTTTATATTTACGTAGTGTTGAAGCGTTTCGGTTTGAGATTTCGATTTTATTGAACATAAAATTACACTACTTATGCTATTCCAACTAGAATTTTTGAAATTTTTGTTAACAACTTGAAAAACTAGACGAGCTAGAGAAAAGCTCGAAAGAAAGATTTGAAATCAGCACCAAATTTTACTTTTTTCTGGAATACTCGTATGTTGGAATCTTTAAACAAAAATTTGTAATAAAATTATAAAGTACTTAAGTACGTAGGTAAGAAATGTAAGGGTCAACCTAAAATTTCAGTAAGAACATCCAGACCTTCATACATATCACCTAGTGCGATGGATAAGGGTACAAGTTTTCATACCAAAGTTGAGTACTTACCTATATGCATAAAGTTTATATAGGCCCCCGCAAATAAAAGTTGTTGACTTCCGACAAGAAGGTATTTCTGACTAGCGGGTAAATTAAATAACACTCTTTTACCGTTCTTAGCAGAAACTATTTATAGGGCAGCATGAACAAGCAATACTCTAGTTTTTTTAACATATGCATAGTGACTGCAAAAGCCTAAGATAGCGGTCACTTGGACAGTAGGGGAAAAGGTCAACGTCCTTAACTGATCGGCACTGTTATCCGCAGGAAAGTAGAGGTATTATTGCTTATTTGTGGCAGGGAAAATTTTAACTGTCGATCAGAAAAAAAGAGGATTGACTGCCTGGAGCTTGAACAGGAAAGACGTACTTTATTCAAATTTTTGCTATCGATATAAAATGAAATATAAGTGAATTGCTGAACCAGGAATACCCAAGCGACCAGAAGCATAAAGTTCTGGGTGGATTGCTGCTAAATGTTGGATCACTAGGGAAAATACATAGAATACATCACAGTATACATGGCATGCAACAGGAGATTCACATAAATACATCTGTTAAAAGTGAAATAGACATATGTACATATACCAGTAGTAGTGTTAAAAAGTTCAAATTCGAATTTATGTCAATGTAAAAGAAAAAAAAAAAATTTAAGAGACCAAATGTTAAAAGTATAATTTAAAAGAAAAGATAAATCCTATAAGCATAAAAAAAAGTGGTGAAGGAAATTATACTATATATTTATACTTAAATCTAATTATCACAGCGAGTATCACAGGTGCAACAATTATTAAACCACACGTAGCATGCAACATCATCGTCGTTGGGCCCATCGTCGGATCGGTGAAGTAACAATTTAACGTGAATAAGTGAAATACAAAAAAACTCTAAAAATACTTAGTGTTAACATGATTTAAAAATATATTTATATAGTATGACATATTTTTTTTGTGGGTGTATAATCATACCAACACGCATATCTCTCGATTATTTATTTATCTTTGCTTTTAATTATAACTGCTCTCTCTAAAGTAATATTCACCACCCTCTCACAGATTTACTGTTTTTATTTTATTTTTTTTAATTTCTAACCGCATAATATTACTAGGCCAATAGGAAAATTTATGAATAGGTGATTTATTAGGAATTTTAATTACAAACAATTTTACTAGCACAGTGTTTTAAAACTACTTAAAAATCTTCGTAAATAATTAGTAATATTAGTAATGAAATGAAATATTTAAAAAAATAAAATTATTAGTATAAGTTTGTAATAATAAAAAAATACGTAATAATGAAAATTTAAAATATTTTTATTTGATGAAATGTAAGGTGAACAGTAGATAAGTTAAGCAATGGGATATCGACAGTATGGTAATACATCGATATCAGGTAGAGTGGGTACAGACTTCAAGGGACTATCAGCTTTCCCCCCTCTAAATTTTAGTTTCTTAGTCATTTGTTGGTGGTAGTTACGTGTTCAATAGTTTTCTTATGGAGATTACTTTTTAGGATTTTTCCTACTGTATGAGCTCTGCATACAAATAAAATTTAATGTAACTCTTCATATCATTGAGGCTAGCCCACTCCCATTTTCCCTGAGCTAAGACTGAAGCATTGCTAGGTATGCAGCGACCGCCTCACATGATGTGAGCCTTGAAGAAGGTGAAAGTTCGTTACAGAAATTTGAATTGATTAATTTTGATTTACATAAGTTTTGGTAGAAATTTTGTCCTAAGTTCAATCAGGGTTCAACATTGATTTTTATTAAATTTTTTGTATAAATATAGGTCTAAAATTTGGTAAGAATTTCGCTTGGATTTTGCTCTCCTTTTTGGTTTATTTTTCATTTTAGCTTTGAGTCCAATTTTGAACTTTTTTGTAACTACTGTTTTCGAATTATAGTTAAAAATTACTTTGAATTTCGATCTGAACTTTTGTTGTGATTTTTCAGTTTTATTTTTGTTCTCAATTATGTTTAACATGGTTTTTGTTCAGGTTTTTGTGGCTTTCTGATCCGATTCTTGTTCTAATTTTTGGTATACCATTTAATTTATAATTTAATAAAATCAACACCGTACCCTAACTCAAATCCATCAGTTGCAGCTTCTGCCAATGATGATGAACGAGATTTTGAATGTCAATTTCGCGCTTTTTCCTTTAAGAGGAAATGTTAATTTTTTTTGCTAACTTTCAAGTAAGCAATCAATCAATTTCCAATCACTTACACAAAAACTACAAAAATATCTAAAATATGAATAATTTTGCTACACTACACAAATATAAGTGATATCGCAAGTCTTGCAAATTCAATCTTATGTGCATTTCTAGCATCACAGTCACCTCAGCTCACTTCACTTCACGATTCTGCATGCATATTTTACGAAACAAAATTTGAATAACTTTATGCCGATTGAACGAATTTCACCAGCTGTCAAACTGAAATTATGGGAGAAATGAAATAAATGCAATGCCGGATTTTTGTCAGTCCTACGTAAATATGTATATACGAGTATGTATGTATATATTTCTGTACCTACATAAAGGTACTCTGTTTTGAAATCTTAGAAAAATAAAATAGGATATTAATATGTGCTCGTACTTTCTATTCTGGAAGTGCATCTTGACACTATAAAACATTTTAAATATTTTTTTTTCATTAGTTTTTGTAATAAAAATGTTTTGTCAGACAAAAATGGAAATGGTCTTCTACATAGTTTTTTCGTCGAATGACCTTTTTGATAAAGGACTTGTTCAGGTCATACAGTTTTATACCAAATACCATGCTTCAAAGTTGAAATGGTTCTACTATTCTCAATTTTTGTTCCTTTTTAGTCAAAGTTGATCGCTTTGCCCATTGCAGATCAATGTCACAAAAAAAAAAACAGTCTTTGGCCGATTGTAGGGTACCGCATATAAAAATGCTTTATGCATAAAAAGTGACAGCATGAAATTCATGCGCAACATTACATGCTGCATAACAGAAAATAGAAAATGCCAATAGACACAAGTGGCTGCAACAACAAAAGAGAGAAAAATAGAAAATACACTAAATTTTAGAGAGATTCGAACAAGACAAAAAAAAAACAACAAAACCCAAAACACATAAACGAACCAACAACAGAAATGGAGCATCATCGGCATGGCAAAGTATATCATTCATGCTGCATTATGCAAATTCCACTTGAATATTTTACTTGTATACACACACACACACACACACACAACATACATACACATACACATACACACGAAAGTGGTTTATAGAAAGAGTCTTCTATTGAATGAAGTCTGACAGCTTTTGGAGTGAGGGTACTAGCTGTTGGTGGTATTATTGTTGTTGCTGCTGCAACTTCTGTTTTCTGTACGGTGTTGGTGTTGGCGTTGGTGTTTATGTTATTGCAATTGTTTTTGTTGCTATTGTTGTCTAAGTGAAGTATGCAACACATTCTTCTCGAAAAGATACGTATACAAGAATGATGCACTTACTCACAGAAACGAACACACACACACACACACACACATAAACCGTTAAAGCTTGAGGTTTCGCTTTTGGTTTACAATATTTTTGAAAATTCCATAAACTTTGCCACTTGCCGCTGCTACGTTGAATTTTGTTTGTAGACTTGTTTGTACTCTGTTTAATTTAGCAGCTACATTTTTGTTGCAATCCACCTTCGATGCATACCACCGTTTTCGCCCGAAACTGTTTGCGCATATTTTTGCAGTTTTATAGGATTAAAAAATTGTGTGTTGTTGTGGTGTTGGTGTTGGCGGTGGCGATGGCGATAGCGATAGCGATGGCGATGGCTAACGTAATTGTTTTCGTTTATTTTTGGCAGCGCATATACGACGAGTAGGTGCACATAAGCCAAAATGGTTTCACACCACCAATAGTTATAAAGTTTTTCCATTTCTCCCCGGTGGTGCATGGATCGTAGCTGGTAATTTTATTATTATTATTCTTCTTTTTTAATTCCATACGAATTTTGTGAATTATTCGTTTTTGTTGTTGTTGTAATTTACGATACAAATTTCATTCCATGAAAGTTACCTTGCAAAGAATTTGCTTGCAGTAAATGTTTTAATGGATTAAATTTCTCTAACGTTTACACTGAAGCATTGAGATTGAGGTGTATACTTCAAATTACTTCAAATGCGTTTCAAATTATTTATTTAAATTGTGTATTTTTTTATAGCAATAAACAGATTTAATTACTAGCATTTATAAATTATTAAATATCTGCAGAGGAATATTTCTGTTTGTTGGTCCTCAATTTCAAAATAATTATAGACCATGTTCGCTAATGCAATGGGAGACCAAGTTCGGCACTGCCACCACAGCACAGCCGCAACGATGATAATTGCATTTTAATGCAAATCAATTTGGCATGCAAACAGCAGAAATATACAGGCAGACCCGATAGCCCAGTGATCAAATTCCTAATAAAAAGAGTTCCAATTAATTTATTTTAAGTTTATATTTAATCATTGAAAAGATAACGAAATCATGAACTTGATAAGTATTCTAAACTTAATGAATTATTCCCGTAAAAAAAAGAGTAAAGCAAAATGAAAATTAGATATTGATGGCAAAGCCACAATGAACTACGGGCTCAGTGCAACCCCGAAATATTACCGAATCACTTTGGCTTCCTAATGGAAGCCAGTATTTTCCGGATTAAACGTGCGGTAGTCAGAGAAGTTTGCAAATCATTGACCAAACTTCAAGTTAAAATTCAAGTCAAAGAAAATCAAGTTGTTTTTAAATAAAACTCAATGTACCTTACCCCAAGTCATATGGACCTTCTCCAGATTCCACATCATGTAACATTGAAATCATGTAATAAAGAAGACGATGACCCCAGCAAGAGTGGCCAATTGTTTAGACTTTACCTGCAGAAATTCTTTCCCTGAGCTAAATTTAAGTAAGACCACTCAATCATTTACTGAACCATTCAGATGACAAAATGGAATAGGCTTTCGAGCGCCAATCAAGTTGCTATCAATGTATCATGAGTAGAATATTACAGCTGAAAACTATTGAGCTGGTTGGAACTCTGCATTGGTGCATCATCTTAGGAGAGGTGACCACTTAAATTCTAAGCTTTCTTTTAGAAATTCTTTGTTATAAGTAATGATGGGTTGTAACAAGATAGCATGGCATAGTTATGGCATGTGTGTTATAAAGGATTTAAAATCTCTGGGGCGAACTTTTTGAAAATCATTGTAGTAATTAGTTTGTTGTTGTTGTTCGAGTGGTTGTTTTCATCTGAAAAGTATAATTAGTGCAAAGCACCGTTTCACTGTCACATTCCTAATTTGTTGTTATTTAATTGTCTTTTGGTAAAAGGTGAAGACGTAATCTCTATCTGAACCCTTAAAGAGTTATGTCCACATTGTGAGGTTCAAATATATGAGTAGGCTTTTTATCTCGATTTCTGAGATTTCATTAACATTTTGGAGGAATGGTTATGTGGTTTGCCAAATAAGCGAAGTCTTGCCAAGCCTGGGCAGGCACATAATTAGTGAAAGAGACTCTCCGTCCCTCCTTCTTCCTGCCATCTACGACAGGAAGTATTGAATGGAATATTAAGTCTTGCTACATTATCTCCCACCTTCCAGTGGCCTGTGAGAACAGCGGTAATGCGTGAGGTATTGGGACGAGAATACTCTATCAGTTGTATTGTCCACTTCTGTCCCGCTATAGTGAGGTAGTGAGATGCAGGAGTAGCCTTAACAATGCCAAAAAGAAATTGCGACAGATTCCGCTGTAGCGATGTCAGGGGCCGAACCCAAACTAGCTAGCTCGTCTGCCCTTTCATTAACCACCTCGATATTTCTATGACATGGAACCCATATTAGAGTAATTTCTAGACCTTGACCAAGTAGAGCGAGATTCTCTCTGCATTGCACAACAAATTTGGATTTTATATTGGAATAATCTAAGGCTTTAATAGCAGCTTGACTGTCTGTAAAGATAGCTAGCTACCTTGGCTTCATTATCCCTGATGTCATAAAGTGATCTGCACGCCTCCCTTATTGCCATTAATTCAGCCTGGAATACACTAGCTTCGTTGGCGAGGCGTATGGATGAGAATAGTTGGAGGGACTCTGAGTAGATGCCCGCCCCTACACCGCATCCCACTTTGGACCCGTTGGTGTAGAGCTCCACGTCAAAGCCCCCAATAACCCTCATATTTCAATCAGCTCTGGATGGGGGAGAATGCAGAAAAGTCTGTCCTGAAGACTAATGTAGTCAGTGTTAATGTTGTTTGGCAATGTACTCTGTAGGAGTATCTTGTTGTGGCCGTACGTTCTTGTGGTTCAGCTTTCTACTTCTTTGAGACTGACTGCGCTATATGAGGCGATCGATTTTTTGTGTAAGTCTATTGGTAATAAGTGAGTGAGTAAGTTAAGAACATCAGCTGGACTAGTGATAAGTGCTCTTGTAACGAGAATACAAGCTGATCTTTGTATTCTACTCAGTTTAGTTTGATTGTATGTCTTAGTTACAGCTGACCACCAGACCAGACCTGCGAATGTCAGAATTGGTCTTACCATGGCTGTGTATGACCGCAATGGTAGTTTTGGTTTGGACACCATTTCTTACCCAGCATTCTTTTGTAAGTATGGACACATGCCTAATACTAGTATCACAATGTCGTCCGCGTACGCAATCGCTTCAATGCCTTATCTATTGACAGTAGTAAGAATATTATTAACTACGAGTATCCAGAGCAGTGGAGACAGAACTTCTTCCTACGGAGTACCTCTATTGACAGAGCGCGAGGCTGCACTACTGCCAACCTCAGCAATGATTTTCCTTGTATCAACTGATCTTTCAATAGTACTGACTACCTCATGCAAGACCGTTTCTACTCATTTGCATGTTGTGATTTCGACATAAACGTTCCACCGATCTTAAGTATCTCGAAGGTGAGCGTCGAGAATGCGTTCAAAAGTTTTGAGAACAAAGGATGACAAGCTAATGGGTATGAAATCTTTGGAAGTTTCTTTCCAGCCTTAGGGATAAATATTAATATATTCTTCAGCCTTCAGTTTGATGGGTTGAATCCAAGTAACAGACTTTTCTTGAAGACAATTTCTAATTAGTTTGTACTTAAAAACATTTTTTTTTTTATTTATGAAAATCTTGTTGAAAGCGTTTTATATGTTAACGTTTTTTGTTTTTTGCTGGGTAACTAGGTACACACAGAAACTTATTGCTAAGTTACCCTGTAACCAACCGCACTAGTCTTATACTAGTATTATATTAGACTGCGAGGGATCACCATTAATGCTATGGGTAGTCAAACAAAACAAATGAGAACAAACTAATTATATTTAACAAACTATATATTTATATTGGCATTGGACATGATCAGTACTGGTCCAAAAACTAGTTACATTAGTTACATTAGACCATTTCGTAGCACAAGAAATAAATAAATATATTTTTGTAATTCTTTTTTGTTTATTTTTAGTTACAATACATAATAAATTATTGTTTTAAACAAATAAATTACTTACAATATAACATTTTATGAAGTTTACTGGGCTCGAACAAGTGGCGGTGGTTTATGAAGTAAAAGTTATATTTTATTTTTATTTTTTTTTATTGGTACATTCAACACACAGGGTGTACCCCCATGAATGCAGATCATTGTGTTGAATGAAAGGAAGATTGATAGGTGCGAGGAAGAAGGAGGGAGAACGAGAGAGTGAACGTGATCACACAGGACACCGATAAAGAGATAGGCAGCCATTGTGGCAGGTGTTATGCCTTTACCACAATGAACTTCAGTTTATCAGTGTCATCTATGACCGTTTGTTGCGCCAAAGGCCAAGATTTTTGCATCCACTCATGTTGTGCGTGTTATATTTGTACATGAATGGACATATAAGCCAAGCTACATAAGGCTTGTACGTATGATCATTTTAAAAGCAAGATTTAAAAATGCTGATAACTGCTGATTGCTGTTTCGCCACTGCTTCAACGAAACATAGCTTAGATGACTAAAAGCCGGAACAGAATCAAAGCCTTTGCCTACTTTCTTACATCTCTTCTAGACAATAGCTGACAACACGTACGCAATGACAGCGCTTGTCGTCTGTAGTTTATCAAATGGGTAAACTTAAATTTTTGCTTTGCCTTTTGTGTTTTTTCGTCATCGAAATAACTATGATTTTTTAACTACTTCTATTGCGTCAGCACCGCCGCCCACATGCCCGAAATCATATTCAATCATAAATGCCACAAAATTATCTTTAAAATAAATCCATGTTCATGGAGATTAAGAACATTATTCCGTGTTTTATTTTAATTTAAAGTTCTCCGCCTCTGAGAAAACACCAATTCTTAATGTTTTAGAGGTATCCATTTTGATATAAAATGAAAACTGTTTTTAGATTGCAATATCAAACAGAAGGCACAAGATAAATATCAGAAAATACCAAACATTATAGAAAACATACGCTGAACATACCCAAATGTTAGCTCTAGTACGGTAACACTGATTTTACTTGGCAGCACTAAAAGAGAAAGCTCGTGAGAGAAAGAGAGAAAATTGAAAATCGAAGTAATATTACGTAGTTGATTGAATACTCTTAATAATTATTATTTGATATTTATTTTGTCCATTAAGTTTAAAAATTAGTAGTAGAAAATAGTAGTAGTAACGCTTAATGATACTATATTGGAAATTAACCTGTTACTAGGGCCAAAATTGCTGAAGGACATTTTTAAGATGTTTCAATTTCAAAATCAAGATTTAAACTGTTTCTCATAGAAATTATGTAGCTTTATTTTTGTATTTTATGTATATTATCCTCATATTTTTCACTCCATCTAGCATGTAAGAATTAATTATTTTCTAGTCTTTAAGTTGGCGAATGTTCATTGGCTATTGTCGACTGTGTCTCATAAAAATTATGTAGCTTTATTTTTGTATTTTATGTATATTATCCTCATATTTTTCACTTCTAGATCCTAATTACTCCATCTATCATGTAGGAATTAATTATTTTCTAGTCTTTAAGTTGGCGAATGTTCATTGGCTATTGTCGACTCTCGATTTCGTTTAGGACCTGTTCATATATTTACGTGTGTTTTTATCGACTTCATCTATCGATAAATCCTTTGATGCTGCTCCGGCACTAACGCATGCGTCGGCTAAGTAGTATGCTAATCAAATCAATCGAGTAGGTTCAATTGTTTATGGCGGTGTTATTATATTTTCTTTCAAACTGAATTGAGAAGAATGCACCTATGAGGAATAAAACTATAGGTAGTTTTCTATACATTCGGGTAAATCTATGGAATATAATTTGTTTTTATGAAAATACACGATTGTTTAAAAAAAATTGATATACATTCAATCTTCAAAGTGATGGCCATTGCTAGCTACACATTTTTCCCAATCTCTCTGGCAATTCGTGAATGCCTCGCCAAAAAAAATGTTCGTCTTTTGAGTCAAACCAGTCATCGAGCCAATTTTTCACATTTTCGTACGAATTGAAGTGCTGCTCAGCAAGTGCGTGCCCCATTGATGAAAATAAATAGTAATTCAGATGGAGCCAAAGTCTGGTGAATAAGCCGCATGGGGGAGGGCTTCCCAGCTGAACGAATCTACCAATTTCCGAGTCTGTTTTGTTCGATGTGATGGTGCATTGTCACTTTGTGTTGCTTTATATTCTGGACGTTTTTGGTGTAAAACATGGTTTAAATCGGCCAACTGTTGTTGGTAGCATATTCCAGTAACTGTTTCATCTGGCTTCAGAAGGTCAAACCAGATAACACCTCTCTGATCCCAGAAAACACAGAGCATTGTCTTTTTTCCGAAGCGATTACGCTTTGCTGTCGATTAGACCGGTGTATGGTGTACCGGGCTTAACATATGATCGTTTACGTTTGGGATTCTCGAAATGATCCATTTCTCATCGCCAGTAACAATTTGATGAAGATATGACTTTCTTTTGTACCTGGCGAGCAACATTTCACAGGTGGTTTTCCGATTTTCTTGCTGTCTTTCAGCCAATTCATGTGGCACCCATTTTCCCATCTTCCCACCTTCAAAATCAATCCCATGGCTTTTAATCGATGAGAAATGCCATGTTGGGTCATATTCAATTGTTCTGCAAGTTGATTTTTCGTTTGACCATTATCCTCATCGAGTAAAGCTTGGCATCTTCAAACTTTTTCGGTGGTCTTCGTTTCTCACATCAAAATCGTTGCACTTTTTGTTTTGCCTAGAGCGTGCTGGCCGTAAGCTTCCACAAGCATTCGATGAGATTCCAAAGCAGATTTCTTCAATTGGAAACAGAAAATCAATGATGTCGGCATATCGTAGTTTGTAGGCACAAAATTCGAAATTTTTACGAGTGAAAAAAAAAATGCTGTTGTATGAAATTTGATTGTTTATGAACTGAATATTTTTGACAGAACTAAATGCGATGAAATGGCGTCAATGATTTGGTTTGACAGAGCATATAGTTTTACCTAGCGACACAGAGATGTTATTACCGATTTCGTACTTGTATACCTGTATTACTTTAAAATATGAAGAATATGGAGTTTATGAACTGAATATTGTTTGTAGAACTAAATTCGAAGAAATGGCGCCAATGATTTGGTTTGACAGAGCGTATAGTTTTACCTAGCGACACAGAGATGTTTTTACCGGCGCTATTTGGGCTCTCCATGGGTGTCAACAAGAATGATGTTTAATGTGCCAATTCCATATTTCACCAGTCAAGCAAAACATTGTACTAGTCTGTTTTCTATTATACATCGATTATAAAGATTTCTAAGTAGTCTGTATGACTAGAAACATGCAACATATAGTTATAGCTGTTGGTTGCAGGGTAGTCACATTACAGGGTTTGTCTGTGTGTATTTCGATTAGTAAATCACTATGTACTATATTTTTATTTACTTGGAATAAATATTTTATGTGCTTTTAATGAATTGAATTTATTATTAACAATAACAACTTCATTATGCTTTTAGCTCAATGCTTTTAGTAGACACTAATTCTGCAATATTTCACAATTTCAAATAGCAGTAGGTTTTATGCATGAACACATGAAATATTTCATGTTGCATCTATGTACATATTTAGGTGGGTGAAGTTTTATGTGTAATAAAAATTTATTTAAATAAATCTTATCAAAAATATACATAATAAGTTTGCATAGCACAAACAATTTTTATGAATTGCGAAAAGTGTTTAAAAACTAAAATAAATTAATACAGTTTTTTTTTTTAATTATGTATTTTTACAGAATAGTTTTGGAGTCATAAATATTTTTGAAATGCTTACAGGGTGCGCCATTTGGAATGTAACATCAATCAAGTGGCCGCCTTTATTGACCAAAGCAAAATGCGCCCTTTTTGCTGCGTTTTCCATCACTTTTTCGAGCATCCCGGACGGACGGTATAGCGATGATTTCAGTGCGACTATTTAACTTGAGATCGTCAATGGTCTGAGGCTTGCTGGCGTACATATTGCTTTTGAAATAATCCCACAAAAAGAAGTCCGAAGGGGTCAAATATGTAGATCTGTGTGACCAGTCAATGTCGCCATTGCAGAATTTTCGTTGCAGAATCTTCATTGTTTGATTTGCAGTGTCGCGTGGCGCACCGTCTTGTTGAAACCAGAAACCGTCCAGACCTTTTTCGCACATTTGCGGGCAGACATAATGAATCAACATCCACCAATATCGATTCCCACCGACCTATTCCCTTGCAATGGTGTTTCATGGATCTCGTGTGGATTCTCCGTTCCCCAAATGTTGCAATTTTGTTTGTAAACGGCGCCTCGTTGGTCTTCAAAATTTCCTTCCAAAAATCAGGTTCAGTGTCAACCATTCGAGTGACTGTTTGGCCGTATTCGAAGCGACGTCGACTGTCTGTCGGTAGGGTGGTTTCACTGATGCCAAAATGCTGAGCGAGGTGACGATACGACACATGTTGGTTCATGGCAACACTCTCTTTTACCGCTTCAACCAGTTCATTGTAACATGTTGGTCGTTGATGAACGGCTTGTCGACGATGTCCCACTGTCCCGTGCCCAACATAACTCGATACCAAACGACAAATAGGGTTGGCAGACGGTGCTTATTGGCCACGATATTTTCGACGATATGCACGTGGAGTTAACACAACTGAACGACTATATCCAATATACAGCGTCACTATTCTGGCGCAATGTTTCGGTGTAAAGCGATTCATGTTTAATATTGTACTGAATTGGCGTTTCAAAAACATGTTTACTCACGTCAATAAATGTTAAAATTAATCAATGTTGTCATACCGACAAAGAAGATCGCGCACCTTGTACTTACATCGGTTTTATATACACATTAATGAGTAACTAATGAATTACACTGTCCAACAATCCGATACTATGAAGGATCTATGAAATGTGAGTAGCGATATCCCTTTGGTTTTATATACACATTAATGAGCAACTAATGAATTACACTGTTCAATAATCCGATACTAGGAAGGATCTATGAAATGTGAGTAGCGATATCCCTTTCGCGATTTCGACAGAACATTAGCTTAACAGCGCATTATTTCGTAACTGTAGAGGCCAAACATAAAGTCAGAAATAGAACCAAGAACTTATTCTACCAATTCATCTGTAATGAAGGATTGTGAATGCGATACATTTGATGATTCAGCAACAAGTTATAATATTTGAAATTACACGGTACAATTGTGGGTGATTAAAGATAATAGTTTTAAAAAAGTCAATGATTTGGCGTACCTTGGCACTACCTTACTTTACTTTACTTTTAGTCGCACAACAGCCCTTGGAGGGCCTAGGCCGAGCTTTTTCGCATCCACTCATGTTGCGCGTTTTATATTTGTACATGAATGGAAGGGACCTACAGTTTAATGCCGAATCCGAAAGGCGAAGTGAAAAGCTTTACATGGCAATTTTTACTCTTGTAGGTTTGCCATTGCCTGCCAAGAGGTGGTGCCGTGTAGAAAAATTATTTTTTTCTACTTTTTGATTTTGCCTGTGCCGAGATTCGAACCCCGGACATTCTGCGTAGCAGCCCAACACACTACCACTACGCCACAGCGACCACCTTGGCACTACCCCAAATCGAAAATAAGTATAATAAGAGCGGTGTTTCTTTTGATGCGTATACCGGCTCAGTGAAACTTTTGCACTGTAAATCAGTCCTATACCATATATGTAAGCTTATACTTATCTATCCCTGCGAAGACTTATAACCGGCATAAAAACAGTGTAGCCAAAACATAGTTTTAATTCTAACAGATAGCGGCGTACTTATTTCTACTAAATGGCATCATTAATCTTATTGTGAGAAGAAATATGACAGTAAAAAAGTGAAAATATTTCAAATCCAACACTTTTTTTTAACGAAAGTATTTATTTGGAAAGCGTTTTTCAGTTTTTAATATAGGAAAGGAAACATCTCTCAGAAAGATAAATAATTTCCATTTGAATTTTGCGCTGTTTTATGGTCAAAATTGTATTTAAATATATTGGATCTGGCAACACTAGTCCGATTATGTCAAACGTACACAAAGGTGAAGAGAGTTGTGTAATTCGTCGCCAGTGTAAAAAGTTGAATTGATTTTAAAATGAGTGAAATATGTATCTGAAGAAATACGCTATGTGATGCTGTATTACTATAGAAAAGGTAAAATTGCTGCAAAAACATGGCGAAAAGTATTTTACGGTGACCCAGGAGTGGCTTGCTCGATTCCCGACATTTCGATATCCAAGATGCATCTCCCTCTGCTCGGACAGTCACTGAAAAAGCCGCTGAAATTTTTCAACTGGTGGAACCAGATCGACACACAAGCTGTCAGGAGATATTGGAGGCAGTAAACATCAACCACATGACAAATTTATGGGTACCAACATCGTCTTGTAACGAAAAACAAGAGTCTCTTTTGTAACTGTGATAGTTACCTACCTTATATACGCTAAGCGTCACATCTTGTGTCTACTAAATACGTACTTAGGGAATAATTTATAAAAATATTCCTTTTTCGACAAAGATCAAACTCAAACTCCATAAAAAATATATAATTTTGATTAATTTCAACCGTAACTTCAACTGTTTTTATGTGAAATATTGAGGGCTTAGTCAAACCCACTGGGCAATGAAACATAGACGATTAAACGTTAACTATATGATATATTATAACTGCGTATAGTGTTTTCCAGTCCGTAATGAATTGATTCCAAACATTCAAAATGATAAATTTTGTGCTTTTAGAATTTCGGTGTAAAAATAGCAATGTTTCATTTTATATGAGGACTTTGTTGTAAAATGTTATAGCCACAAATCTACGCATACAGTACCCTTATTGGTTTATACACATACATACAATACAGCCAGCCATACAAACACATATAACTTTATATCAAACCACCCGTATATAAAAATGTACTCAACGTCAAATTACTGTCGCAACTTTCTCAATTACTATTTTATCTTAATAATCGTCACATACGAGATATGAATGTACATATATGAATGTGTGTATGTAAGTGTAAGTACCACTGTAAATCATATTGTAAGTATTAAAAGAAATGTCCTTCCTTGTTAGGAAATCGCAATAGAAGCCTAGTTGATGCCTAAGACTTAACAGAATTAACGCGAAGGTCAAAAAACAAACAAACAAAAATCGAAAAGATATAAAAATGAAAACGAAATCAATGAAATCAATGAAATCATAAACTGCCAACATCCAAACGAAATCAATGTCAAGTGCTGCAGCAAAGTCAAAGAACCAATTATTTGAACAATAAAGGAGGTACGGGGCAATAAAACTATGATACAGTAGCTGCCGAAAGTAAGTATGTATACAAAAACATAACAGAGCAAAGTTAATGACGCTAATAACAATGAAAGAAAAACTTCTCAATGAAATGAAGTTTTTTCAGCTATTTTCTTTTCATTTTTATTATTTTTTTTTTTTTATCAAAAGAAATATCATAATTCTCAACACAAATGCGAAAACAAAAAAGTTTTCTTTCTTGTTTTCCTCCGAGGAGACCAATAAAAATAAACGACACTGAAAAGAAAAAGTTTTTGCGAATAAATAAATGAACAGTATTGAACAAAACTACAAGTATGAGTATTACTTACGAAGCAAAATAATATTTGCCTTCCTCCCTGTGTTCCTTGCATCACCCTCACTAAGCTCCAAAAGGAGAATGTGTTTTTGTGACGACATAGATATCCTGTACAAGAGTAAATAATTGGCAAAAACAGGACGTTTATTTATTAAGCATATAGTATATATTGATGCAGCGCTGTTGTGCGACTGTGTGGGTGTGAACGAGTGTATGTGTGGTACGAAATAAATTGAAATGTGAAATTATTCTATTTAAATATACAGCTACACATACACACATACAAAACTACCTACTTAGTAGGGACATAAATACTGTTACAAACATTTGAAGTTATAAAATTAAAAATATTTAACTGTTTTGGATAAATTTTTCTATAATATATTTATTGATATATGGTATACTGTATACAAAAAGCAATTACTTATTCGAAATGCCCGCCTTTGGCCTTCACGCACGCCTTAAGTCGCACTGGCCAATCATCAATAGCTGCACGCACCTCGTGCATTGGAAAAATGCTGACAGCTCGAATCAAAGCAGTCTTCAGAGAATCAATGTTGGGGTATCTTTTGTGGCAAACCATGTCCTCTAAAACTGTCCATAATTTGTAATCCAGTGGGTTCAGATCAGGGCTGCCAGACGGCCATTCTTCAGAGCAAATGAAAGTTGGCAAATTGTTTTGAAGCCAGGTCCGTCTTAGCCTTATGGGCAGACGCAGAATCCTGCTGGAAAGTCCACGACTCGTTTTGGAACAGGGAATGGTTAGTTGGCTTCACAACAGCTTCCAAAACGGTTTCGTGGTAAACTTTGCCCGAAGTTTTGACCCCTTGTTTGCAGAAATGCAAGTCAGTGACCCCACCAAACCATGACTGAAGCTGGGTGATGACCCTTTTCCACCCGGGGTATCGGTTCAGATGCTTCCCTAGATGACCGTGCATACATTCCATCATTTTGCTTGTTAAATTTTTTCTGCACGGTCAAAATTTTTTCATTCGTAAACAATATTTTTCTGTGCAATAATTCGACTGATAGACTTTTCTCATGGGCCATGATTTTATGTTTTCGGAGCGGATTTCGCGGAATTCTTGATTTGACGGTTTTGCGAATTTGACTTGCGGTGTGCATACTGTACGTGGACGGTGCGACCGGTGGCGGTCTTTAATATCTCCAGTCTCCTCAAACAGTTTTATGCACCGGTAGACAAACATGAGACTAATTCCGAGTGTGCCGAGTGTTTTGAAATCTCGCTTTTTTTCATTTCACACTTAAAAAGTGCTAGATCAGCGATAAGGTTCTCATTATCTGACCACTCCATGGTGAAAGCTGACACAATTGTGAATTCCTGTTACAGACTAATGCTATGGAGGTTAGATTTCATAAACCATATGGTAATTACAGGGTATGTTCAATTCTAGTATTGGAATGGGTGTGTTCAATGTTGTAACAGTATTTAAGTCCCTACTACGTACACAAATTCAGACATCCTTCTTCAATGAACATTGCCACTCTATCATATTTTTCTCCTTTTTGTATTGAGCCTTTCAAATATCTTCTCGTATTCTTAAGCATGTCAGTGTGTATGCAAATAATGAAAAGAAAAAGATGACGTTGGAAGAATATAAGAATAATTTCCTCATGTCATTCACGAAAATCATCAATATTTTTCTCCACTACGATAAATGTTTGTCATTCATTGTATGCCATGGCTCGGTTTTTCGTGCTGCATCATAATATTTCTTGGTTAGACAGCAATGAAAGTAAAGAACGTTTTATCAAATGAGTTTATTTATATTCATACCAATTTAGAAGATAGCATATGATGTTGCATACTTCCAGGCGCAACTTTGACCAAAAAGTTGGTTTAACTAAAAGCTAAAATCGCAACTGCCACTGATTTTTTAGCTTTACGGTCACGCATGTTTCATTGGTGTCGAACAGAAAAAAGAACAGACCATTAAAGCAGGAATGGTTGATTCACAAGTACATAAATACCATCTGAATGAGTGAACCAAAATGAATTGCTTGTAATTTTATCTTGCTCTTGCTATTTGAAGAGAAAAAAAAGAAGAAGAAACATATTACATAAATAGTTGGGCAATTAAAAATAATAAAACTGAATTGTTCATAAATTCGAAGCAGGAAACATTTCGCTAACATTTTTCAAGTGGCAAAAAGGATCGTCACTTTTATCTGCGTACAAACAAACCAAAATATTTCACAACAATTTTTAACTTTCGTTCAGTTAAACAAAACTTGAATTCATTTACAGCAAAAAGCCAAACAATTTTTCTTGTACATTTTTTATTTTTTTGCCTCGTTCCCAAGCAAAAACTTTTCCAACATTTTAGCAAAAGTTTTAACTAAAGCAAAGAGTAACATGAAGTATAAAGTAAAAAAAAAAAATATGTGTACCAAAGTAAAAATGTTAACAGTGCAAAATGTGTTTAAAAATTAGTTCATCGTTAGTTTAGTTTTTATATTTTACTTTGGTCGTCATTGTAGTGGCCGTTGTTTTGTTTTTTTAAAATTATTATTATAGCCATATTTTTCCATAGAATGCCCTAGATGCCCTAGACTCAGCGGATGCGATAAACTTGTGTGATTAATCAACTCTACATATTTCTGGTCTCCTAGATTAAAAGACTTGCTTTTTTTTTCGATGATGACTGTCTCTTCTTTTATCTCATTGCCCTTGGCAGCTCTTTATTATTCGTGCCTCTGTCTTCGTTGCCTCTTCTTAGCAAATGTTGCTGCTTATAGCCTCGGCTTGCTTTGAATCAGTGCTGGTCGTGACATAGAATGCATTCAATAAAACATATCAGATTTGTCGTGCACAAGGATCATTTACAAAGTTAAAGTGCAACTGTTTAAAGCTGAACACTTCTGTTGTGTAAATGACCTTTGCAAATGCTAAATGTTAACAGTTCTTTCAGACTTCGTATTGCGATGCACTGCTTTATAATATACTTTATTGCCCAGCTATGTCGCCGATTGCATCTTAAAGTTTTTGATATTTCTGAGTATCATTTAGCTGTCTTTTATTGCCTCTGCATTCCGATCGCTTACGAATGCCTTTAATTTACTCTGACTGCCTCTGAATTCCCCAAATTACCTCAAACAATCCCCAGTCTACCTCTTAAAACTTTTGACCGAGCACACTTTCATTCGATTTTTTGGCACTTCCTAAATAACATAAATTGCTTAACGTTATCATCAGCATACGAGAATATTGCAGATTTATTTTCAGTGGATTCAACTTTGACACAAATCTCATACACCATCAGAGATACTAATTCTCTATATTTATGTTTAAGATGATTCTCAAAAATATATTGGTAAATAATTAAATTTCTAGCAAATTAATTGGAAAAGAACTAAGAAAAATGAAAGCATACAACTAAATTAATTTTTATAAGTAAATTCATAACTAACAAAATTTTTCAGGATTCCCTACTTTCTTCTCCTATCGTACTTATTGGTATTTTGCTGTTTATGAAATTACATAGATGGCTGGCAAGCAGTTTTTCTTGTTTCGTGATTTTCTTCCAGAGTGCTTCTTTTTATGCACATAAATATTCCAGAAATATTAAACGCATATCTATGCAAATATTTACAGTATATCTAGGCATGTGTATGTGCTGATATCGCAAATTCTAGAGAGTACACATGTATGTGTCTCATATTGCTAAAATTCACTTGATAGCTTAGCTTTTAAGTTCGCAACAGGAAACGGAAGTGTGTCTGAAATATGTTGTAATTTACGTTTATGTTTCTCCAAAAATTTAAATGGGACACATTTGATTTTTTTGGTTTACTTATCTTGAAGTTTATATCACTTCTTCTTATTCTTTGCTTCGTTTGGTAAATTCTGAAGTATTCTGGATTCTATTTAGTTCTTGTTGATTTTGTTTGTTATTATTTTGTTTATGTTTTGTTTGTATGCTATATTTAAAATTGTCATTTAAGCTTCCTACATCGTCTGCTGCTGCTGATTCTTTTGAAAATGTAAATGTTTCCACTTTTCTTAAGCTCCCACACACTTGACGATATACTCGTATATACTTATATACACAAAAGCACACACACATAGACACATGTGTGTATGTGTTAGTTTATACATCTTAAAACGCTTTTAAACAATACTTATTATATATCTGCTTATTTTTATGTGTGTAGCAGTTTTTATTTGCATATGAATTTGTGCGGGTGTATGTGTGTATGTGTGTTTATGTGTACCTTTGAACACTTTTACGTGTCCCGCTAAGAAATGTATGCAATTCATATTTGAATCGTCTTCGATAAATTTTTCATTTTTATTTTTTCTTTTTTGGCTTCTTCATTTGACGTAGCAACAAAAAAATGTTTCCTCTTTTATTTACTGCATCTCGTTCTAACTTTAATTGCTTAATGCAGAAAAAAGGCATGCTGGATAGAAAATAGGGTGGGTATAGCTATTATTTTCAGGGAAGTAGAATAAATAGTGAAATTCATTAGCAGAAAAATGTGGAAAACTATTTCGCCGGTCAGCAATAAGTGAAACTAGAAGGGTTATAATTTGCGTTCTATGAGACCACACTTCCCTCACGTCCCCCACCTCCCCCACCACCCCCTCTCCTTGTTTATGACTGCAGTGATTGTCTTAACTACCCCCATTATTATTGGAGCAATATCCTATTATATCATAGGACGGTGCATAATTTATATTTTATTTAGAAGAGTCAGATCACAAATGTCAAGACAAAGCGGAAATTTCAGAAAAAATTAAAAAACAAAAACATATTTCTATAATTTTTTTTTATTTTGTTTGAAGAAACTTATTTATAAGATTCAACGTAAAAAAAAGGCTCTCTATTTTTTCCAATCTTTCTCTAAAAAAAAGTTATTCCCCCAAAGGAAGTCCTTTGTACATTACCGTTTTCCAAACATAGTATCGATTCCATTCATGTACATGATACAAATATAACACGCACAACATGAGTGGATGCGAAAAGCTCGGCCTAGGCCCTCCATGGGCTGTTGTGGCATTAAAAGTAAGTAAGTAGAGTATCGAATGATTTTTTGACATCAATTATTGTTTATATTAGCGAAGCTCATTACATTGCTCAAATACTTAATATTGTTATAGTATTCATGAGGTCGATACATGAGCGATTGAAATGATTACTGTTGTGGCAGAAATACGTTCTAAAACGATTTTCGGCAGTATTTTGCTTGGAATTGGGCAAAAGTGTTATCCTCTGTAATTTTCTAAGTTCGAGAGATAATTTTTTTAGGGAATCTTTGTGAATCGTATGTGATCGATTTGAGTTTTTTTACCATCATTCGGTGAAAGCCAAGTACTCAAACTACTACCTATTTTTCTTGCAACACAGTTCAAGAAGCCGGCCGAGATACCGTTATACGCCTTGGTTATTTGACCCAATTTCTGCATTAAAATCACCGACGATCAATAGAATTTCACCTCTGCTTCAGTGCGACGTGATGCAACGAGCGATCAGCTGTTCGTGTTCATAAAAATCTTCTTTTGTCTCTTTTATCTGGTTGAGTGACGGTAGGTGAGTAATTAATTATAATATCCGAGCTACGGCCTTGAGTTTAATTACAATAATACGCTCGCCGATTGGGGGCCATTCGAGCACAGCTTTTGCTATTTTCCTGGAATTATAGAAACCTACTCCATTCATGGGGTACGTATTTTCTGGTCTAACTGAGTAAATAAAAACACTGTTTCGTCATTAGAGATACTTCCACCAATATTTCTCATTGTACAAAGTACAAACATAATTAATATTAGCATCGAGATATTTCATCTTCAGATGTAAGTAAGCCAGTATTGTTAGGGTAAGAAGTAGTTCCATTCTTTCCCGAATATTTAAAACTAAACCTCTACATATTTTGTACGAATTACTATAACGTCTGAAATATACGCACACAAAATAACTCAATAAATGTTCAAAAATGAATTCTAAACTAAATTTAAAACTATGTATATTATTTCCGTTCCATACCCAAAACACGCGTTGCCGCTGGCTCTATGAGAAATAAAGAGTGTTCTTTTTTTAGAAGTGTGGTTTTCAATCTGGCAATACTTTTTTCGGAGTTGATCTTTTTGATAGCTTTCACTTGATTTATGCTCACTTTGGTTTGCCATTTCATAATGAATAGACTTACTCCTGAACAATGTTTGCAAATTATTGAAATTTATTATCAAAATTCATGCGCTGTGAAAAAAGTTTTTCGCAAGCTACGTCCATTTAGCGACGAGGCTCATTTTTAGGTCAATGACTACGTGAATAAGCAGAATTGCCATATTTGGAGTGAAGACACGCCAGAGGCAATTGAGCAGCTACCAATGCATCCCGAAAAATCCATTTTTTGGTGAGGTTTATGGGTAGGCAGCATCATTGGGCCGTACTTCTTCAAATACGATGAAGGCTGCAACGTGCAAAATGCTAGAATTGGACTCGGTCGACATGTGGTTCCAACAGGACGATGCCAATTGCCACACTGCACGTGAAACCATGTATTTGAGAAGCGAATTTGGTGAGCAGATAATCTCACGTTTTGGTGTAGTCAATTGGCCACCAAGAACGTGGGAATTGAGTCCGTTAGACTATTTTTTATGGAACTATGTTAAGTCTCGCTGGTCGCTGTGGTGTAGTGGTAGTGCGTTGGACTGCTACGCAGAGTGTCCGGGGTTCGAATCTCGGCACATGCAAAATCAGAAAGTAGAAACGATAATTTTTCTACCCGGCACCACCTCTTGGCAGGCAATGGCAAACCTACAAGAGTAAAAATTGCTATGAAAAGCTTTTCATTTCGCCGTTCGGATTCGGCATTAAACTGTAGGTCCCTTCTATTCATGTACAAATATAACACGCACAACATGAGTGGATGCGAAAAGCTCGACCAAGGCCCTCCATGGGTTGTTGTGCCATTAAAAGTAAAGTAAGTAAGTTAAGTCTCTTGTCTATAGGGACCAGCCAAACACGATTACTGCTTTGGTAGCCAACATTGAATGCGTCATTGCGTCATTGTTGAGATTCCGGCCGGAATGTGTGAAAAATGTGACAAAATTGGACCTTCAGAATGGTCCACTTGAAGCGTAGCCGCGGGCAACACTTAAATGAAATTATATTTAAAAAATATTTAATAAATAAGTGGATTTATCGATCCAAATAAAATTTTCATTCACTTTTGTAAAATTTCTGTCATTTTGTTCATATTCAAAATCCAAACTCTTAAAAAATTCACGCTATACTATGAAAATGGCAATGGTAATGCCAACATGAAAGTTTTTCAGTTGCATCCCACTGAGATTTTAGCTCCATTTAAACTAAGAATAGATGCAAAAACTATAAACTGTTTAGAGTAGTTAGAATGCTTTTCTATTTTTTTTTTTCAAATAATTGGTATAACATGTCGTATGAGTAATATCTAAATAGTCAGTATGTTAGTATTAGTATGCACTTGGTAAAATAACGCTTAACCATCTGTGGAAAAGTAAAAATTAAACAAAAAATTCTTAATTAATTAGAGTATATGTAGCCATCGAAATTTAGGTACTGGTAGACAATGGACAGGTACAGATTGATAGGAATATGGGCATGCAAGTATGTAAAACTGTGTGCTATTTTCAGCTTTACCTGAACAACCATAAAACAAATACCAGACACTAACTATTTATAGCACATTCCTAGTATATGTACATATTTATATACTTAGCACACACACATTCACTCCTATTTATGTATGTGTACGTACAATTGTGTGTACATGCATTGTGTGTCTGATGTTATTTACCTTTTTTGGTATTTGTAACGAAATTGTGACAATGGGCGCAGAAAGAAGAGTAGCAACAAGCACACACACACACATATGCAGTATAAAAGAAAAACACTAAAACGTAAATAAAAATCTGGCAAAATAAAACAGACCATGTCAACATTGTCTAAGTAATACGAGCAACAAAAATACTAGCAGCAACAACCACAACAACAACAACACTTGTACAACACTTTTTGGCTGCATATTGTAGGTACATAAAGTCGTATATGGAGCACTGTTGGATTATTTTCACGCTTGTTATTGTTCGTCGTCGAGAGTCGGTCGATGAATTTTTTAAGCCTGTAAATTGTAAAATGATATCCCCGGGGAGTTGTTTCTGGTTTTGGCTGACATAATGCGATGAAAGCAAATATTAAATCCGATGAAATGTGTATGCGCCAAGGAAAGGGAACAAAATTTGTAAATAACTTAGTTGGGAAATGTGGGGGAAAAAAGTGCCGCCGCCGACGCAAATTAGTATTAATGCATTTTTCATTTATAAAAGAGAATAAGTAGGCTAAAAAATTCACATAGTCTCTGAACATGGGGATGGATGCACTCGATGCACTACTATTCTGCTGATGAAATCCGATTAAATCCGATTGTTCGCACCCGGCGACTTAATCACATGTGTATGTTTGTACCCACTGAATTCTATACACTTTCCGGAACACTTTTTACTGTCAACATATGTACGAGTATGTAGATATGTAACGCACTGCTGTCATTGTAACTTCCTACTGTATGTTGCGACATACTTACTTACTTAGTTAGTTTAGTTTTGTTTGATTTTTTTTTTATTTTTATTGTAATAAAACTGGTGCAGCCAATTCTAGAAGCTGCCAAGTTGAAATTAAAATGAAAGCAACAATAAATGAAATGAAATCTATACAATTGTTGTAAAATGTTTCTGTTGTTGTTATGGTGGTGTTGTTGTTTTGTTTGTTGTTTGGTGGAATGATGCCATTTTCATTATTACCACTATCCTGGAATTGCTGTCAGTGAAAGTATACCATAAAACAAAACGGGAACACAAAACAGTACAATTCATCATCACCACACATACAAAAATACATAAATACATACATACTTACATACGAATATGTATATTTTCATTTGATAGCAAAAAAGAGGAGGAAAGAAAGTGAAGCACGTAGTAGATAGCAGGATCACTTGGGTGAGCATTTGCTGCAAATGCTGCGCTTTAAACTCTTATTTTCAGGTCGCATTGCATATATACATAAGTACAAAATATGAAATATACAGTATGTTTGTATATATGGAATTGCGATGCCACCAGAACTCGGTCATAAGATTTAAAGGAAGAAGACGCGCAGGCACATGACCAGCACGTCGCTACTCCCTTCTGTTGCTGCTTAACTGCTGCTACTCTTCTTTCGCTATTTTCTCCCATTCGAATGTCGGTCATTGTGCAACGTGACAAGTGCTAAAAATAAAGTTCGCAAAGTGCAATGAAATGGAAATGTGGAAAAGTGGAAAAGTGGTAGGTAGCAGGCAGCCAGGCAGCAATAAATGTACATATGTAAGTGGCAAAAGAAGCAGCAGTGAGTTTAGCGTTAAAAAAAAAAACAACAGACAGTAGTGCCAGAGCGAGACATGCAATGAATTATATATGTTTAAGAAGCACACACACACACTCATAAACATACTCATTGGATATGAATGTGTGTGGATACTGGTAGCAGTTAAGTCGCAGTGAGGCGAGAAATAACAAATGAGGTCAGGGATTTGATGCATGCAACAACAGCCAATTCATGATGTAGCGCAAGTTGATGAAGTAAGCGGCGAAAAACAACAACAAATTCTTTTTTTTTCAGCTATTTTTTGTTTGTTTTTATATGCTTTCACTAACGTGCTGTAAATGAGGTGAAAAGCATTTGGGAGTAGAGCTAGCAGCGTACTTTTTCAACACTTCAATCAATGTGAAGTATTGAAAAAAAACAATAAAATTGTATGTAATTAATTATGTGCACCTGCACACATACACAAATAAATACATACATACACATATATGTGCATTTGTATAAGAGTTAGGTTATTTTCAGTTTGATTGTACTATATTAATCGATTTTAATTATTATGTAAAATTATAGTTTTAATGTAATTTAATGATCAAACTACAACTGCTTATTAAGCTTTAGAGAACTTTATTTTATTTATTTAGAGAATTCATGAAACTAAATACTTAGTATAAGAAAACTTATAATTTTGTATCATTAGCCATGAATAGTTATTCGTTTTGTGCTTTGTATGCAATCTCTGAGCTTAAGATTCACTTACTGATTATATTTGTCATCGATATAATACTAAGTATTTTTTCAATATGCTCGTACACATGATTGTACCT
This sequence comes from Palloptera scutellata, assembly GCA_958295655.1. Lineage (NCBI taxonomy): Eukaryota > Metazoa > Arthropoda > Insecta > Diptera > Pallopteridae > Palloptera > Palloptera scutellata. The sequence goes on along the minus strand of OY282449.1, from coordinate 62,950,007 downwards.
GGATACATATCAATACACGGCCACTTTACCTCACATGATTAAGTGAGACTTAATATCTAAAAAGTAATATTCAATTTACCCAACAATTAATAGAATATTTATACTTTAAATAGCTTATATCTCATACACATATTTATTTTAATTTCCGTCGAGTGATGGTTTTCTATGTTTTCATATATACAGGGTGTTTTTTTAGAAGTGTGGTTTTCATGAAGAAATAAAACGCATATAATTTAATGTTATGGCCAGAGAATTTAGCTTTATTATAAAGATAAGGATTTGCCATTATGTTTTAAAAACGATTACGGGCAAGTGGCCGCCGCGGCTGGTTCGAATAAATTCCAGCCGAGAGGCCCAATTTTGGGCCAGTTTTTGCAGCCATCGGGGCCGTATGTCAGTAAGAAAGCGCCGAATATTCTCTTCCAACACGTCAATCGTCTCGGGCTTAACTGCGTAGACAAGCGACTTCACATAACCCCACAAAAATTAAAAAATAGTCCACGCCAGAGGCCCACGACGTGAGATAATGCGATCACCAAAAGTTTCCTTCAATAAATTGATTGTTTCGTTGGCTGTATGGCATGTAGCGCCGTCTTGTTGGAACCAAAGGTCGTCCACATTAACATCCTCCAATTCAGGCACGAAAAAGTCATTAATCAGCGTTCCCCATTGACTGTAACATTACGACCGGCTTTCATCTTTGAAGAAATATGGATCAATGATTCCCTCTGCCCATAGAGCACACCAAACAGTGACTTTTTGATGATGTAATGGCGTCTCAACGATGGCTGGTGGATTATGATCACTTCAAATGCGACAATTTTGCTTATTAACGTACCCATTTTAACAAAAGTGAGCTTCATCGTTGAACAAAATTTTCTTGTGAAAATCGGAATCGGTGGCCATCTCGTTTTGGGCCCATTCACAGAACGTGCGACAAGCTTGATGGTCGTTCGGCTTCAATTCTTGCACGAGTTGGATTTTGTAAGATCGCAACCAAGATCCTTCCGCAAAATCTTCCATAAAGTGGATGGGCACAGATCCAATTGTTGCGCGCGATGGCGGATGGACTCATTCGGGTCTTCTTCGAAACTCTGCTCTGTGTCTGAGGATGCGCAATATCCACTAGAGTAAACGTGGTGCGAAACCGATCCATGGTTGCTTGAATTACCGGGGCGAATATATCGACCGAATATTGGACGCAGCGCGCGATGCGTCGTGCGAACCGACCCATTTTTTTTTGGTAATAAGTTTGCACCATTTGCAACCGTTGTTCAGGAGTAAGTCTATTCATTATGAAAAGGCAAACCAAACTGAGCATAAATCAAGTGACAGCTGTCAAAAAGACCAACTCCGAAAAATGTATTGCCAGATTGAAAACCATACTACTAAAAAAAACACCCTTTATTATCACTCATACGCAATGTGGTTCCCACATAGGATAAAAGTATGAAAGGAATCATTGAAATTATTTTAATTCTTTTCAACTTAAATTGACAGTATTACAGTATATTATTTTGTTAGACTTTTGGAAATTTTACATATTAAATTGAAGAAATTGGAGTATTCACAAGGTATTCGTATTCCGTGTTGGATGCTCTCAGTGGTCCTAAATTCTTTAATTTTTCATAAGAAATTTTAAAACATTATGTCAATACGATGCGATACGATACCTTGCAATATTATCACTCATACGCACTGTGGTTCGCACAGACGTTTCACATTGGTCCAGCGGGCCTACTTTTCGGGCCAAATGAAATTCAGAAAGCCTGCCGATTTGCTTGAAATCTCTTACTCGCGTAGGCTGAATTCAAATCTGTGCTCGAAATTTTGAATATCAAAATGGTGAATCCAATATGGCAGAGCAATTTTTTAAATTTATTTGGTATTTTTATGAAACTGAGTCGTTGAATTCAAACAATTTTGTAAACTGGTTGGGCTTTTCAAGAAACTGCGCGTGAAATCTCTTGGCCGGGAGTTTTGAGGGTCGCTAAATTAAAATCTGTGTGTCGAAAATCAAATAGGCAGATCTAATAGTGCGGATAAATCTACATTCTTAGGTACATAATGAAATATTAGTAAAGAAACTATTCGGTCTCTACCGAACTCAGAGTCAACGAACGTTGATTATATGTGGCGATTTTATGACTCCATTTTTAAATTTTTTTTGTTGTTTTTCCTTTTTGTTTTATTTTTATATTTTCTTACTTGTGTTTTTTATATTATAATTTTAAACATTTTCAGCCTAATAAGTGACTCTTATATGACTGATGATGATATATCCAAGAACTTAAGTGAGTACCCATTTCGAAAACATTCCAACATATAGAGGTAGGTATAGAGGTAGAGTATTATAGAGTAGTGGTGACCCGTGTGCACAAGAGCTTTTCAGCTTTCACGTGTACGCAAAGCTCATAAATACAACAATAGATCAGTCGATCATCAACAATCAATAGCAATTTCATGCAGCATCAATAGCAATTTCATGCAGGCACATTTTAAGGTATAGGGAAAAATTCTTCATTGGAAGGGACTTTGTTTGCCGAATTTTTTCGATGAACCCGAATGCATGACAGATGTTACATAGATTGAAAGTTTTCAAATAATAGCACAATATTTACTCGACGGTTTCTTGCAGTGACAGTTTTGAAACCTCTTCAATACATTCAAACAATATACTGGTATCCGCCATTGTTCGTATTCTATTTAGAGCTAGTTAGTAACCTAACTAAAGAGGAATAACTATAAGAAAATGGCCTCATATTGCAATGAGGACTTTTGTATCTTTTTTCTATTTTTTTTCGCAGCATAAATCGAGAAATGTACACAAATGCGAATATGCTAAATTTTAATTTATTTTTAATGAAGTGTTTATATAAAATTAATGTAGTTGATATCTTTACTTTTGAGGCAACTCAAATGTCAACCAAAGTTTGCATTGTACCTGTAGAAAGAAACTGAAAGCTTCACTTTTGACACAGCTCCAGTGTCAAGCAAAGTCACCGTTGTAACTGCATATAAAGGAAATGCTTGTGGAATATATGCCACTTTTCTTGGTCTTAAGATATTAATAAGATTAGTGTGATAGCACTGTGTCTGACTATTTGGCGAGAAAATGTTAAAAAATTTAAGTTTTTGGTACAATTAACGTAAATGTCGATCCAGTAGAAAAGTCTAATGATACTTAAAGATTAAAAAGTACATGCCTTATGGACTTCGTCCTGTAAAGAAGATTTTACCAAAATATAATCCCCATCTTCAATGAAGCATCAGCTATGCTGCACTTAAGCTGTGTAGTCTACTAATACCACTCAGAAGAAAAGATATATCTCTTAATTTGATCTCAGCGGGTAGAAATCTTAAGAGACAATTGTGACGGATGCAGCCCTATAATCCACTGAAACTGTAGGAGATGGCAAGTACTAAAGAACCGTATCTCAGTTGAAATAGGATAACATCTTATTGCCACTACTGGCAAAAACACATTAAAAGTACGATTACTTATGTACATCTTTATGTGGCTATGAGTGTACCTCAACTTGAATTTTGTCAAACAGTTGCTTACATTTAAGCTGATTTACTATGAACGCATGTGCTAAACTCATTAAACATTAACAAGAGGATTTAATTGAAAATGATAATTGAATTGTAGTGTACATTTCCATTTCATTCTATTCATTCTATTGTACAATTAGAATTTGACAATTAAGCTCGAATACAATGAGCATTGATGACTTGGAATGAATTGCAAAATAAATTAAATGCTTCATTGAATTAATATAAAAACTAAAATCCTGATGCAAATTAAAGTTTATGAAGATGTTCATTTCGAATACTGGAGAGGAATGAGCGAACAGTAAAAGCAAATACAAAACATAGTATAGGGTGTCCTAATACTTACTTACTTTTAATGGCACAACAGCCCATGGAGGGCCTAGGCCGAGCTTTTTCGCATCCACTCATGTTGTGCGTGTTATATTTGTACATGAATGGAAGGGACCTACAGTTTAAGGCCGAATCCGAACGGCGAAGTGAAAAGCTTTTCATAGCAATTTATACTCTTGTAGGTTTGCCATTGCCTGCCAAGAGGTGGTGCCGTGTAGAAAAATTATTTTTTCTACTTTTTTTTTTTTTGATTTTGCCTGTGCCGAGATTCGAACCCCGGACATTCTGCGTAGCAGCCCAACACACTACCACTACGCCACAGCGACCTAATAAGAGTGCATGAATTAAATTTCGTGTAATTTTTTTTTCTGTCCAAGTGGCAGCTTTGACATTTAACAGTTGTTGTTTTCGATTGTTTTGATTATTAAAAATGGAGTACTACACAACGGAACAGAGCGTTATTATTGTGAAAATGAGAGCGAAAATGCAGTGACTGTGAATGGCTTTCGATACAGGAACATATACTGGGGTTCTTGTGGACTCAACTGGACGGCATGAATCTGGGCGGCGTCACAGTGCATGAAAGAATCGATTTATTAGAGTAACGATAGTAACGAGTTCCAAACCGAACCAAATCCCGAAATTCCGATGTCAAATTCCATGTTAAATCGTGCAATTTAACGCTGCGCGATTTCTATCTATTAAGTTATGTGAAATCCAAGGTCTATGCGAATAAACCACAAACTATTTCTGAGCTCAACGCAGAGATCTAAAGCGTCATCGGTGAGATAGAGACACATCTCTCTCAAAATGTCATCGAAAATTTCATTCAAAAGGCAAGGGTCTGTGATCAGAGACGTGGAGGCCATGTGTCGGATATTTTATTTCATACTTAATCGGAACATGTGCAATAAATATATGTATTACCATACCGCTCCAAAAATATTTAATTAAATCGTGCACTCCTATATATGCATAGGTCACCCTATATATGCATAGGCATAGTTTACAATATATTTTATAGAGTATTTGCTGCTTTCCAAGGAAACATGTAACTAGTAATGTATTTACAATAATCAATATTTACATATATACATACGAGTATACCAAAATAAATATATATGTAGTGTATCCAACAAGAAGTATTTGTTTGCTTCCCATATTCAACGCCATCACCCTTCCCCCCCCAACCCCCACCCTGTCCTTTCTTCCACTCTTCTTCCCAATTTAATTTGAATATTGTCGAATATTTATGCCAAATTGCGGTTCAATTGGTTTGGCAGGCAGCTGCAACCGCTTTTGGTACTTTAATGTGTCTGGAAGAATGAGCGTGCTTTATTTCCAATTCACATGCTTTACAAATTTGAAAAATAGTCTCCTCTAAATGTTAGATTTTCTCTACTTCCATGCCCACCCCCGCTTACTTCGTTTCACAATCATTTTGCAGAATTATTGAAGCAAAAACAAATGTGCTTCATTCAGCATTCTTGTTTATCCATATCCCTACACTAGTCATTTCCATTCTCTACCAGAACATCAAATCGATTTCATTTGTATTGCGGTATTTCCATAGAGTCTTTGAGTATTGTGGCACTTTTGCTCCCGTTTTACCTAATGCTGCATTCGAAATGCAGCATTCAAATTACGAACACATTTGCCTGCGATTAAGAATGTATGTACTATGCGGGTACATCATGCTTTCTCATTCTCTGCTGGGTGCTGAAATGTAAATAATTAAAAGTGTTTGTATGTGTGTGTATTTGTGTAAAGTAATAGCAAATACAAATAAGAAATATTCACAATACCTACTTTACAGCATTTGTGCTGCAAGGCAAAGTTTTCTTCTGCTTTTTTGGTTGTTACTTTCTTTCTTCAAAAGGCAAAACACTACGAATAAGTTGCTTTTTAAGTAAGTATGTAGCGCAGTTCCTTACAGCAGAGCAGCAGAGCAGCAGAGCAGCAAAGCAGCAGTCAAAATTTAGGAAGGAAATGAGACGAAGTAGCAAAACAGAAACGCGAACACGTTTCACGTTTCACGTTTTCTTCATTCATTTTCATATTTTCTACTTGCATTCATGTAATTTCTTCTTTTGAATGCAAAATTTAACGCAATGAAATGAATGAGAACACAATTAATTTACAGCTCAAAATAAATACATAAATATGGTATACGTAAATATGTTACTTATTTCACTTTGACGATTCGTTTGTTTGTCGCACGTTTTCTCGCTGTTTTGTTTGTTAAAAGTTTCTACTTTGTTGTCATAATTACATAAGAGTATTATTATATTTTTGTTGATTCTCGTCAACATTCATCAGCACCCAACATGGCATTGCTATCATTATTATGTATAGTTTTTTTGGTTCAAAAGTAAAGAAAAGTTTTGCTTTCCATTTAAGGGAATAAATGAAAGAGAAGAATTTCAAAGTTGGTTTTCTTTTTTTTAAATTTTGTTTCAATGAAAACATTGAATTGGAATGTGTGAGCCCTGAAGGGGAAAGATGTGGATCATTAGGCAGAACGGAGCTGCAGTAGTCGGAGAAAAATTAATGTTGACCATCATATATAAAATTTATAAATGTTATGTTAGACAACGCGATTTTAGTTTATAATTTCTATGAAATATGCTTCCTATCAAAGCTGACGTACTTTGAAATTAAATTTTTTGAAAAAATCATGATAAATAATGAAAAGAACTTCAGATAAAAGAGTTTCAGGTAGACTAGTATGAAAATATGCGATATAAGACTCCGTATTACACAAAATACTCATTGCTAGAGAATAACAAGCAGCTCGAATTTAAAGAGACTCTCTTGCCATTTCGCAGCCATTGACTGGCTTCTGCCACGCGAAGGAACATTCAATACATTTACAGTACTTTCAAGAAGAAAGCAATCGGCTTTTTCGCATGAAATAATTTGAATATCAAGTAGAACTTGATTTTCAAAAAACTTGATTTCATTACAATTGTAGAAACAGTCCATTACACGCTTTCGTCTCAAGAGCATATTTAAGAAATGAGTTTCGTATACGCGAAACGTTTTGAAGCAGTCTTTCTTTGTTCCCATCCAAAAGGTCCCAAGATGTCCCACTTGAGTGCTTCTATTTACTTAGAAAAGTCGAAGACGTTTGTCCAGCATTGGAACCAACACTTTTTGGTGCACAAAAATGTGGACGACTTGCCAAATCGCGGCATTTGCAGAGCTACCTCGAAACAGGAGGACTTGGTTATAAAGAGGATTTTCGAAGCTAATCCAGCCATATCCTTGAAAGCAGCTAAACAAAAATTGGCACGAACGGGCATAAATGTCTCTCTGAATACAATAAGAAACCGTTTGAGGGAGTTTCAGATCCAATTTCGAGCAAAGACGGCAAAACCCTTACTAACTGCAAAGCAAATAAAAAAACGCTAAAAGTGGGCAACTGAACATGTGGATGACGATTGGAGCCAAGTGGTGTTCACAGACGAATCCTCCTTTCCGATGACAAACACTATTAAGCGTGCTTGGCCCACTAAAATGCTCCAACGATCAGTGAAACATCCAGGAAAGGTTCATGTTTGGGGATGCTTCACAAAACAAGGATTTGGTAAATTAATCATGTTCATGAGGAATTTGGATGACAACTTCATGACCATGATATACCGTCGTCGGACTTCTGCCATCAACGGATATGTGATTTGGGGCAGGAAGCCGAGATTGGGTTCTTCAGGAGGACAACGACCCAAAACATCGCTGTCGCTTGTGCAGCAGTTGGAAAGAGGAAAACGGCATAACTTCATTGGATCGGCCCTCACAGTCGGCAGATGCGAATCCGATCGAAAATGTTTGGGCTCTTATGAAGTTAAAGCTACGTGGAAAAAATATACGTTCAATAAATCATTTGAAACGGCTTCTTAGGGTAGATAATTCCCAGTGAATATATAATGTAGTTAATTCCTAGTAAATTTTATTGAAATTTTCTAAATTCAGTCAGATTGGGAATCTTCTCCAATTCCTAAATGGTTTCGATTGGCTTGAGGCAAATAGTACTTAAATAAGTATTTATTGAGAAACTGATAATGTGGTACCAAAAAGAAGCTGATTAACTAATTGAGGAGCTTCAAATCAAAACGCAATAAAAACTGAGTTCAGCGTCGTTTTGTTGCGTTTTTATTTGGATCTCCGAGAATGGAGAAGGTAATTACGATACTTACTAGTCTACTAAGCAAATCTTGGAGCTAGAGGTTAAAGGTAATTAGGAAAATATTTTTTAGCTCAAAATGGATAATTACAATCCTTGTTACTTACTTTTGATGGCACAACAGCCCATGGAGGGCCTAGGCCGAGCTTTTCGCATCCACTCATGTTGTGCGTGTTATATTTGTACATGAATGGAAGGGACGTACAGTTTAATGCTGAATCCGAACGGCAAAGTGAAAAGCTTTTCATAGCAATTTTTACTCTTGTAGGTTTGCCATTGCCTGCCAAGAGGTGGTGCCGTGTAGAAAAATTATTTTTTCTACTTTTTTTTTTGATTTTGCCTGTGCCGAGATTCGAACCCCGGACACTCTGCGTAGCAGTCCAACGCACTACCACTACGCCACAGCGACCACTTGTTTAACTTAACTAAAAATTGTACTTGTTTACTTTACTTATTGCTTTACTCTGATAATTTAAAAGTAGGAAATTAATGGAGCATATTTGATAATTAGCTTAGCTTACGTTAAAAAATGATCTGAAGGCCTGGGATAATGATCCTGTAGAAACACTGCAGATAACTAACTCTTACTTACTTACTTAACTGGCACTATAACCGATGATCGGTCTTGGCAGCCTCTACAAAGCTTCGACAGTCGCCTCTGCTATGCGCGCACTGGAGCCAGTTGAGAAGGCCAAGTGCAGTCAGGTTGCCCTGCACCTGGTCTTTCCAACGGAGATTAGGACGTCCCCTTCTGCGTGTTCATCCACCGTGGTTCGAATAAAACACCCTTCTAGCCGGAGCGCTTTCTTCCATTCGCTCAACATGACCCAGCCAGCGAAGCCGCTGGAGTTTTATACGTTTGACTATGTCAGTGTCGGCGTACAGCTCATACAGCTCTTTGTTCCATCTTATTCGATAGACGTCGTCTACACATACTGGACCGTAGATCTTACGGAGTATATTCCTCTCGAACGCTCCTAACAGCCTCTCATCATTGATGGTCAATGTCCAGAAGAATTACCGTATTTTGAGTGAAGACTATCCAGAGGCAATTTAGCACCCACCAATGCATAACGAAAAATTAATTTTTTGGTGAGGTTTATGGGTAGGCAGCATCATTGGGCCGTACTTCTTTAAAGACGATGAAGGCCGCAACGTCACGGTCAATGGAGAAATGGAGAAAGCTACCGTTCGATGATAACAGATTTTTTTTTTCCCGAAAATGCAAGAATTGGACTTGGCCGACACATGGTTCCAACAGGACGATGCCACATGCCACACTGCACGCGAAACCTGGCATCAATTGAGAGGCGAGCAGTTAATTTAGTGAGCAGTTAATCTCACGTTTTGGTGCAGTCAAAAGGCCACCAAGATTGTGTGCGTGTGATTTGACCCGTTTAGACTTCTTTCGTGGGGCTATGTTAAGTCTCGTGCCTATAGGGACAAGCCAAACACGATTGCTGCTTTGGAAGCCAACATTGAACATTGAACGCGTCATTGGTGAGATTCCGGCCGAAATGTGTGAAAAAGTGTGCCAAAATTGGACCTTCAGAAGGGACCACTTAAAGCGTAGCCACTTAAGTGAAATTGTCTTTAAAAAGTAAATGGCAAAAATTTATTATTCGATCTGAACAGAAATGTTATTCACTTTTATAATTTTCCGTGTTTTTTTTTTGAATTTTCAAAAAACAAGCTCTTAAAAAATCACTCTAACTCAAGCATTTCTTTTTTGTGAAATAAATCTTTTTTAGAGAGGTTGTGATTTGAAAATTTTTTAAAACCATTTTTTTCTAATATTCTACTAATATTTTCTACTACTATTTTATTCTACTTGTCTACTACTATTTTTTTCTACTACTATTTTCTGCTTCTATTGTATACTACTTTTGTTAATATCTTTTAACTACTATTTTTATAACTTTTTCTAATACCTTTTCAAATTCTATTTTCTACTACGATAATTTCTTCATCATCTAATATATTTTTCTACCACTTTCTACCACATGGTGCGCCACCTTTTATTTGTCGGTAAGTGAATATTGAATATCTTCAAAAAAAAAACCGATTTCGATATATGAGGTATTTTTATTTAATTTGGTCCTTTACAATTTCTTTGGACTAGTTTTTAAATACAAAATCAATCAAGTGGCCGCCGTTATCAACCAAAGCTAAATGTGCCCTTTTTGCTGCATTTGCCATCACTTTTTCGAACATCTCGGGCGGTATAGCGATGATTTCGGCATGAATGTTTGCCTTGTCAATGTTCTGAGGTTTGCAGGTGTTTCTTTGCAGAAACTGCATTGTTTGATTTGCACTGTGGAATGGCGCACCGTCTTGTTGAAACCAGTAACCATTCGGACCTTTTCAAACATTTGTGGGCAGATATAATGAGCCAACATCCACCAATATCGATTACCTTCTCTGAAGAAAAATGGCCCAATGATGGTTTTGGCGCAAACGTCGGCCTAAGCAATCACTTTTTGGTCAAGCAATGGCGTTTCATGGATCTCGTGTGGATTCTCCGTTCCCCAAATGCTGCAATTTTACATGTTAACGGCGCAAGAGAGTGTGAAATGGGCCTCGTCGGTCATCAAAATTTTATTCCAATAATCAGGTTCAGTGTCAACCATTCGAGCGACTGTTTGGCCGTATTACAAGTAACGTGGACCGTCTGTCGGCAAAATTCTTTGAGTCAATTGTACTTTATATTGAAAGAAATGCAAATCATCTTTCAAAATGAGCCGCAAGGTGGATCCACTGACACCAAAATGCTGAGCGCGGTGACGATACGGCTGATGTGGGTTTTCGGCAAAACTCTCTTTTACCGCTTCAGCCAGTTCATTGGAACATCTTGGTCGTTGATGAACAGTTTGTCGACGATCTCCCACTGTCCCGTGCTCAACACAACTCGATACCCAACGAGGAATAGTGTTGTCAGACGGCGCTTGTTGGCGGTGACATGCAATTTCGACAATATGCACGTGGAGTTAACATAACGGAGCGACTATTTTCAATGTACAGCGTCACTATTTCAGCACGTTGTTTCGATGTGAAGCAATTTGTGGTTAGGATTGTACTGAATTGGCGTGCCAAAAAAATGTTTACTCAAGTCAATCGGTTGATAAATGTTAAAATTATTCACAGTTTATATACCGACATAAAAGATGGCGCCCCCTGTACTCGTTTTTAATTTAGATATTCATTAAAATATCCTCATGAGTGTTACCACATTACAAAGCTTCATGTCTATTTTAAGAAAGTTAGTTTTAAACGGGACAAATATTTACTGTCTGTATTTTTAAACAGTGCCTTTAAAAACACTTAAAAAATAAATTTGTGAAAATGATATTAAGTATCACATCATGAGACGAGTAGGGAGCAGAATGGAGTCATTGTAGCTTTTCATTGTACAAATTTTGTAAATTATAAATTGAATTATTTTACTTAATTATCCCAGCTTTAAAGTATCATATACTGGTGGATATGTATGTATAAAAAAGAAAATTAAAATTTTATACCAATTATATACACAGAATTAAAATAAAATTGAAATATTTCAGCAAAGCCTTCAAATGAAATTAACCAACAAAACAGAAAAAGTTTTAATAGGTACTTGCTCATTTTTCTAGTTTCCCTAAAGCGAAGACAGCTCGAAAAGAATTGGAATTAAACGTCTTCTTTGTGAGTAGGCGTTCAAGCAGCGGCAGTTATTAAAACCAAACGGAATTCAATATACTTGAGTTAACAGGCAGCATACACAATTTGCATTAAACTCGAACAATTTATTCACCAAAGCTGTATTGACGTAACAATTTTGTGTGTATTGATTTGGGCGCACGAACACACAAACACGCAGTAGCAGCAGCAGCAGCAGTAGCAGAAGATAATCACATTAATTGAATGTTGTTTCTATTAAGACGCCCTTCATTTCAAGCACACGAACATGCTATCAAACTCACATGTGCACTTGTGCACATGTGTGTATGTGTAATTATTTTATATAGCATACATTTGTGCGCAGAAATACCAAAAATGTAACACATCAGTTAAGAAAATGGCAAAAAGAGCAAACGGCAGAGATGTTGCTGCAGTATGTTGCCCTGTTTGCTTTACAATTTACAGCATATAAGTAATTACGCGCACATATGCAAACATCACACACGTATACACATACTCGTACATAAATCGGCTTATGTTGTTCTCGTTTAAATGATTAAATAAATTTAAAATAATTTTCGTTCGTTTTTGTTTGCTATTCTAGTTGTTTTTTTTTTTTTTATGTGTTACATTATTAAGTAATATGGTAGAAGTTAGTAGTTTGCGTTTGTTGTTGTTGTTGTTGTTGTTGTTGTTGTTGTTGCCGTTTATCTGTTAAGCGCACATTATCTATTTTACCACTTTATTGTGCATGCATGGGAGTGTTATTTATTTTATAACCACACGCATTAAAATTATATTATATTGCATATATTAATTGTATTCTTATTATTTTTATATTAAATATTTATTCATATTTTAAATAAATAATTAAATTTTCTCCTTGTTTATTTTCACACACATTTTATATAACTTTCATTTATTTATTTGTTGGGTATTTTTTTATTTTTACTTTTTGGGCGTTATTTACAGAAATTTTAATTAAATATTGTTGAGCAATTTTTTATGGGCAGTAACGAAAACTGTTTAAAATTAATATTTTCGCGATTTATTTACGTGCAATGAAGCGGAAACGGAACATGGCCACTCACTCACCCACACACACTTACACAAATAGCCCAGATACACACACACACATACACATATTAACTGGTGAATTCAAAACTGTGTGCTTTAGAGCTTGATAAATTTATTTGCGTTTTCATTGCAATTCTTTGTTAAAATATTATTATTTTTTTTTTTTTTCTTTAATTTAACTACGTTTTTAAAAAAGGTTAATAATTTTGCGATATTTGTTGCTGATGACGTTGATTATTGTAAATTTCGTATAATCCATGGGCAGTGTTTTTGATGTCATTGTTGTTGTTATTACTATTATTACATAACGTATTGAAGTTATTTAATTTTGGACTTTTGCAATTGTTTTTTATTTTTTTATTTTTGTTTAATAAATTTTTTTATTTTTATTAAATTTATTATGTATAACGATTTAATCGTTTTATATTTAAATTTAAATTCAACAGTTTGCAGCGGGGTTGCATTCGAAATTGTGCAGATACTCGTAAGTATGTATTTGTTGTTCACTGTAAAGGAATAATGACAAATGGTTAATAGATAATTTTCAATTACTTGACCAATTTGTTATAAAAATTTTCTTTTTTTCAATAATTCAATAATAATTCAATAATTTTAATATATCTACTAAAAATTTTGTTTTGAATCTGCCTTCAGTTTTCTTTCCTCCAGCGTTCAGTTACTTAGATATTCAGAAAAAATTCAAGTTGAAATGACATCAAATAACTTTATGGTCAGTAAAAATGAAAATAAAGATGCTGAAGCATTGAATATTTATGAAACTAGAAATTTTCAGGTAAGTTTTGTGATATAGTTGACTTAAATCTGACAATTGGTTTGGTCGCAACAGCAAAGATTCCATCAAAAAACTGAGATTTACTTAAATATTTAAAAATTTTTTCAACCAGACTTCTGTAAAAGTAATTTCATCGTAAGAGATGGGTCACTTAACTCATAGGAAAATCAATTCCCTAAATTTTGGGGTAACTATTATTATATCGATCAGACTTATTTTGTCAGAGAAATCGGTAATTTTCTCAAACAGATTAAAGTACAATTTAACTCAATTAAATACAAATTTCATTATTCACAAACTAATACAAAATGTATTGCATACTTTTGAGCAAACGTGTAAAATGAATTTGGTATGAAATAGTGGGGAAAAATCCAATTTGAACTGTTTTAGGAAATATAAGATTTCTCTACAACATTACACGCAATGGCAAACCTACAAGAATAAAAATTGCTATGAAAAGCTTTTCACTTCGCCTTTCGGATTCGGCATTAAACTGTAGATCCCTTCCATTCATGTACAAATATAACACGCACAACGTAAGTGGATGCGAAAAGCTCGGCCAAGGCCCTCCATGGACTGTTGTGCCATTAAAAGTAAAAAGTAGAACAATAAATCTGAGTACAACAGTAGATAGCTGGTACTAAAGGCAAATGATTTTTCCACACGGAAAAATGAGTCTCTAACTTTGAGGCAATTTTTCTCTATATCTAGTTAAAGTTAAAAAAAAAGGGAACAATTAAAAAAAAAAAAAGATTTTTTCGAGGGAAATTTTGCTGTAGCGACCAAACCAATAGTCGGATTTGGGTCACCCTTTGCGTAAAAATTTCCGTTAGAGTCTCTACTTGCATATCTAATGCCTATAGAAGTCTTACTTTAACAAATTTGAAATAATTTTTATGCGATCCTAAGTTTTTACGTTTTATTCAATATCTCAAAAAATCAAACATGCAGGAAAAAAATCTAAACATTTTACACTAAAAATTATGTGTCACAAACCTACTACGAAATATTTTGTATAAACTAGTGTTATTAATAATTTTTATAAATAATATGGAATAATAATGTTAGATTGAAAGCTATAATCGACCATGTCCGAACTGTAATATGCTAAACATGACAACGGATTGTATTTTCAAACTCCATTTTCAGGGAAGATGAAGTAAATGTAGAAAGTTTGGTATAAAATAACTTCCCGACTCACTTACGTTTTACACTCGTATAAAAAAAAAACTATACCTCAATGCTTTGTTCACTGAGATGTCACTCACGTTTCAAGATAATGTCTTAAAAAAGTATAAATTATTTTAATTGTAGATAAGTGTGCGTAAACTAAAGGATGATTTTTTAAGAGCTTGGTTTTTGATAATTCAAAAAAATCAGAAATTTTACAAAAGTGAATGAAATTTTTATTTGGATCGATAAATCAATTTCTGCCATTTACTTTATAAAGATAATTTCACTTAAATGTTGCCCGCGGTTACGCTTCAAGTGGTCCATTCTGCAGTTCCAATTTTGGCACACTTTTTCATACATTCCGGTAATGAATTCCCAAAGCAAAAATCGTGTCTTGTCGTTGGCTTGCCTCCATAGACAAGAGAGTTAACATAGCCCCACTAAAAGTAGTCTAACGGGGTCAAATCACACGATCTTGGAAGCCAATTGACTGCACCAAAACGTGAGATTAACTGCTCCCCAAATTCGCCTCTCAATTGATGCATGGTTTCGCGTGCAGTGTGGCATGCAGCGCCGTCCTGTTGGAACCACATGTTGGCCGAGTCCAATTCTTGCATTTAACGCAAAAAAAACTGTGTTATCCTCGAACGGTACCTTCCTCCATTGACCGTAACGTTGCGGCCTTCATCATCTTTGAAGAAGTACGGCCCAATGATGCCGCCTGCCCATAAACCGCACAAAACAGTGCATTTTTCGGGATGCATTGATAGCTGCTGAATTGCCTCTGGCGGGTCTCCACTCCAAATATGTCAATTCTGCTTATTCACGTATCCATTGAGCCAGAAATGAGCCTCGTCGTTGGATAAAACACATTTTTCACAGAGCACGAATTTTGATAATAAATTTCAAGAATTTGCAAACGTTGTTTCATTACGATGAAATGGCAAATCAAACTGTGCATTTTTTACTTTGACTCATGTCAAGAACAACGCGTGAACTGTCAGAAATATACACGTCAAAAGCCAAGTAGCAAAAAGATCACTCTTTATAATAAGTTAAAAAGTCATAACCAAAAAGAATGTACTTATAAGGGGGGCAGTCGTAGTCAAAAGGTGGTGTTTAGGCCTGGAGCCATAATTTTAATGTTCATTATGATTAAGGTAGTATTTTGTAATCCTGGCAACCCTTACTAGCTCGATTTTCCATTCGTTATGTTTGGAGAGAATAGCGTGGATATTTCGGCAATCTTTAGACATTTTACCGAAATGTTTAAAGAATTTTTTTTTTATTAATCGAGAAGCCGAGAAGAAAAGATGTTCACCACAGCAATCAACCCAACATTTAGCAGACCCGTTACCCGACGTCGCTACTCAAGTATTATGGAAAATCGAGGTGGAAAGGTACGTCCCAATTACATTTGTATTTAAATAAATATTGTAAGAATGTTTACTGCTGCCTTTCTTTTTTTATATACACGATACTTTCAACTTCCCCCGAGATCCCCCCTCGTCCGGAGATGCAAAGCCCTCACCCCTTTACACGTGCTTTATCACATTTAGTAATAATATTTCATGTAATTTCGTTTAAATTTTTACTTTTACTTTTTGCAACTAATTGGTAGAATAAATTTTCCATAGTAAAAACTACGCATATCAAATTCAACTTAATAACGCAAAGATGTTCTACAAAAATCTTCATTGTGTCAGTCTAATTTATCTTCCCAGAGCTAGATAGCCACAGTTTTTTACTGAGTCTACTGTAAATATTCCGGCTGGAAATTAAGTACCTGTTAAAGAGGCTTTCAAAAATTGTGTGAAATTTTTCTAAGAGTCATCGTTGTGCACGTTTAGCCAAGAAATGGACTTAATTTTCGTTGTTTTACTTTTCACTAACAAATTTCAACTCTTTAATTCTAATTCATGAATAGTATTGTAAAATTAGTATTGAAAACTTCACGTTATCTTTATTAACTTTTTATCTCCCTTTAACTTAAACCATGTAATAACAGAAGCTGGTAACTGTTGAGCTCCAGCAAATGTTTCCGTGTTTTACTTGATTTTGTATTTTGCTACGTTATTCACTGTTGATAGCAAGTGTAATTAAATATTTATTTATTTTAGATAAAAGTTTTGTTATTTGAAAGTTGAGTTCTGAAAGTTTTTTGTCATTATTGCACACAACTTTCCCTAATTCTATATTCATAGTTTGTTGTCAGCACACAAAATGTGTGGGTTGGCTTATGTTGAAAAAAGCATAAAAAACTGTAACTAAACAAATGAAATAAAATTTTTGAAAGACAAAACTTTGACTCTTCAAAGAATCGTTTACAAACATAATTTCAGTTTATTTAACTTTCACGAACCAAAAAATTAACAGTGAACATCGTCGAATTATTCAGCGAACGTAATTGTTATAACAAAAAAGAATACGAAAGTACGTTGAAATAAAAAGCGAATGCTTAAATCCTAAACCGATTCGTTCTAAGCCTAAGGGTCTATTTATAGAAACTTAACGTAGCTTAAAGATGAACTGTCACATAGAATTCTCTTTCATACATTCTGCATATAAGTAATAAAATTCTGATTATAGAAACTTAACAAAAATTAACATAACAAAGAAGTCTATTGAGTTTTGATTTCTATGCTGATTGTCAATTGACATTTCACAAAATCAATTGTTTTTTCATTATTTTCGTTTATTTATCAAGGCGAAAAGTAAGTATTTTGCTATTAAATGTTTATTTTGTTTGCTAAATATATTCTACATATGTAGATTTAAAAAATGTAGATCCGATAGCAAGTCCTCTTCCTCACTTTTTTGTTTTATTTATTTACGAAAATAACTGATTTTATGCTGCTATGCTATGTTCCTATAGCCAGCCTGAAGTTTTGTAATGCGCTGTTTTGTTACATTAAGTTTCTATAATTAGACCTTAAGAACCAGAGTCATCAGAGAATCTATGCATTTCAAAGCAAAGAATCTTTCCGTAAATTTCTGAGCACAATTCAGCTTCGAATACCGCAATATTCTCACTCAGCCAAACCGTTATGCAAGCACTGAACTACTTCTTCATATTCTCAAGTATAGTATGGGAGAGCCAAATGAATGCTGAATGAATGCTCAATAAATATAAAAATTCACCATATCGATGGTCATGCGTTGACAAAAAAATGGGATGTGTCAATAAAATTTGAAATTTTTTGTTTATTTTTAAATAAAGGCAAACAAATTTTGTTTTTCTATCATGAAGAAATTAATATAAGGTATTTTTATATAAGGTACTGTGGTAAGTTATTAGAGTGTATTAGAGTTACGAGTGGTTATCGTATGATCATCGATAAGCTCCATCGATTGGTATACAGCAAAATAGCAATGATACAGCAAAGTATGTATTTACCTATGAAAATATCAACCACTATCAAAATCGAAGGATGTATGCGTCTGAGCCTACATATAAGAAGTACATCTTATAGGCTTAGATACGGAGCGAGCTGCTATTTTTAACAACAATCAAACAGCTCTATGTTCTGATTCCAATATTTGGGAATTTATAATGAAAAATATGCAATAAGTTTTAACGTTTCTTAATTCGACTTTAGCTTTAATTCCTTTATTTATTTACTTTTTTTTTACGAACGATTCCCAACGGTCCATCCTCCCGCCAACCCGACCGAAGGGCGCATCCACATAACGTATGGATCGGTGACCGACGCAACCGCTTTACACGAAAATATGTAATGAGCCGCGTACTACTGTGGGCAAAAGAGACTTTGTTCATAATTTCAAATTTTTTTATTCATTCTTCCAAATCTATTTCGTCCCTTTCATAGTAATCCCCCCCTTCCCCCCCCCGGCCCCAATACACTTGTGCCAACGTTTTTTCCAATTCTCGAAACAGTTGTTTAAGTCAATTTCCGGAATAGCCTTCAATGCGCTTAGCGATTCATGTTTAATGTCTTCAATTGACTCAAAACGGTGTCCACGAAGCGGTTTTTTGAGTTTAAAAAATAGCCAAAAGTCACACGGTGCTAAGTAAGGCGAATAGGATGGTTGCGGAATGATATCAGTCGAATTTTTGGCAAAATAGTCTCGTAAAACCAATGCAGTGATTTTGGAACCAATCGTGCATTCACTCTTCTTAGGCTCAAATGATGTTTTAAAATGGTTTTCACTGATCCTTCCGATATTCCAACGATGCCAGTAAGGTCTCTGTTGATTGACTGTTAATCGTCGATTCTCGATTCTCGAGCACCAATTCCATGATTTTATTGACGTGTTGATCATCAGTTGACGTTGATGGCCGTCCTGGACGTGGTTCGTCGTCAACGCGTTCTCGACCATCTTTGAACAATTTGTACCAATCAAAAACACTTGCTCGCGACATACAATTATCACCGAAGGCCTTTTGCAACATTCTGAACGTTTCGTTTCGGCACCAGAAATTTGATTCCGCACACAAAATTTAATAGAACTTCTTTGTTGAATAATTTCACTCATTGTGAAAATCGCCGAATGCACTTTTTGTACTTCAGAAAGGCAAGCGTATACTAAACACTAATGATTATTTTGATGTGATGTGACTTAAAAAAATAATATTTTGATGAATGGGTTTCCGCGCGAAATTTAAATTAAAAAGTCTTACTAACTTTTGCCCACAGTAGTATATCCAAATTGGCATTCTTTACAACTACAGATATAAAATCATCAGCTTTTTATTGATTTAATGTGATAAGTAAGTTTGTTTTGATGTGTTCCAGAGAATCGGAGATGCTGAATAAATTATAATGTTCATTAAAATCTCTACATATTCCACGAAATGGATCATTTTGAGCATAATTTGTTTTGCATATGCTAAGTTTAATAGGAATAAAGTAACGTGAGCTTCTACAGGGTATATTAAAATTTATTTCATTTAGTAAATACGAAGATGATAGAATGCCATTCAAAAGCTTTACAAGAAATGTTATATTCAGCATTTTTCTTCTGCTTATCAATGTCGGTAGATTAATAAGTTTTAATCGATGTTCATACGGTGGAAGTATTCCAACAAAAACTCCTCAGTTCAAAAACAAGAAATTGTTTTTGAACCGACTCAATTTTACTTATGTAGCAATTATATTGAGGATTCCAGACAGCAGATGCATTCTCAAGGATGGGTCTAACAAGTGAAGTGAATAGCGTTTTTGTTGTATATAGATAAGGGTCAGAAATATTGCGGTTCCTCATGCGTAACTCAAATGAGGTCTCCCAAAAAGTAATAAATGCATCCTTAGTTTTAGGTCAATAATGGAATATGTTTGATGTAAAGGGTGTTTTTTTTTAGAAGTGTGGTTTTCAATCTAGCAATACTTTTTTCGGAATTTGTCTTTTTGACAGCTGTCACTTGATTTATGCTCAGTTTGGTTTGCCATTTCATAGTGAATAGACTCACTCCTGAACAACGTTTGCAAATCGTGCAAATTTATTACCAAAATAATAATTTTCTCAAGAAAATTTTTTTCAGCGATGAAGCTCACTTTTGGTTGAATGGGTACGTTAATATGTAAGCAAAATATATTTATATAAATATATTTTGTAAGATATGTAAGCAAAATTGTCGCATTTGGAGTGATCATAATCCACAAGCCATTGTTGAGATGCCGTTACATCCTCAAAAAGTCACTGTTTGGTGTGCTGTATGGGCAGAGGGAATCATTGGTCCATATTTCTTCAAAGATGAAAGCCGGTCGTAATGTTACAGTCAATGGGGAACGATAGAGGGACATGATTAATGACTTTTTCGTGCCTGAATTGGAGGTTCCTTTGGTTCCAACAAGACGGCGCTACATGCCATACAGCCAACGAAACAATCAATTTATTGAAGGAAACTTTTGGTGAGCGCATTATCTCGCGTCGTGGGCCTGTGGCGTGGACTATTTTTTGTGGGGTTATGTGAAGTCGCTTGTCTACGCAATTAAGCCCGAGACGATTGACGTCTTGGAAGACGGCCTCGATTGCTGCAAAAATTGGTCGAAAATTGAGCCGCTCGGCTGGAATTTATTCGAACCAGCGGCGGTGACCACTTGCCCGAAATCGTTTTTAAAACATAATGGCAAATCCTTATCTTTATAATAAAGCTAAATTCTTGGCCATAGCATTAAATTATATGCGTTTTATTTCTTCTTGAAAACCACACTTCCTAAAAAAACACCCTGTATTTATATGAAGTCATTCATATATTGTTAGTATCAACAAGATTGAGTCAGTAAAATAAAAATTCAGCAGATATGTATGTATGTACCTACTAAAAAAAATTTATAGTCGAATAAGAGTATTCTACTTATCAACTCAAAATCACGTCCTTCAAGATGAAAATATTTTGTGATTTTTATTATGGGAAATTTTTTCTTCTTTCCTTTTATCTACATTACAATAATATAGTATATGCTCATGCATGGATTTTAAGTTACAGGTGGGCTACTCCAAGTTCATATACATACTAGCTACAGTAAATCAGACCCATTTCTTCAAGAACTTGTATTGAGCTTAACTTTATTATAAACGAAATTATTATACTATATTATTATTTACGTTTAAATTTAAGCACCAATTGCTGAAACTGCTTTAAAGTAAAGTATTTTATTGATATTCATGTCTAAATAAATAGACTTCTGCCTGAAGAAAATGAGTTATCAGGGCGCATCTCCTTTCAATTCAAGGTACTCAATTGCAAACGATAAAATATAGGAACTAACAATAGCCCGAGAGTTTAAATATTATATTCTCAGAGCCGCAGATTACGTTGGTAATCCCGTAGGGCTTAGGGAAATTGGTTTTCAGAAGGTTTATGGATGAACTACAAATTGGAAGTGCAATATAACTACTTAATTGGTCACCGTATACAAATAGCCATTATTATTTGCCTCTATATGCATCAAAAAGGAACATGAATATAAATTAAATTTGATATAACTCCAACATGTGGTATCACAATGGGTCGTTCTGGTCTAAGTGTGTCTGTAGGCAGCCGCTCAACACAACCCAACACAAGGTTTGAACAAAGACATAAACTAAGTCCTCTGAGCTTTCTGTGTACATTTACACGGTCTGGCTACTGAAATGCAACGAAATCAGATCCAAAATTAAAGCGCAGTATAACAAGAAAATTTGAAATTCATTTCGTTTTACACAACGTGCATTCATAGAAAAGATGGCAATCAATAAATTTTACTACTTACTTAATTTTTTTGCTTTTTTAAAGAAAATAAAAAAATGAAAAACAACTTTTACACTTGAGTGGTCATGCCAGGAAAAGTTCCACATACCATAACTACTATTACTACTTTTATGATTAATATTCAAAATATTATAACGAACGAGAATGCGATGGGAATTTGAGCGTAAAAATATCACATGCTGCCATGAGTCTTGCATCGAACTTTCACTTGATACTTTTTACGCTTGGTTCCACATATTTCAGTTTGTGATTTTGCATTTCATCCATACACACGCACACACACACACACACATACACATAGGCACATGCATACGCAAATAGAAAAATTTCCGTTCGTTATTATTTTCATATCTCGTTAACTTCCCTTTGCTGTTCTGCAAAAGCTTAATATTAAATACTGGAAATATTTTTATAATGAAATACTTGCACGGAAATTGCTGCCTGCTTGAATTTTGCTTTTCAACATTTTTCCTTATTGTTCGTGCTCATGTACTCGTAATCGTGCAGAAAGGATGCATCGAGCATTTTTTGGACAAGGTCATATTTTTTGGTACATGTCACTTTCAGTTCATGGCAAAATAAAATATTGGCAACCAAAAGCCAACACGAGACATGTGCACAGCTGCTTTTTTTATGCCAAAGCGATTAACTTCTTTACTTACTTTTAATGGCACAACAGCCCATGGAGGGCCTATGCCGAGCTTTTCGCATCCACTCATGTTGTGCGTGTTATATTCGTACATAAATGGAAGGGACCTACAGAATAATGCCGAATCCGAACGGCGAAGTGAGCGATTAACTTTACTTTTTGTTTTGTGTGGGAGGCTTACGCAATTTCGAAAATGGTATTGTTTTGAATTAGCAGAAACTTAAGTTATTCTATTTTTTCGCTTTCATCTTGTGGGACAAATTTAATTCTTAGTAAATTATAAAGGGTGATTTTGTAAGAGCTTGGGTTTTCAACATTCAAAAAATTACAGAAATTTTACAAAACTGGATGAAATTTTTATTTGGATCGATAAATCAATTCCTACCATTTACTTTTTAAAGACAATTTCACTTAAATATTGCCCGCGGCTACGCTTTAAGTGGTCCATTTTGAAGGTCCAATTTTGGCACATTTTTTCACACATTTCGGTTGGAATCTAACCAAAGCAGCAATCGTGTTTCGGCTTGCCCCTATAGACAAGAGACTTAACATAGCCCTACAAAAAATAGTCTAACGGGGTCAAATCACACGATCTTGGTGGCCAATTGACTGCACCAAAACGTGAGATGCCTCTAAATTGATGCATAGTTTCGCGTGCAGTGTGGCATGTAACACCGTGCTGTTGGAACCACATGTCGGCCGAGTCCAATTCTTGCATTTAAGGCAAAAAACATTTGTTATCATCGAACGGTACCGGTACCTTTCTCCATTGACCGTAACGTTGCCGCCTTCATCGTCTTTGAAGAAGTACGGCCCATTGATGCCGCCTGCCCATAAATCGCACCAAACAGTGCATTTGGCGAGATGCGTTGGTGGCTGCTAAATTGTCTCCGGCTGGTCTTCACTCCAAATACGTTAATTCTGCTTATTCACGTATCCATTGAGCCAAAATGGTCGTAGCCATAAAATGGACACATTTTTCACAGAGCACGAATTTTGATAATTAATTTCAATAATTTACAAACGTTGTTTAGGCGTAAGTCTATTCATGATGCAATGGCAAAACAAACTGTGCATTTTTTACTTTGACACATGTCAAGAATCACGCGTGAACTATCAGAAATATTAACGTCAAAAACTAAGTAGCAAAAACATCATTCTTTACTTTAAATGCGTTTAAATGGGGGGAGGGGGGGGGGAGGAAGGTAAAGCTTTTAATTACAAATGCTTTTGCATTTATTGAAACACAAATATGTACTAAAACGTTACATGCAGTTAGTTGCTTTGGCTTGCCAACATCTCCAATATGCACAGCACATCAGAAGAAGCAGAACAGAAAAATCCTTGAAGGCGCCACGCTACATATCGTGTGCACTCTCAAATATTCTGAACTGAAAATGAAATACTCGTAATTTATGAATGTTTTTTTTTTTTTAGCTGGGTACTTTTAATGCTTTTTATAATTTGTTTGCTTTTGTTTATTTTGAAAATGTTTTATTTCTGTGTAATTTAAAGCATAGCTCGGTTTATTTGCTTTTCATA
Source organism: Palloptera scutellata (assembly GCA_958295655.1). Lineage (NCBI taxonomy): Eukaryota > Metazoa > Arthropoda > Insecta > Diptera > Pallopteridae > Palloptera > Palloptera scutellata. The sequence goes on along the minus strand of OY282449.1, from coordinate 62,925,832 downwards.
TTTACTGATCGTTTTTAAATGTAAATGAAATTTAAATAAAAACTATGCATTTTTTGAGTTAGCAGTTACTACGTTATAATTTAATATTTTACACATATGTATATGAAAATGTTTATGATTATTGCGTGAACTCAAATGATAAGACGCTTGATTTATTTACCAGCCAAATAGAACTTAAGAACTTAATAACTTATCAGTATTCATTGAGTGCAAATTGATTTCTAATTTGTCATATTTGAAATTAAATTTCGCCAAATTTAATCACGATTTCACCAGTGTTGACGACAATTGAGAAAATAAAGTCGACAAGGGAGAGACAGTGTAATTACTTAGACCAGAGGGTCAAGAATATAAACTATAAACACGGGGCGCTAATATTGAGTATGAACTTAGTGAGAAACCCATTGAGCAACGCCATAATGTGATGAAGAGATCAAAAATTTTAAGAGATAAAAATTTCATAGAGAATGACACTGAAGAAGAAACAGAGCTTATCTTTGTATTTGCAGATGCGGTGGATAATTAAGAGCAACAGCGGTGATTCTTTAAGATGGCAAGGCCTGCTTATGTCTCGGATAGAGAGAGAGAGAGAGACTTTCTCCGTTATTTGATTATTCCGCAATTGAATTCTCTTGGTGATATGCATTTCATGTTTGAAAATTTATATTGAGTATGTAATTCGTAGGCATTTACGGAAAGTGACTTTTTATTTATTCTGTGATTTCTGAGAAAGGTTTAATTTCACTTTAGGTATCCTGTTTTTCATAAGCAATTATTTGTTGTCATTATAATTGTGTCGGTCAGGATTCGAATTTCCCTGTGCAAGTGTTTCAGAGCTGTGTGGTTAAGTCCGTTTTAGATCTCAACGTAAGAGCTTTTCTTACTCGTTCCTAAAGTTTTCGTTGTTGTTATAATAAAATATAATATCCTAAAATATAAGATGCGTGGGTAATTTTTGTGTCTGCAAATGTTTATGTGTCCATTAACTTATGTGTAATTCCATTGAGCTTCAATATCGACTAATTTTCTTAGGTATTTAAGAATATGAAATTTGTTATTTGGTCTCTCCATGTTTTCGCACAAGCGCCAATGAGTCATTTTCAAGAATCCGAAACTGTTGTTGTATCTAATTTAAATTAACAATATGTAGCTCGGTGGAAAGGTAATACGGAAGAATTTAAGAAAAAATTAAAAAAATTATAATTCTGGAAACAACATTTTTCAAGAGTATAAGATCCTTTGAAGCTATGTGATTGTCTATGGAGGTGCAAGTTTATCCTTCTTCAAACTTTAGTAATTTGTATGCTTTTGAATATGATTCGATCGGTCTGAGAATATCAGACTGGGTTCGAAACGGGTTCATATTTTTTTAGAATTTTTCTCATTATTATTTATTATTTGAGTGAGGCGTTAATGTCGCCACCATAACCTAACGTAACCTATGACAAACTGCAAGAATTTTGAACCCTTTAAATTCTTAATAGCTTTTGCCATTAACTATGTATTCGTTACAATTTGGATATAACATTCTTTTCAAGTACTTTGCCTATGCGAATTAATGCTCCGCATTTGTTGTCGCTAGCTGCTAACTAACGGCCAGAACTTTATAAAATATTACATGGCCCGAAATTGCTGCGAAGAAAGCCAGCCACTATTTTCGTCGTATGTTTTAGGACGTTCTCCTGCTCAAAGGTAATTTTTCGGGCTACGATAGTCATTTAGTGAAGCAAAGCTATCCAAAGGGCCCATAAGGGAGGGCTTCACCACACTACTCTGGAGCACTTTCGCCATCCGAAAAACATACTCTGATCCCGATCACTTTTTGAGTATCGCATAGTTTAATTTTATCTATTTTACTGAAATCATTTTCAATTTTAAATCTGATAGAATGTAATGATTTAAAGACTTTTCCTCCTCAAGGCAGAACTGATGATATTTTAAATATTTTAAATATTCAAGAAATTTCATTTTGGAAAATAAACGGTTGAACATTTACATACAATTATAATAAATAAATAAAAATGGAAAATATATCGTAAGCCCATTCCATTTCATGTACCTAAACTTAACCCCAGTTTGCACGGTACAGCGATAACTATTTGCTAAAGTTATGTATAAGGTAAAACAAAAAGACACAAAATTACTGGTTCAAGGGCGAAGAATGCTCGCACAATAACCTCAAAACTACGTCAAAAATGTCAACGACAAAACGGGTCGAAGCATATTCACATACGTACACATGTGAAGCTAGTTACGTGTATGTTAATAGTCCTAGAGCAAAGAAAATATTTGTTGTAAATTACAAAATGGCAAAGCATAAAGCACAAAAATATAAAACATATTCACATAAATACGGAACACATCGAGCTATTCACCGCAATCCTCTTTCCCTGTTCGTTTGGTATTTGCAACTGCTAACATTTGCGCCGTCATAGTGCATCCTTATAGCAAACACAGACAGAGACGCACACATATTGTACATTAACAAATGCAACGGCACGCTATAGAATAGAATGACATTCGAATACCATATAATAAATATTTGCAAAAATGTGTCACTGTCACAAGTCTTGTCAGTCAGCCAGTCAGCCAGTCAGTCAGTCAGTCAAGCAGTACCTGAAACTAAGCTCTATCCTTTTGCTATGTGTGTACTATTTGCCCCTGTTTATGTACAGTTTTGGTTACGCCACAATATATTAATGAAACAACTTTTACAACAAAAACAACAATAACAAATACTAGGGCAACACTGACTGCATATATGAAGTCAGTTTCTTTTTTTTTCATTTCCATTCCCATCATTCAAGGACAAATACTGTGTGCGTTTGTTTATGTGTATTTGTGTGTGTGTGTTCGCTTATATATCTACAGTAGAGAAACTCATGAAACGTAGATACGTTTTTGGCTTAGTTATGACGTATGCAATGCTCTCTTCTTCTTCCTCTTCCTCTTCCTCTATACTTTCCGTTGTCGTTCTACATTTGCAACATCCTTGCAATATATTATGCAACTTTTCTCTCTATAAAAACATAATTCGTAACTTATAAATGAGACACAATATTAAACAGAAAACTGTGCTAATGTTGCAATTTATCCGTATGCACATACACATCCACAAACTATAACTCAAATACTCAATTTAAAAATTAATGACGTCAAACTATTTATGTGCGTGTATTTTATCTTTTTCTGCTCTTCTCCGTTACCTTCTGCTCTTCTTGCTTACCTTCACTTGCTCACTTGTTCTCTGGTCAAGTAATGAAATGTGTATTAATATGTTTTGATGTTGTTTTCGTTTTACTATTTTGCTCAGCTCCTTTCATAAGCGGAGAAACGGAGGAGGTGAGGAACGAATACAAGCGCGTGAACACGTTTCACTTTTGCTTTCATTGATTTTATGACACTACACTTTCTTTCTCTTTTGTCCCCTATTTTTCTGCTTCAATTTTGTCTTCTTTTTGTTTTAACGTTTTTGTTTTATACGAGTATGTCACTCATACGCTCCGTTGCACTTGAAGTGAAATTTTAAAGTTAATTTATTCAGTAAAATTTTGCACATTATTTTTCTATTATCAATTTATTTTCACATTCATATTTCTGTTTTTTTTTGCGCTTTCCCCGTAACTTTTTCAATTTTCTTCCGTTTGTTCTTACAGCGTTCGTATCCAAATCTCTACTGATTCTGCAAATTTATGCTGAAGCTCTGTTGTCGTATGGCAACCGTGCCTTCCATACTGCTTCTTCTTCCACGCCTTTGTGGAATATTTTTTAATTTTGTTTTTGTCTAAATCTTTTCACTCAAATGCTAAAATAATGGGAATTAGATTTTCTGTTCATTTTCGCATGCGCACAATTTTGCTCAATTTTTGGTACTTTTCCCGAGAAATCTCTCAGAATAAATTTCCCGTTTTGTGTTACTGTTCAGCGTGTAGTGACGAAAACTGCTGATTATGTTTACATATTAGCAGTAGGCATATGATTTTTTTTTCGCTTTTCCATAGAGCTATTTCTATTTTTGCACATGCTATCAATAGAAATTCACTTAATCGTGCACATCTCTTGTGAATACACCTACATACATACCTATGTATGTATGTAAGCCTATGTATGTGTGTCGGTAAATGTTAGGGATAGATTGAGTGCTCTTATAAATAAATGTCTGCTTGGAGTTAAAAAACTGTGGAGTGATGTTATATTTTTGGTAACGAAATGTGACACATTTGCTTTGCGCTTTCTGGTAATTAACCATTTTAAAAATCATTTATAGTAAATTTTCGTTTCTCTTTTTCAGCTTAGATCTTTGGTCAATTCCCTGTTTGTCCTGTTGTACAAATGTATTGGTGTTTCGAATTATAAGAAATAATAAAAATCAAAAATCTATCAATTAATATTACAGTTGAGTACGAACTCAATATAAAGAAATGGCTTTACTATTTCAGCAAAAGGTTCATTGAATGAATCTACTAAGTATACCAGTACTGAAAGAACAGAGCTGGACTAAATCGGGTTTGAATTTGAAACAGTTTCTTGTAAGTTGTCTATAATGCGCATAACATTCCTTGTTAGATAGACATATTCATTGTTCCAAATAAATGCATTAGCTTTTTCTACAAATTCGGAATGACAAACAGGAAAAGTGGTCTTTTGGTAAATATTTTCAGGCATAGCAGTTACTGGTTCTTGCTTCTGAAATGTTGTTTGATGTCATCACTATCACAAACGAAACTTTTGCATTATTTATTCAAAATCAATAAAAACTTATGTATATACAGGGTGCATCATTTTTATGTCGGTATGTTAATATTGAATAACTCCAAAAAAAAAAAAACAAACGATTTCCATATGTGAGCTATTTTTATTTAACTTAGTCCTTTACCATTTATTTGGACTAGTTTTTAAATATAACATCAGTCAAGTGGCCGCCGTATTGGCAAATGCCTTGTTGATCCCTTTTTCATCGAGCATCCCTTTTTTTCGAACACTGTTTGACTGTTTGGCCGTATGCCAAGCAACGTGGACGGTCTGTCGGCAATATTCTTTGAGTCAATTGCGCTTTATACGAAAACAAATGCAAATTGTCCTTCAAAATGCGCCGCAAGGTGGTTCCAGTGACGTCAAAATGCTGAGCGCAGTGACGAGACGACACATGTGGGTTCTCGGCCACACTCTCTCTTATCGCTTCAACCAGTTCATTGGAACGTATTGGGCTTTGATGAACGGCTTGTCGACGATCTCCCACTGTCCCGTGCTCAACAAAATTCGTAATTTAGCTTTTTATTTATTTATTTATTTATTTAAGCCAAGTGATACAAAATTCTAGAGGCCAGATTTAAAATAGTATTAACCACAAACTAAATATAATAAGTTTAGAATTATAACTAAACATTATTACTTAATTATACTTTTAAACATCTCCTTAGGCATACAAAAATCTAATTCAATTTCCGATGCTAATACATTAAATTCATTAAGAGATCTTATGATTGGTTGATTTAAAGCATAGTTAGTTCTATAACATTTTATGTGGAAAAACTTGTTTTGGCGACATTTTATGTGGAAAAACTTGTTTTGGGACAAAAAAATGTATATCACTTAACAAGCAAGAACAATCAATGTTGCCACAAACGATGTCATAAATGAACATTAAGGAATTTACCATTCGTCTGCTTTTTTAGAGACTTCAAGTCAATTAACAAACAGTGAGATTTTTATGAAGGAATAGGTTCTTCGAAAGGCAATGAAAAAAGAGTAAATTTTCGAGACGATCGCTATGAATAGCGTAACATGGATTCCAAATAATAGCAGCATATTCCACCCTGGATCTTACAAAAGCTGTATATAAAAGATTGTAAGTGTATGGGTCATTAAATTCGGAGCTATTACGCTGCACAAAGGCCAACATAGCATACGCTTTCGGTATAATGTAATTTATATGATTCACGAATGTTAATTTGGGGTCAAGTAAGACACCTAAATCCAACATTTCAGCGACGTATTTTAAACGGGTATTGGCAATAGAAAACCTATGCAGGAGATTTATTCTTCATTTAGCAAATGTAATATGAAAACATTTTTAACATTCAAAGCTAGACGGTTATTGACCACATGTTGCCAGTATCTCAGTGATTGCCTTATAATCGCTTACCATCTGCACATTTACTATATCTACTTGTTGCTGAGCAAATTAGCTGTTCTTAAGTACTTTGAACCTATATTGAATTGTGTTTCTTCGTAATCGTCTTCGTTATCATGATCTGAGTACATTAGGCCCTTACATTATCTCAGTTTTCCTTCATTTCATAGTTCAGATCATTATCAAATCGTCATCCGAAAAGTTTCCTCCATTCTCACTCTCACGCTCCAGAGATTCATATTCGATCCATTTCATGTATTTTATTTCAATCCATTTCAAATTTTGCATACAAATATATTTTCCACTAATGTGGCATTAGTAATACCCTACGTCGCTGCAGGAACCGACCAGGTAAATTGAAGCATACACAATAATTTTTAACATCAAAAATTTGTATCACAAAGCGTTTGGCTCAAGCTTAGTAAAACGGGATAATTTTATTAAATAAAAATTCTGTAATAATATCACTTTTCTATGCTTGACAAAGTCGAATCCGTTTTACGACACAGGGACCAGCAGTTCTTGGCGATAATGCATATACTGAAATTCTTTTTAGTATGTGCTTTCAATTTCACAATATCTAAGTGGAAACATTATATTAGATCATATCAATCATCAGATCAATCATTCAAGAGATTTGAGCAGAGTTTCTTCTTTCTTTTAATGGTACAACAGCTCATGGAGGGCCTAGGCCGAGCTTTTCGCATCCATTCCTGTTTTCCGTGTTATATTTGTACATGAAGTGTAGGGACCTACAGTTTTATACCGAATCCGAATGGCGAATTGAAAAGCTTTTCTTGGCCAATTTTTTCCCTAGCAGGTTTGCCATTGCCTGCCAAGACATGGTGCTGTGAAGAAAAACAGTTTTTTCTACTTTATGATTTTGCATGTGCCGAGATTTGAATTCCGGAGACCCTGCGTAGCAGGCCTACGCACTATCAACTACGCCGCAGCGACCACCTGACAGTGTTGACCGATGTTATTTAATAAAATATAAATAAGTTCATTATGTTATGAGTAATTTTAATTAAATATTAATTGGTATTTTAGGGGGGCCTGGGGCGTAGGACAGAAGGTAAAGTTCGTGACAGTCGCAGGTGCGTCCATGGTCGATCCTTGCGCTTCTACGTTTCAAGTCGACACACAGCCTCCTCGTGGCGTCCCCTGGATAGCGATCTGACAACCGTCAGTGAGTTAACTAATGCGTGCGGCGGGCTTCTCCATAGCCTTGAATGAATGGTTGTGCGTCGGGCTTGGAACCCACCACGTTAAAATACCCACCAATGAATCCTCAAAACAAGCCTCGGATAACGAACGCCTCTAATGTTGACGACTCCCGCAAACACCCAAAGGACAACGATTTACGGATATGCACCTGGAATGTCCGAACCCTCTACAGGGAAGGTGCCTCTATCCAGCTGGTGGATGTCCTCCAAAAATACAGAGCTGACATCACCGCTATACAGGAAATGCGATGGACGGGACAGGGTTGCTCCAAAAGAGCATCCTGTGATATCTACTACAGCTGTCATGCGTCGAGACACGAATTTGGTGTTGGATTTGTGGTTGGGAAGAGACTGCGTCATCTAGTCTCGAGGTTCACGGCCGTGAACGAGCGCCTAGCCACTATCCGCATCAAGGCAAAATTCTTCAACATCAGCCTAATTTGTATCCATGCCCCGACGGATGAGAAGGATGAAACGACCAAAGATGACTTCTACGAGCTCCTCGCAAAGCTTATGAGCATTGCTCCCGCCACGATGTTAAAATCGTGTTAGGCGACTTTAATGCCAAGGTGGGCAAGGAGAGTCTCTTTGGTCCGACGATCGGAAAATTCAGTCTCCACGACGAAGCCACCGATAACGGTATGAGACTGATCGACTTCGCCGCGGCACGAAACATGACAGTTAGTAGCACCAGATTCCAACATAAAGATATCCATAAGGCCACTTGGCTGTCCCCTGATCAAAACACACGAAACCAAATTGATCACGTTGTGATCGACGGAAGGCACGCTTCCAATGTACTAGACGTACGCACAATACGTGGTGCAAACATCGACTCAGACCACTACTTGGTTGCAGCCAAGGTCTGCACACGTATATGTGTAGCAAATCGCGTACGGATAGGTACAAAGAGAAAGCTGGATGTCGAAAAGCTGCAATCACAACAGACAGCCAAAGTCTTTGCCAACCAACTTGCACTTCTCCTTTCGCAAAACACCCCTCAACTTGATGATATATGCGCACAGTGGACGCACATTTCCCGCTCTATGCGTACGGCTGCCGAAGAGGTGCTAGGCTACCACCGTCGACGGAGATATATGTGGTACGACCAAGAGTGTCGCGATGCTACTGAAGCATAAAACGCAGTCTACAGAGCCACCCTGCAGTCCGTTGCAACGCAAGCTGCTAATAAGCGATACAGAAAGTTGAGGAGGGAGGAGAAACGTCTTTTCAGGCGCAAGAAAAGAGATGAAGAAAGACGCGAGTTCAATGATATCGAAATGTTGCGGGACAGGAACGAGGTCCGAAAATTCTTTGAAAGAATAAGACGCCTGACTCTTGGTTTGAAGACCGGGGCCTCTTCCTGCAAGGATGAAGATGGAAATCTGGTGACAGATATCCAGGGCATAATGATATTATGGAGGGAGCGCTTTTCGCAGCTGCTTAATGGCGAAGACGGCAATAATCCCGCCACTGCGGAACCCACTCCGGAAACCCCAATAACTGACGGCGTTGAAGTACCGCCGCCTGACTATGAGAAGGTCTTAACAGCCATTGCTCGGCTGAAAAACAATAAGGCTGCAGGTGCAGATGGCCTGCCTGCTGAGTTGTTTAAGACCGGAGGCGAAGAGCTCAAAAAACGCATTCATGGGCTTCTATGCAGAATATGGTCAGATGAAAGCATGCCAAGTGATTGGAATCCCAGCGTACTCTGCGTACAATCCATAAGAAAGGTGATTCCACGATCTGCGCCAACTGTGATAAGCCTTCTTAATATTGCATATAAGGTTCTATCGAGCGTACTGTGCGAAAGACTGAAGCCCATCGTCAACAAACTGATTGGACCTTATCAGTGTGGCTTCAGGCCTGGTAAATCCACCATCGACCAGATATTCACACTACGCCAAATCCTGGAAAAGACCCGAGAAAAACAGTCAGTGCAGCATTCTCCAACCTAGAAAGGGAGTTTCATCGAGTGGGTCTAGCGGTGAACGAGGACAAAACGAAATACCTTGTGTCAACAAACAAAGAGTCACAGCGTCTTGGACAAAATGTCACTGTTGACAACTATACTTTCGAAGTCGTCAAGGATTTCGTATATCTAGGATCCAGCATAAACACCAATTATAACGTCAGCCTTGAGATCAAGCGGATACTAACTTTTGCCAACAGGTGTTACTACGGACTCAGTAGGCAATTGAGAAGTAGAACTTTCTCTCGACCGACGAAAATAACTTTCTATAAGTCCCTCATCCTTCCCGTCCTTATGTATGGCGTAGAGACGTGGACATCGACCATCAATGATGAGAGGCTGTTAGGAGCGTTCGAGAGGAAGATACTCCGTAATATCTACGGTCCAGTATGCGTGGACGACGTGTATCGAATAAGATGGAACAAAGAGCTGTATGAGCTGTACGCCGACACTGTTAAGTAAGTAAGTTATAAAGTAAATAAGTAGAAAGCAACAACGTTGGTCTTGGTAGTTTTAAAGAAAACTGTTGGTTGTTCTCAATCTCATCAATCTCAAATCAAAATTTTAAATTATGCTAATAGAAATACTAAATAAACACAAATAATTGTTCTCAATATTCAAAATCATGCAACGAAAATTTGATGTTAACACAACAAAATTTAAACAAACAGTGAAATGAAATGAATGAAATTGCATTTTTCAAACGAAATATAGAAACGCAAAGCTTGGTAGTGCTTGGTTCCCACACCCTCCCCCCCCCCCCCCCAAATTCTTTTGAAAATGTTCAAATTTTTATATTTATATCTTGTGTTTTGTGTATCATATATTTTATTTTGTAGCGGGCTACTACAATCGCAAATAAATATTGTTCAGTTAATAGTATTAAATTTGAATTGGAGGTTTTAAACTCTTCAAAATTTAAAGTCTCAAATTCGACGACTATTTTTCTTTTTTTAATTTTTTTTTTAATTTTGAGGCCCTAGGCAAATGCCTAATCTGTCTACAGGTAAATCCGCTTCTGTGCATAGGTGCTCTCCACCCCGGGATGGCATCGTGCCACAACTTCTGAGAACACGGGTAAGTGTATCGCGTCACTAAATTACCCTATGTCACTGTCATTTGGGTATGTGCAAATCTTTGGCGGTTACAACACATCAGCAGATTATATAGTACTAATATGTATGCACCACCCTTAGACACGGCTCGACTTTCACCACTGGGTTGAAGAGGTCGGGTTGATGTGGACGATGGAGGTATGTACATAATTGGTTCTATGCGAATAATTGTGTTTTGAAGTAATGTAGGTAAGCCCATCCTTCAGGTCGCAGTGCACTCTTCTAAAATAATAATATTTTTGGAGAAACTTAGGAAAATAAAATAAATTATCGTTCTTCGAGCCCTTAATTTTGTATCCTACTTGCCATTTGCGTGGACATTTCTAATTATAAACACCTTGAACACTTTGAAAAGCTTGTGAGTATGTATTTATTTTGTAGGTAAGACTTCCTCAGTATTTTAAAGGGATTTTAATTAATGGTATTGACTAAATGTCGTAATTGACTCTTAAAAATATTGATCTTAAATGCCAATTTATAGCAAGAAATAAGTTATTTCTTTTCTGATCCGTACTTACACTGCGTCATAGCATTCGAAGCATTCAATCAACTGAAAAATACGATGTGGCAGAAGAAGCAAGATTCCGGCAAAAATTGATATCCGGGCTGCTCATCAAACTTTTGTTGGGAAATACTTTTTCGTACGAACAATGTTCTGTGCTTTTTTCTTATTTCTTTTCTGATTTTGTTTGATTTCAACGTCTATTGTCATTGACTTTTGCAGCAAGCACACACACACACACACACACATACACCCACGCACATACACACACGCACACACACATACACACACACTCTCGTATACAAAGCGTGTTCAAAGCGTTGCCAAATATTCGCGAATATTGCATATAAAAACATAAAAATATCAAGCATTTCCTCTTTACTGAATATTTCAGATTTAGAAATCAATTTGATTGTAAATGAAGAAATATAAAGATAGTGGGTTTCAGAAATTGTGGAGGGAAAAGGAGAACATAAAGATCGATGAACAAAAATTCAGTTCATCTGATTTCTTGTAAGACAGCATTTCCCTCTTAAAATATTAATTGTCCTTTTTAAATCTCATTCTATATAATAACATTTCAATCGAGTCTACAACATCATCTTTTATTCAAATACTATCTGTGCATTAACATGAGAGATACTGCTGCTATACTAATTTTAATGAAGTTAAGCAAACGTTTGGCGTAACTCCGTGGACAATATGCAGTGGCATCTTATGTATTATTACTGCCATTGCATTCATTCAGTAATGAGGGAAGCTTGACACATTATGAATATGCAACCATAATCTGGCAACTCTAGCGTCCAACGACTAGTTGGACTGACTTTTGCTACACCACTATCTGCCGCCATTTGTGCAGTTACTTATTGTCTCGTGGACATTTTGTTATCATTGTCATTTCACTCAATCAGCAGAGAGGAAAGTTTTCGTTTGCCATCATCTCAAACGAGGATATCTCCTTTGTTAACCACAACAATAGCAAATGAAGCTTGTAAAGGAAAAGGAAACGGCTTGAGTGTGTTTGAGTGGTTAATGTGTGAAATAAGTACTTACTCATGTAGGTACGCTTGGATCACTGTGCTAAGTATTAAATACTTGGATACTTTTACACAATATATATTGCAATGATGTACTTAAGTATCAACTAAAGCAAATACGTAAGTGCTTGTATAAACTTTAGGTGCTACAAGTGCTGATTGCTTACATTGCTACCATAGCCAAGAACAACACAAATGTATAATTATTCTCATCGTTAAAGAATAGAAGCCAAAGTCAAATATTATTGTGGCATTACTCCCTCGACTCGATAATTCATTCAACCATCCGCCAACCAAGCAATCAGCCAACATCTGTTTGTTGCATGACTTCTGTATGTACGAGCGTATGAATATGCATGTATGTATGTATGTATATCTGTGTGTTTACATAGTGTGCATACATACTCGTATTTCACATTACATTGGACAACCTTGAACTGAAAGTGTCCCCTTTTGAACTTAGCGTTTCTGACTTTTACTTTTGATTCACCAGCATTGACTTTGTGCTTTGGCAAAGTGGTGGTAAGCGAACGGGTGGAGAGGAGAGGAGAGGAGAGGAGAGGAGGGGAGAAGAAGTTCTATCTAAAGACAGATATTTTATGTCTGCAACAATTCAAACATTATTACCCGTACTCACCATCGAGTATCCAACATATACTCGTACATATAATATTCTCATTGTTTGCGTGTCTGGTTTGAATTGTCTGCTTCTATTTTTGCTATTCATGTGCAATTTGCTACTACTTTATGGTTGTCTATGTTGTTGTGGTTGCTGCTGCTGCTGCTGCTGCTGCTGCTGCTGCTGACATACACCACAATTATTATTTAGAGTTTCAATTTATATTCGACCTAGCTTAGTTGGCATTATATTATTGATTTTGCTATACTTAATATCCAAGTACATATGTCATTTAATACACACACACGTCTGCACGAACAAGTGCAAGTGTGTGAGTTTGCATTTGACAGTAAATAATTTTGTATTGAAAGTTATAGTAACTTCTTTTCAAATATAGCGTTTCACAATGTATCTTATTTTGTCGTATTGCTATAAAGTCTTAAAATTTTTTATGAGAAATGAGAGAATTCACGTCAATTGAGCGGATACGACACTGAATACGATTCCTTGTGAACACCCCAATTATTTAGCTTTTGTACTATAATTGTACTAAGTATTATATCCCATTCTTTTCTCGCTTCTACTGTAATCAGTTAAGTGAGAATTTTTGGTTGGTTTGCTGTTGGCGTGATTTGATGAGATTTATCCCCAAAGCTCAACCATTAGATTCACTAGTGCAGACACACGCAGTAATATATGAAAATTGTGAAATATAATTTGAGTGTGCAAAATTAAAGTCCAATGATTTTGGAAACTAATTTCCAGTAAAAGTTTTCATAGTGCGTATGTTTTTCAATTGAGGAGTGGAAGAAATTTAAAATCACAACATACTATACAAACTCATTTAGTTGTTTCCAAAAATGTAACATCAGCAAACACTATTCAAACTTTAGGAACTTTAGCGCATGATTGCCAGCTGAGCATGTGTAGAGTAAATTGTATGTGTGTATGTGTGTGTGTGCGTGTAGTAAGTACATATGAAAAAACATCATCAGCATAATCCAAAAATTAACATACTGAAATATGTACGAACTCACACATAGATACTCGCATATATACATACGTTTGCTAATTAGAAGTATTAAAAATGTTAACTCATCTTGTGCGGTGCTTGCAATTTGTATATTTTAGTGCCATGAATAATTAGAAAATTATGAAAATATTTTATGTTATCTAAGTAGGTATTAAAAAAGTATGACACAAACTCTCTACACTAGTTAAGTATACTACTGTGGGCAAAAAGTAGTAAGACAGTGTTCATAATTTCAAATTTTTTTATTCATTCTTCCAAATCTATTTCGTCCCCTTCAAAGTAATCCCCCACCGGCCCCAATACACTTGTGCCAACGTTTTTTCCAATTCTCGAAACAGTTGTTAAAGTCAATTTCCGGAATAGCCTTCAATGTGCTTAGCGATTCATGTTTAATGTCTTCAATTGACTCAAAACGGTAACGGTGTCCACGAAGCGGTTTTTTGAGTTTAGAAAATAGCCAAAAGTCACACGGTGCTAAGTCAGGCGAATAGGGTGGTAGGGTGGTTGCGGAACGATATCAGTCGAATTTTTGGCAAAATTGTCTCGTAAAACCAATGCAGTGATTTTGGAACCAATCGTGCATTCACTCTTCTTAGGCTTAAATTATGTTTTAAAATGGTTTTCACTGATCGTTCCGATATTCCAACGATGCCAGTAAGGTCTCTGTTGATTGATTGTTAATCGTCTATTCTCGATTCTCGAGCACCAATTTCTTGATTGTATTGACGTGTTGATCATCAGTTGATGTTGATGGCCGTCCTGGACGTGGTTCGTCATCAACGCGTTCTCGACCATCTTTGAACAATTTCTACCAATCAAAAACACTTGCTCGCGACATGCAATTATCACCGAAGGCCTTTTGCAACATTCTGAACGTTTCGGCACCAGAAATTTGATTCCGCACACAAAATTTAATGGAACTTCTTTGTTGAATAATTTCACTCATTGTGAAAATCGTCGAATGCACTTTTTGTACTTCAGAAAGACAAGCGTAAACTAAACATTAATGATTATTTTGATGTGACATTTGGCACAGATGTCACCGACAGTCATACCAACCTTAAAAAACAAATATTTTGATGAATGGGTTTCCGCGCGAAATTTAAATTAAAAAGTCTTACTAACTTTTGCCCACAGTAGTATGCTACATACACATAGGCTTGTCATGATAGAAAAGTGTGTACGAGGTATGATAAAAAAATAACCGTTATTTTCAATTTTTTCAAAAAGTATTTATTTATTCATCAACAACTATCTTGTCCCCTTCAAAGTAATCCCCCTCAGATATAATACACTTATGCCAGCGTTTTTTCCAATCCTCGAAACACTTCTGAAACGCTCTTTTTGGTATCGCCAACAGCTCCTGTTTCGATTTTTCTTTTATCTCGTCAAACGTAGCAAAACGATTTCCTTTCATCGGTGTCTTCAGTTTTGGGAAGAGGAAAAAGTCAGCGGGGGCCAAGTCCGGTGAATACGGTGGTTGAGGCATGATAACGGTTTTGTTTTTGGCCAAAAACTTACGCACAAGAGACGTTGTTTTTGCTCAAAATATAGCAATTTTGGAGCAATCTTCGCTGCCGCACGTTTCATGCCTAAAACATCCGTAAAAATTGCTTGGCATGAGCCGAACGATATGCCAACATCATCAGCAACCTATCTGATAGTGATTCGACAATTCGACGTCAATGTTTTCATCGGTTGTTGACGTGCTCGGACGAGCATCGTCATTGACATCTTCTCGGCCTTCCTTAAACCACAATTGGTTATACCACAATTGAACTTGTGTTCTGCTCATAGTAAACTCTCCAAAGGCCACAGTCAACATTATAAATGTCCTTGCGCATTTAATTTCATTTTTTACACAAAACTGAATACAGTTTCTTTGATCCATTTTTTCGAATAGTAAAAAATCGAAGAGCACACCAAAACACGACTAAACTTTTTATCTGTTAAAAACAAACTGACAATCAAAAATGGTTGGTATTGCCAACATATATAACAGACATGTGTACCAACATAACAGAAAAAAATGCGAAAATCGAAAACATATAAACATATAAACTCACGAAATTTGAAAATAACGGTTATTTTTTGATCACACCTCGTATGAGTATATTCACTTGGCGTCAATCAGTTCCAGTAGTGATATGAGTGTTGGTGCAAAACTGACAAATTTTCCCGTTGGGCTGTGTTCCTAGAATATATATTTGCAAAAAAGAGGGTCAATCAAAGAGAAATATTTGAGTGCGTGGATTTTAGCAAAATCGTTTGCTGGAATTGTTGTGTAACAAAGTGCGACACTAAGTTTTACACAATATTTACTCAATTTTTACACAATATTTACTCAATTTTTACACAATGTTTAGTATACTCTTTTATACTTTTAAATATAAGGATCACGTAAGATGACACTGAGAGAGCCAACGTCGGCATCTCTGCATGTGTTTGTTGTATGTGTCCGATGTAGAGCGGCCAAAGAAAAACCCCATTCTCTTCTACAAAACACTTTTAAATCAAAAATGTAATCTCTCTTACTCTTCCTACAACAATGACAAAACAGCGTAAGCCCCCTAAGAATAGCATAACCAGTGTGACCATTTTAGCTTCTTTGAGGCTAGATTTAGCCTTTAATTTATGCATTTAGCCTAAGAAGTTATGGTATTTTGGCCATTTTTAAGCCTCCAAAGAGGGTGGATTTAGTGAATCGGTTTTGAAAACGGGAAATTAAAATAAATTTGAAATATCATAACTTAACCCCAAACTCCAAAACACAAGTAATAATTTTGTCAACTGTTGACCATCGCAACGCAAGATAAGCAGGGACAAAAAAGTTCAGTGAGAATAGTGCACTGTGAATGCAGCCAAACCTTGTGTTGAATGGAAGGAAGATTGATAGGTGAGAGGAAGAAGGAGGGAGAATGAGAGAGTGAATGTGATTACACAGGACACTGATAAAGAGATAGGCTCTTCTTGTACAAAAAATAAAAGGTCATCTGAATTGTAATGTTGAAATGAATTTAGATTCAGCGATGAGTAGTTTTTTGTTCGGGCGCTTCCCCAAAGACTTCCGTAATTATATTTAACAAGCTGTTTCTATCCATGAGATTCCATGGCCCATTCAATCAGAATTTGGAATCAGTGTTGGCATGGGTTGACATAGGATGTCTCTCATTTTTGTTAAAATATGTGTGAAAACCGATCGATGGTATTTTGGAAGCTGCCGCATCTCAGTCTTTTTTCTGATAAATTGTTTGAGCATTAAGGAGACCTTGTCGCAACGCAAATGACTGCTGCTTTGGCTTGAAGAACATTTTTTGTGTTAACCAAAAATAAAAATAAGAAAAAAAGTTTCAAAGTGAAAAGATTTTTATCCGAATTAGAATTCCTGGACTACATAAGTATTTGTATGGCAAATCTTATTTCATGTTGGGAAAACTTAACAAATAGAAAGTTTTAAGATTTGTCTCATTTTACGAAAATAATCGGAATGTAAGGGGGAGAACACAAGGTGAAGTTCGTGACAGTTCCACAAACGAGTGAGTCCATGTTCGATCTTGGCGTTTCTCCGTCTCAGGTCGACATACAGCCTCCTCGTGGCGTCCCCTGGATAGCGTAAGTTAGCTTACTAATGTGTGAGGCAGGTTTTTCCGTTTCCGGAATGAATGAATTTCCGAATTGAATGAACGGTTATGTGTCAGATTTGGAACCCTGCACTTCAAAACTATCTCCTAAGAAAAATCATCGCTTTTGCATTGCGTTGAAGTACCGCCGCCCGACTATGAGGAGGCATTTACAGCCACATAATGTAATAAAAATTGATATAGAAGTAAAATCAACCACGCGTGCAGGATCAGGTTTTTTTAGAGGTCAGATTAATATTTTAAATTTTTTAAAATATTTTTTCTGTAAGGCTAATCACTGTGTGTAGGATAACTTCATGCTCAGTATTTGATTGTCTTGTATTGATTAACCGTAGACCTCGTAGCGATGGAAACTGACTTCATTTCACCTTCCATCAATCCTCCATCGATTGTAGGTTCTGCTTACTTTTTAAAGTCATTACTAATATGTTAAATATTTTTTTTTAAATTTTGTATATGGGGCTAATCACTATGTGTAGGACAACTTCATGCTCAGTATTTGATAGTTTTGTATTAATTAATCTGAGAGCTCGTAACGATGGAAACTGACTTTATTTTACCTACTATCAATCCTCCATCGATTGTAGGTTCTGGTTACTTGTTGAATGCAGAATTAATATTTTAAATAATTTTTTTATATTTTGCCTATAGGGCTAATCACTGTGCGTAGGACAACTTAATGCTCAGTATTTTACTGTTTTTTATTAATTAACTGTAGACCCTTTAATATAACATTTTGACTCCTAGTGATTCTCCATCAATTGAATGTGTTGTTTTTTTTTTCTGAATTCAAGATTAATTACATGTCGGTCAACGTCATGCTTAATATTTGATATTTTGATATTTTTTTGTTATTTTTCTGTTGACCTTGTAACGTTGGAAACTGACTTCGTTTTACCTCCTTACGAACTTCAAACGATTCCTGCGTTTTAAATCGCAATATCTCGGCCAACGGCCAACGTCATATAGGTACTTAGTTGCATGAGGTGCTATGAATTTTTTATATTTTCTCAAATGTTTATTTTTGTGGAGAGGAAGAAGCTAAGCATAGGTCTTCCCTGTAGTTATATTCCAAAAAAAAAAAAAACTTAACTAATGTCAGTAGTTGTAAGATTTGAGTTCTTAGTCCAAATGATAATGGTGTTCATCAGTGGGGTAGCCAGGGGGACGGGAGGAAGGGGGAGGAGGGCGGATCGCCATGTCCAAAAAGCGGAAAAAATATTTTTTGATTGATATTTTTTATTATTTTTCTGTAGACCTCGTAACGTTGGAAACTGACTTCGTTTCACCTCCTTACGAACTCCAAACGATTCCTTCTTTTTAAATCGCAGTATCTCGATTTTGTCGGCCAACGTCATATAGGTGGATAATTATATGCAAAATCGTTTAAACTGATAACTTTAAGTAATGTTATAGAAGTTTCAATCGTTGCACATGATCTTAAGTGCTTTCTTATAACATTATTAGTTCAATGACTTCTTTTCTTGCAGTCTATGTAAGAAATACTGCAATACTACTGTGGGCAAAAAGTAGTAAGACTTTGTTCATAATTTCAAATTTTTTTATTCATTCTTCCAAATCTATTTCGTCCCCTTCAAAGTAATCCCCCCCGGCCCCAATACACTTGTGCCAACGTTTTTTCCAATTCTCGAAACAGTTGTTAAAGTCAATTTCCGGAATAGCCTTCAATGCGCTTAGCGATTCATGTTTAATGTCTTCAATTGACTCAAAACGGTAACGGTGTCCACGAAGCGGTTTTTTGAGTTTAGAAAATAGCCAAAAGTCACACGGTGCTAAGTCAGGTGAATAGGGTGGTTGCGGAACAATATCAGTCGAATTTTTGGCAAAATGGTCTCGTAAAACCAATGCAGTGATTTTGGAACCAATCGTGCATTCACTCTTCTTAGGCCCAAATGATGTTTTAAAATGGTTTTCACTGATCCTTCCGATATTCCAACGATGCCAGTAAGGTCTCTGTTGATTGATTGTTAATCGTCGATTCTCGAGCACCAATTCCTTGATTTTATTGACGTGTTGATCATCAGTTGATGGTTGATGTTGATGGCCGTCCTGGACGTGGTTCGTCGTCAACGCGTTCTCGACCATCTTTGAACAATTTGTACCAATCAAAAACACTTGCTCGCGACATACAATTATCACCGAAGGCCTTTTGCAACATTCTGAACGTTTCGGCACCAGAAATTTGATTCCGCACACAAAATTTAATGGAACTCTTTGTTGAATAATTTCGCTCATTGTGAAAATCGCCGAATGCACTTTTTGTACTTCAGAAAGACAAGCGTATACTAAACACTAATGATTATTTAGATGTGACATTTGGCACAGATGTCACCGACAGTCATACCAACCTTAAAACAATAATATTTTGAAGAATGGGTTTCCGCGCGAAATTTAAATTAAAAAGTCTTACTACTTTTTGCCCACAGTAGTATATGAAAATTAAATCAATATTAATTTAAAGCTCATTCATGCACTCATAATATCTTCTTTATAAATGCACATACTTATTATTGCCAGACAGTGGCCATTTATTTGCGCATTATTTTCTCGCTGACTGAATTCTGCACTTCGATAACGATAAAAGAACTGAAAACGAAAGGAAAAAGAATAAGCAAAACTTGCTCTTCATTCAGGGTACAGTACAATTTTCTTCGTATCTTGCGATGTACTGGAAAATATGATTTCATTCAAATTTAGGCGCATCGTGGGTAGACGTATGTATAAGTTTAAGGGTACGTATGCGTGTGTGTGTGAATATGATTGTTCTATTATGAGAAGCAGAAGAACTTTTCGTCACTCACGAAAAAAAAAGTATATTTAATTAAAACGAAGCGCGTGATTTGAGCCTCAAGGCAATACGACTCCTGCTGATGTTAACGCAATCTGTCAGGCATAGTCAGTTGATGATGGTGTTTACTGCTATGAAGATAAAATAAATAGGAATACGTGCAAACGAAGTTCATACAAATTTTTAAAGGGTATCTCAGATTCATTAGCTTGCGATGGAGTGACGTAGAGTGTAAAATAGTGCTACGCCGTGCGTGTCTAAAATTAGCTGTTATGAATTGTGGCACACACGGATTGTTGAATTGTGGCTCAATGAAGTTAACGCTCGAACAAGGAAAGGAAGTTTAGATTTTTAATGTTTTGCAGTATGTAAAACTTAAATTTGCAAGTTATTCTTCTTCTGCCCACATAAAAACCATACGAAACAACTTTTTTATATTCACACATGCTCGTGTGTATAGTACTTTGTATACACACATATGTATGTGATGTGAATACTTATGTGTGTGTGTGTGTATATATTCATTCACTGGAAATACATAATAAAAAATGCATTTTTACATTTCCTCTGCTCATGTACTATATGTATGTATGAGAAAGTACTTTGTATTTTTGTACACCTATGTACATACTTACTACATACAATAGTATTATCTTCTGTGAAGCATTCAAATGAGTCCTAAGGGTTGAAGTGCAATTCATCAGAAGCACCTAATTCAATTAACAATGTGAATAAACGCGGCAATGAACAATGCCACCACACACAAAACAATTTTTGCTCCACACATACATACAAACCTACATATGTATATTAGTTACATAGACATTTAAGTGAGGATAAACTCATTCATACATTCGTAAATATGAACGGGTATGCTATGCACACATACATCCACACAAAGTAATTATAATCGTATATGCGTGTGATTTTGTATGTGCATATAACCGGAAGTTGTTTTGAGTGTAAGTATGTGTGTGTGTGTGTGTGTGTCTCTCTTACTCCCTCTGTATAATTGTGTAATTGTTCAATCATTTAATGTTTAGTTAAAATTTGTATGCTTTACTTTAGGCTATACTATAAATGATTAAATAATATAGAATTTTTCACATCTTACATAGATTTTTATGTAGAATTTCGTAACTTTTCTTTTAGCTTCCCACTGTAGGAGTTTGTTAAATGGAAAATGGAAAATGGATCTTGCCGCTTTCTGTTAACTAATCAACCGGTGCGAAAAGCTCGGCAAAGGCCCTCCATGGGCGGTTGTGCCATTAAAAGAAAGAAGAATAAATATTCCACAACTATTCCATTCTTTTGTATAAGGTGGGGCACAAGTATTGTTATAATGTGAATAGGATGTTATTTTGTTTCAAATGAAAAAAATTTTGGCTCAGTTTGACAGGCGCAGGTGAGTCCATGTCCGATCCTTGCGCTTCTATACGCTTCCACCTACTCGTGGCGTCCCCTGGATAACAATCTGACACTTGTCAGTGAGCTATCTAATGTGTGCAGCTGTGAGCAGCGGGTTTCTCCCTAGCCTTGAATGAATGGTTGTGCGTCGGGGTTGGAACAGACCAAATAAAAATATTCTCCAATGAATCCACAAAATAAGTCTCGGATAAGAAACTCCCTAATGTTTACGACTCCCGCAATCGCTCAAAGGACAACGAACCCTCTACAGGTAAGGGGCCTCTATCCAGCTGGTAGACGTCCTCCAACAATAAGTATAGAGCTGACATCACCGCTATACAGGAAATGCGTTGGATTGCTCCAGAAGACCATCCTGTGATATCTACTACAGCTCTCATGAGCTGAGACACTAATTTGGTGTTGGATTTGTGGTTGGGAAGAGACTGCGTCACCTAGTCTCGATGTTCACGCCGGTGAACGAGCCCCTAGACACTATCCGCATCAATGCAAAATTCTTCAACAACAGCCTAATTTGTGTCCATGCCCGACGGATGAGAAGGATGAAACGACCAAAGATAACTTCTGTGAGCTCCTAGACAAAACTTATGACCATTGCCCCCGCCACTACATATATTAACTTTAATGCCAAGGTGGGCAAGGAGAGTCTCTTTGGTCCGACGATCGGAAAATACAGTCTCCACGACGAAGCCACCGATAACGGTATGAAACTGATCGACTTCGCCGCCGCACGAAACATCACAGTTAGTACCACGACATTCCATCATAAAGATATCCGTAAGGCCGCTTGGCGGTGCCCTGATCAAAACACACAAAACCAGAGAAGCTGCAATCGCAACAGACAGTTGTAGTGCCAGCTAAGTAAGTAAGTGAGTAAGTAACATTGATGACATTAAGTTGAAAAAATTATACCGGCTAAAACTCCTGAGTTAATGCACATTTGTGTTCGTTTTATGGCATTTTTAATTATTGCTCTTCGTCTGCTGTTCTTCTTCAATTTTGCCGTTCAAGACCTTCAAGGTTTGTGGTATGTGGCGGTAAACGGAAGATTTCAAAATGCCTCAATGGAAGAAGTCTGGCGCTGTCAGATCCAGCTATCTGGCCAGCCAGTTCAAATGGTGAAAACGGAAGATCACATGGTCTGGAAATTGACGTTTCAAAATCTCAATCTTTGCTCCAGGTGTGCATCGCTCCATTGCTTACTGTCCACCAATTCTCTATCTGTCTGCAACAAAAATGTTCAAACACCATGATATTTCACGCCATTGGCAAAAATTATGGCTTAGTTACATTATGACATTACTTTTGCACCACCTTGTAGAAATCTCTTCACAATAATATTATAGTTATTATAATTTTAGGCTGGGGTTTTCGTTCTTTTTCAACCATTGACAGATTATAACCGAGATCGATTAAACCATTAATCTGAACTGAGAATTGAGCCGAAAGAATTCACCAACCAATTTTATTCTACACCATCGAAGAGTAAGTTTTTCTGAGTTCTTTGATATTTAGAAGGTAAACTGTAAAAAATTTTCCATCGTTACTTTCCACTAGACTTCGCAAGGAACTTGAGGCGCAATAGAATTTTAATATCATTGAAAAACAATTCGCAAAGACTAATGCTGAAAGACAGCATGAATGGCAAATGAGCCAATAATTGCACCAACATTCATCTAATTGAGTCTCGACGAAAGTCGTCATATTATACAGCACCAGGCAGTCATTGAGGTGGCCGAATTCCCAGCTTCTCAACGAAAGAGAAGTCCAGAAGATTTACTTGAAAATTTTCCTGAAAATCTTTCCTCCGTGAAGAAAACAGCTCGCATCAGCACAACAAAACATAGACGAGATTTGCCAAGTTTCTAGTCAACCTCATAGCATTCGTGAGTTCTCAGGCCGGCAAGTGGCAAATTTTCCACCAGTTGAGATTATTTACTTACTTACTTTTAATGGCACAACAGCCCATGGAGGGCCTAGGCCGAGCTTTTCGCTTTTCGATTATACAACCTGAATATTTTGATGATGATGATGTGTCCCACTGACGCACTTGATACCTTGTACATATCTAAATTCAAGGCTTCTAAGGGTTTGTGATGGTGATAAGCAGGACCAAGTTAAATTGAAACATCCCAGAGTAATGCCAAGAGCTAGATGAATGAATTAAGTTATCTACTGCCTAAAAATTTGGATGTTCCGAAAACAATTTAAGTTGAAAATGAGGATGAGAAGATGATACAGGATTTTTGCATTTTTGTTGTAGTAGTGTATGCCAATTTCTGGTTTTTAGCACCAATTCTGACGTCAGTGTCAGGTGCTTATGTTACTTATATCTCCAATTACTGAGAATATCATGTAGAATATTTATAATTGGTTGTTCTTATTATTTTTAGGTATAGCTCCATTGATAAGTGTATGACTACTATATAAATTAAGAAGTTCAGCATTTCAGGTCTTGCTTTTTTGACAAATCATAGAGCATACAAACTTTAAAGTTCATGGTAATCGCATTCCAAAATAACACCTTACATGTACATGTTACTCGCGTCATATACAAAGAAAATATTCAAATGAAAATTGGGCTAACTTCTTGCACCTATTTTCACAGAAGCACATAGCACTAACTAAATACCTTTCATGCCAAAAAATATTTAAAAGATAGAGTCAAAACAAGAACCAAGCAATGAATGGTGACTGGGTTATGTAGTCTCCAGAAGTGCAATGCTTCCCGGTTTGGAAAAGTATGGCCTGCCTTTATTACACTACATTAATCTCCATTAGCATTCTCCAATTTTGCAAGCTGATCTGGATATAGTATCAGTAAAATGATGCTATATAAATTTTATAATTTTTTTTGTTTTTAGCTCACAGGGTGTAAGGAAGATTGATAGGTGGCAGGAAGAAGGAGGGAGAATGAGAGAGGGAATGCAACCACTGGACACCGATAATTGATCTTAAAGCTAGACAAGTGTAAAGTTATGTACTACTGTGGGCAAAAGTTAGTAAGACTTTGTTCATAATTTCAAATTTTTTTATTTATTCTTCCAAATCTATTTCGTCCCCTTCAAAGTAATCCCCCCCAACCCCAATACACTTGTGCCAACCTTTTTTCCAATTCTCGAAACAGTTGTTAAAGTCAATTTCCGGAATAGGCTTCAATGCGCTTAGCGATTCATGTTTAATGTCTTCAATTGACTCAAAACGGTAACGGAGTCCACGAAGCGGTTTTTTGAGTTTAGAAAATAGCCAAAAGTCACACGGTGCTAATCACACGGTCAGGCGAATAGGGTGGTAGGGTGGTTGCGGAACGATATCAGTCGAATTTTTGGCAAAATTGTCTCGTAAAACCAATGCAGTGATTTTGGAACCAATCGTGCATTCACTCTTCTTAGGCCCAAATGATGTTTTAAAATGTTTTTCACTGATCCTTCCGATATTCCAACGATGCCAGTAAGGTCTCTGACTGTTAATCATCGATTCTCGAGCACCAATTCCTTGATTTTATTGACATGTTGATCATCAGTTCATGTTGATGGCCGTCCTGGACGTGGTTCGTCGTCAACGTTCAGCGTTCTCGACCATCTTTGAACAATTTGTACCAATCAAAAACACTTGCTCGCGACATACAAATATCACCGAAGGCCTTTTGCAACATTCTAAACGTTTCGGCACCAGAAATTTGATTCCGCACACAAAATTTAATGGAACTTCTTTGTTGAATATTGAATAATTTCACTCATTGTGAAAATCGCCGAATGCACTTTTTGTACTTCAGAAAGACAAGCGTATACTAAACACTAATGATTATTTTGATGTGACATTGGACACAGATGTCACCGACAGTCATACCAACCTTAAAAAAATAATATTTTGATGAATGGGTTTCCGCGCGAAATTTAAATTAAAAAGTCTTACTACTTTTTGCCCACAATAGTATATACAAAGGGTGTAACCCCTTCCGAAGGAATATGTAAAAAATTATAAACACTGTTTTGACACAGTTGGATTCATTGGTTGAATTGGGAGTTTACTATGGACTAAATCTTCAATTCAATTGGCATATTAATGTATGCTTAAACAAGGCTAAGGCAATGCTCGGTTTTGTGATGAAGAATTCAACGATCCTTACACCAAAAAAATTGTTTTTCACCTCATTAGTCAGTCCTATTATAGAATATGCATCAACTCTCCGGTGTCCTCAATATAATATATATAGTATATATATGAATAGTAGTAAATTAGAATCAGTGCAAAACAGTTCCTGCTCTTTGCATTAAGATCCTTGACGTGTGATGGATCGTTTATTCTACCAACCTACGAGAACAGATTGATCCATATGAATCTACCTATGTACTACTGAAAGTTGCAGGATTATGGAAAATGTGTGTTTAATTCAGTGGTGGCCACTCAACAACACGAGTGCACGTACGCGTTTAGACTTCACTTGTACCAGACTAATTTCCATAGAAAAAGACTTCACTTGATCAGTTGCTGTCCTTCTTTTCTGAGGAATATCCCCGCTCGTACTACCCGACATTGTATTCTTATAAAATGATCAAATTGTAAGACCAACTACTTAGACAATGAGCTATTTCATCGTTCATGCTGTGATTATCATAGCCTTTATATTTAAATAAGTATATAGTGGTCGCTGTGGCGTAGTGGTAGTGCGTTGGACTGCTACGCAGTGTGTCCGGGGTTCGAATCTCGGCACAGGCAAAATCAAAAAGTAGTAAAAATAATTTTTCTACACGGCACCACCTCTTGGCAGGCAATGGCAAGCCTACAAGAATAAAAATTGCTATGAAAAGCTTTTGACTTCGCCGTTCGAATTCAGCATTAAACTGTAAGTCCTTTTCATTCATGTACAAATATAACACGCACAACATGAGTGGATGCGAAAAGCTCGGCCTAAGCCGTCCTTGGGCTGTTGTACCATTAAAAGTAAAATAAAATAGTATAGTCGTCGTTATCAGGTGATGATTTTGAATCTGTAACTGAAGTTTAAGAAGGACTCTTCTCTCTTTAAAACAAAATAAAATATAGAAATGGTTTAACCTCTTGCATTAAATATGTACTTATTTCCCAGGTAACAATCTACTAAGAAGCCTGTACTTCTTAAGTTATTTCAGTTATTCCAGGATATACTTTTCAAACAAAAGTCGATTGCCAAAAGCGCATTCGAGTAAAATTCAACCGCAAATGCTTCAAAACTTATTTAAAGCAGCCGCTGTTCTAAATATTCACGACCAGATGAGTTTATTCTTATCTTAAATATTAAGCTTGCTATTATTTGGGTGCAAAGTCTGGATGAAAGGGAAAATACATAAAGAATATGCATACAAAGATAGTAGGCAACGATATAGAAAAACTCCCTCTCCCAGCCGAAAAATCCCATATAAAGGCGAAAGAAAAGTTCTACCCTCGAAAATGTTACCTCAATGAAACCCCAAAATAAAAACTGTTTTGCTTTAGAAAGATAACAATATTCTCTGAATGGAAATATCTGCTCAATAAAAATAGTCTTTATTGTGTTTGTTTCTTAAGTTGGGTAGGATAAGTGCGTAGGAATTGGGTTAAGCAAAACAACAACAAAAATATTCCCCACAAGCCAAATTTGAGCATATGAGCGATTCTGCGCAAATTGAACGTGCTGCAAATAAAATTTCCCCATATTTGTTGGCATGAATAGAACTTTTTGTTCATTCTACAAAATTTAAATTTTTTTTTTATTAAATTTGTTTGTTCAATTCGGATTTTACTTTATTGCGCTGAAAACCATTTGAAAATGTTTTATTTTTATAGCTTAAATGTAGGTTTACGATAAGTTTTCATAGCTTCAGATGGAGCTCTTAATGGATTTCGCTCCACCACGCCAAACCATGCTCGCTTAGAGAGTACGATATTTGGTTTAGTAGGTCTCTGTGTCAATATTCCTCGCTCTCAGTGTGTATGTATGTGAGTGAGTGTGAGTGTAAATGTTTGCCTTTGAAATGTATACTACAACTGCACAAAATTTTCTTTGCACTGACAGTTGTGACCTTGAGAATCTGCCTTCTTGAAAATCTCAAACTAAACCGAAAAAAAAAATGCTACAAGATATAAATATTGTACGCAAAAAGAGAGTTCGTGAGATTGAGCGCCAGAAGGATGAGAATGAGCGCAGAATTTATGTTGATGAGGGTAGAAGGAGTTACCAGACCGTCAAGGGAACTATTGTCTTAAATAATTCATGAAATAACGAATGAATGAAGAGCGTAGGTTTTGAAATACAAACAAAAAGACTTTCCAAGGAAAGGAATTGCAATGGCGCAGAAGCTTTTAGACTTTCTAGCATAAATTTCATTTATTTATAAATACTTAATAAACTTATAAACTATGGCAAGGGCAAACCGGCCGGGCTCACTCAATGTAATCATGTTAGTATGCCGCATGAAATCTTTTGTTTTCACTGGGACACACAGACAGACACTGAAAGAAATACAGCAAGAGAGAACAGCAGCGGATATTTGTGTTAATTTTTCGCATGAACAAAAGTAAAATGAAATCTGAAAATCTGGAGCATGCTTGATGATTACTTTAATGTGCAAGAGATTCAACTGATTCTACTTACAATTACTACTATAAATTCTGGGTCATTCGGAAATGAGCGCACGAATGCATTTATTTGTATACAATTCGTTCGAGTACAACATACACGATTATGAAGTTGTTGAGGTAGATGATGACGGTGGTGATGGTGGTGGTTGTGGTGGTCGTTGCCAATGTTGCCAATAATGTCAACAAAAAATGAGAACGATTGCAAAATACGAGTACTCTTCAATGTAGGGATAAAATGGGAAAATAAATACAAATATTACAAGTAAGTATTTGTGTGTGTGTGTGTGTGTGTGTGTATTTGAATTCTGGGTTAAATTGAAATCATCGGTTTTAGGTTTGAGTGTTTTGTTTACAATTTCACAGTAAGTGAAAAGCAAAAGTACGAAAGTATTACCGCAATAATGTTGGTGGATTGGTTGGCAGCAAAATGGCTGATGGTGGCTCTTGCTGGCTCTATGATAATTGGGTGCTCCTGCCACCCATGTTAAGTAATATCGAAATGAGCAACGGACTTTTTCGGCTTACAAGCACACACAATTACCAAATTGGAAATATTCCAAAAATGTTTGATATAGTTCTTAGTCGAATAGTTTTAGTTAATCACAAATATGTAATTACCTAAACATTTTAGTAATTGGAGTCTTTTAGTAACTTTTATGGTATATAAAACGGCAAGAATGTTTTAAAATTTGCTTAAAAGGAAGGATTCCTCCAAATGTTTTCAAAATTTATCTTTTTTGGAATATAAGTAATAAATAGAATTTTTTTATTGAATAGTTTAAATTGCAGGGGAGAGGCTTGTAAGTTGCCGCACTTTTTTCCAATGGAGATAACTCGGAGTTGAATAGGAAAATATGTAAAGTTATGAATACCCTTAGAAAGATAGAAGTCTCAGCTACAATTTTTCTAAAGATACCAAGTGGATTTGATTTTTAGGAAAAAAGTTACAGCTCATTTACCGAAATATTCTAAAATGGCGTTTTTTCGAAATTTGGCTTGTAGGTGGCAACACTACAAAAACGCACTGAGATAGTAACCAAAATCTCAATAAAAAAAACGCAAATTCGTTAAATTTATGCTTTTTTATTGAATTTTAAGGGTAGCTAGAAGCATTTCTTTGTTTAAAAAAAGAACATTCATACTTAAAAAGAAACAAATTTAAATGAAAAATTCATTAATCGCTCTCATCGCCGGAATCTTCCTTCTTCTGTTAATAGCCCATGGAGGGCCTAGGCCGAGCTTGTGCGTGTTGTACGTGTTATAAGGGGTGAACCAGAAAAATTTTATAATTTTTACGTATCCTTTATATGCAATTGTCAAGAGTTAGGACCCCGTTATCTACTTGGTGCAGTTTTTTTCTCATTAGTCATTTTCATCTTGGATCTACATAAGTCAACATGTCGAACCAACAAGAACAGTGCCACAAATTAATACTGGGCAATTACTTGACTGATAAGACGAAGCCTAGACTAAGTATTGCCAGGGAAAGCACAGCTAGTTTAGCGAAGGTTTATAACGTCATAAACAACTGCAACGCGGGAAACTCCATCTGCAGGGTGAGGAAGAAAAAAGGGTTCAAATAACCCAGAAGTGCTGAAAAAGGTTGTTAGTACATATCGAGTTAAACCCACAAGGTCGACTCGAGATGTTGCTGCTACAGCTGGTACATCGCAATCAACTGTAATGCGATATAATCGAAGTCAAAGATTAAGGATTAATATACAAACATCAGAAAGTACCTGACCGGTCGGAAGCAAAGGAAAACATAGTGAAGACGCGTGCTCGAATGCATATTTCACAACAAAGAATAGGGATGCATCACCCAGAGAATACTCTGAATTGAAATATACCAAATTTCCAAAACGCCTCATGGTTTGGCAAGCTATTTGCACCTGCGGTCTACGGAGCAAGGCGTTCATTACGACAGGAATAATTAACCCAAAATTTATATAGAAGAATGCCTGCAAAAACGCCTTCTACCATTTATTGGACAGCACAAAGGAATCGTTTTTGTTTTGGCTAGACCTAGCCATAAGTCATTACTCCACGTCATCTATGGAATGGTATAAGTAACAAAACAATGTCACAGTGGTCCCAAATAAGGCAAATCACCCCAACTTCGGAACTTCGGCCAATTGAAAGGTATTGAGCTATAACGAAGCAAATCTTAAGAAAAACAAAGAAGGTTTGTAAAAATGATGTAGAACTCCGAATTCGATGGAATGAAGCCTATGCAGTAGTCACCGACCGTACTTGTCCGGTCTGTCAGAACGTTAAGAAAAATGTTAAATAATTTTGCAACCGCTAATAATATATGAATTAATTTTTTTGTGAATTATAGTTTAAAAAATGCTTAATAAACTGCATTTTATTTGAGTGAAATCGGACTGTTTTTCTGGTGCACCCTTGAGTATTATGCATAAAGGACGTTGTACCTAGCTCTAAATGGAGTTTTAGAGGCGTCTACCCAAGTTGTGCATACTAACCGAAAACAAGAAGTGATTCCGTTAAAAATTAACAATGAAGATGTACCTGTAGATATCAATGCAAGATATCTACGCATTATAATCGATCAAAAACTAACGTGGAAAGATCATATTGTAGCTAAAGAGAAGTCAATTGAAACAGCGTTTTGTTCAACTCTATTGGTTATTGTGCTCAAAATCGAAGCTATCAACACACAACAAACTTTTAATTATGAAAGCAATAATTAACCCTATCTGGTCTTATGTCATTGAGATATGGGGCACGGCGAATAAATCAAACATCAACGACAGCAATCCAAAATACTTAGAACCATTGTCAACGCGGAATGGTACATATCAAACTTCGATAACCATCGTGACTTAAATGTCAGTCTTGTTACAGAAATGGTACGACAAATAAGCATACGTCATATTTCTAAATTGATGGACCATCCAAATCCAGACATGAGAATATAACCGGTTATCGAGTCGAACTACCAGCGGCGGCTAAAGCGAGTTAATAATTAAGCGGAATTAATAATTAATTAATTAATTAACTTTAATTAATGCATTTGATAAATCCTAACTAAACTAAAAAACTGAACTGTAAATAATTGTAAAGAAGTTAATGCAAAAATATGTGAATATGTAAATATTGTAAATATGGTTTTCAAATTACTTTAATTCCTAAGTACCAATATTAAGTATAACTATTACTTGATGCCTTACGGCAGTTGTAATAAACAAAGGAAGTAATAAAAAATAAAGAGGCGCCTGTGTAGACTGCAGTCTTGTCCATCGACTTGATTTATATAAAAATATCTTTCTCCGCTCAACTGTGTCCTGGTAGGATTTATGTGTTAATTAATAAAACCAGTCATGGCAAGATCAAAACTACAATCGGTAAAAACCCGATATCAAAAATTTTTAAAAATTAAAAGTCTTTCAGTTATTGACAACTGCATCTTTTTAATATTTCCAATAATGAAATTTAATGCATAACTAATCACGAATTCATTTTTAAAATGCAGGCAATTACAAAGGAATTATTTTATTCTTAGTTAATCGCTTTTTAATTATATGTATGTATTGCCTCACCACAGAACCACATGAAACAAGCTTTTTGAACCTACTCGTATATAATAAGTAAATGTATGTGCTCGTGCAGGCATATCAATGCCACTATAAATAAATTAATAATTAAAAGCGATTGGATGGAGTTTAAATTAATTTTAAATCTTCATGGCAACTTACTACAACCCAATCAACCATTTTCCACAAATATTGCAAAATATTTCCAAGCTTCACTACAAATAAATTAATGTTGAAATTGTTAAATATTTGTGCAGTTGAGTCTTGATTGATTGTTTAACTACTGTGGGCAAAAAGTAGTAAGACTTTGTTCATAACTTCAAATTTTTGTATTCATTCTTCCAAATCTATTTCGTCCCCTTCAAAGTAATCCCCCCCGGCCCCAATACACTTGTGCCAACGTTTTTTCCAATTCTCGAAACAGTTGTTAAAGTCAATTTCCGGAATAGCCTTCAATGCGCTTAGCGATTCATGTTTAATGTCTTCAATTGACTCAAAACGGTCAAACGGTCCACGAAGCGGTTTTTTGAGTTTAGAAAATAGCCAAAAGTCACACGGTGCTAAGTCAGGCGAATAGGGTGGTTGCGGAACGATATCATTCGAATTTTTGGCAAAATGGTCTCGTAAAACCAATGCAGTGATTTTGGAACCAATCGTGCATTCACTCTTCTTAGGCCCAAATGATGTTTTTAAATGGTTTTCACTGATCCTTCCGATATTCCAACGATGCCAGTAAGGTCTCTGACTGTTAATCGTCGATTCTCGATTCTCGAGCACCAATTCCTTGATTTTATTGACGTGTTGATCATCAGTTGATGGTTGATGTTGATGGCCGTCTTGGACGTGGTTCGTCGTCAACGCGTTCTCGACCATCTTTGAACAATTTGTACCAATCAAAAACACTTGCTCGCGACATACAATTATCAACGAAGGCCTTTTGCAACATTCTGAACGTTTCGGCACCAGAAATTTGATTCAGCACACAAAATTTAATGGAACTTCTTTGAATAGTTGAATAATTTCACTCATTGTGAAAATCGCCGAATGCACTTTTTGTACTTCAGAAAGACAAGCGTATACTAAACACTAAGATTATTTGAATGTGACATTTGGCACAGATGTCACCGACAGTCATACCAACCTTAAAAAAATAATATTTTGATGAATGGGTTTCCGCGCGAAATTTAAATTAAAAAGTCTTACTAACTTTTGCCCACAGTGGTACTCGTACATAAATATTTTCAGCTTAACGCAACATGGCATTCATACATGCACGCTAAACAAGAGACGCTGCTGAAATTGACAAATTTCATTAAAATACATAAAATTCTGAAGGAAATTAAATTTGTTGCTTCATTCCATTTGAGAATATGTGCTTTGGTAAAGGAGGCACTGAATGCCAAAGTGGCACAAGCTGATTTCGTTTTTAATCAATTTGGGCTGCTTCTTCTGTTCGACAGAACTTCGACTTGTATCTCGTGGCGGTTAGACCAAATTCAGTAAGCCATTCATTTAACCATTTAACTAGATTTTGAGAATTTATGGCAGTTGCAACTTTTGCAGTTTCACATGCCATTACAAATACTAACAGAACATAAACAACAGGAAGAAGGAAAACAACAACAACTCATTTAAACAACATGGCAATAATCACTATCAAGTGCTAAATTTTATTGTTAGCTAAGTATATAAATTTTATTGCATTTTCAATGGCTATGCATAAATCAGCCCTGAACGCAAGCTATAAAATGTGCTCGACAGACCAGTCCAGTCCAATCCAGACCAGTGAACATACACATTTCCTTCATCATACCCTTCATAATATTTTTCACAGCACACAATTCAGTGATTCGCAATGTTTTATATATGTACGAGTATATATGTAAATATATAGGTTAACAAAAAAGAAAATCAATTCGGATGAAACCATACCCAGTGTCTGCAACCTCAGCATGCTCTGCCCAATCCACAAAATAGTTGATTCCACGATCTGCCCCAACTACCGTGGGATAAGCCTTCATATGATCGCATATAAGGTTATATCGAGCTTAGTGTGTGAAAGACTGAAGCCCAGCATCAACAAACTGATTGGACCTTATCAGTGTGGCCTCAGGCCTGGTAAATCCACCATCGACCAGATATTCACACTACGCCAAATCCTTGAAAAGATCCGAGAAAAACAGATCGACTTACTTTCTTAACTGGCACTACAACCTATGATCGGTCTGATGATTGGCCGCCTCTACAAAGCTTCGCCAGTCGCCTCTGCTATGCGCGCGCTGCCGCCAGTTGATAAGGCCAAGTGCAGTCAGGTTGCGCGGCACCTGGTCCTTCCAACGGAGATTGGGACGTCCCCTTCTGCGTGTTCCTCCACCGTGGTTCGAATAAGGAGCGCAGATCGACACCCATCATCTATTCGTCCATTATAAAGCCGCCTTCGACAGCACGATTAGGGAACACTTGTACGCCGCAATGTCTGATTTTGGTATCCCTGCAAAGCTCATTCGTCTTTGCAAAATGACATTGGCCGACACCACCAGCGCAGTGAAAATTAGGACAGACCTCTCCGCACCATTTGATACCAAAAGAGGTTTCAGACAAGGTAATTCCCTATCGTCCGACTTCTTTAACCTTATGCTGGAGAAAATATTCGAGCGGCTTACATCGACATCTCTGGCACTATCTTCTAAAAGAGTGTCCTGCTGCTAGTATTCACCGATGATATTGACATTATTGGCAACAATGCGCGAGCAGTCAGTGCAGTATTCTCCAATCTGGAAGGGGAGTCTCCACGAGTGGGTCTAGTGAGTGGTGAATGAGGACAAAACGAAATACCTTGTGTCAACAAACAAAGAGCTACGGTGTCTTGGGCAGAATGCCACTGTTGACAATTATCCTTTTGAAGTCGTCCTAATGTATGGCGCCCAAACGTGGACATTAACCACCAATCATGACAGGCTGTTAGGAGTGTTCGAGAGGAAGATACTTTAAAAGATCTATGGTGAAGTATGTGTGGATGACGTGTGTCAACGTGGACGTGGCTGGGTCTTGTTGAGCGAATGTAAGGATGAGCTCCAGCTAGAAGAATGTTTTAGTCGAGCCAAAGTGGAAGAAAATGTACAAGAGGATGTGCTGAACTCCGTTGTAAAGATCAGGTACCGCACTTGACCTTACCTACTCCTTAGCGCATCCCAGAGGCGACTGACGAAGTATTATCGAGGCGGCCAAGACCGATCATCCGTTGGAATGCCTTTACTTTTACTTTTAATGGCACAAAAGCCCATGGAGGGCCTAGGCCGAGCTTTTCGCATCCACTCATGTTGTGCGTGTTATATTTGTATATGAATGGAAGGGACCTACAGTTTAATGCTGAATCCGAACGGCAAAGTGAAAAGCTTTTCATAGGCAATTTTTACTCTTGTAGGTTTGCCATTACCTGCCAAGAGGTTGTGCCGCGTAGAAAATTTTATTTAATTTTTTTTTTTATTTTGCCTGTGCCGAGTTTCGAACCCCGGATACTCTGCGTAGCAGTGCAACGCATTACTACTACGCCACAGCGACCATTGTAGTACCAGCAAAGTAAAAAAGTGGTAAACTACTTTTAGTTTTTGAGATATTAGTACTTTTTCATGAATATGACAGTATTATTTTAATTTTTGAATGTGATCGATACCTGGCTATTGGCGTTCGGTAATAAAAATTTGGATCTTAAAATATGGAATTTTGTAGAAATGTAGAAAAACTAATCTAAGTTGTGGATTTTGCCGAAATCCATAAAAGTGTCAAGACCACAAAAACTAACAATTTTTTACTGAGCTTATATTTTAATATTCTGGTCAGTTATTAGCTAGCCTCTTAGCCTTCTAAAGGATTACGTTGACTTTTGGAACACGCTATAAGTATAATTAAATGTTCAGTTCGTCGATGAGATACATATAACAAAAAAAGCTTAAATTTGGCTACAAAATGTAGTAGACAATGCCGTCTTTAGAATTGGATTGTGGGAATTATTTTACTATAAAAAAATACTTCTCTCTTTCTTAATTTTCTGAAAATTTTAAACGTAACTTTTACTTTACTTTTAATGGCACAACAGCCCCCATTGAGGGCCTAGGCCGAGCTTTTCGCATCCACTCATGTTGTGCGTGTTATATTTGTACATGAATGGAAGGGACCTACAGTTTTATGCCAAATCCGAACAGCGAAGTGAAAAGCTTCTGTTCATAGGTAATTTTTATTCTTGTAGGTTCGCCATTACCTGCCAAGAGGTGGTGTCGTGTAGAAAAATT
Source organism: Palloptera scutellata (assembly GCA_958295655.1). Classification (NCBI taxonomy): domain Eukaryota; kingdom Metazoa; phylum Arthropoda; class Insecta; order Diptera; family Pallopteridae; genus Palloptera; species Palloptera scutellata. The sequence continues at coordinate 62,889,871 of OY282449.1, read as the reverse complement.
ATTTGCCAACGCATTACCACTACGCCACAGCGACGTAACTATTATGTGATAATTTTAGTTTTCTAAGTTTTTTTTATTTACTATTTATTACGAATACGATTGCCAAGGTCGGAATCCTGGCCAATCCATTTAGTAAATGGAAAGATGCTATACAAAATTACAAATTTCTTCCAATAAAATAAAAATTTTATAAAAATTTCAATTTGTTTAATAACTCTGAACTGAAATTAAAATCATCCCCAAGGGCAGTTTTGGTTTGAGAAACACTGTGCAACTAGTAGTTCCATCGTTCGGATATGTTTTCATACCTACGCGGATACATTAGAGTAGCTCAATATACTAAACTCTTTTGGTGTAACGGTTTTGTTTGTTTTATTAGCGTTTGCGCCCTTTTCGTTTTAACTAAAAAAAAAAACTAAAAGTGGTGGCTGGAAAGTGTTTTGTTTATGGCCGTGTGCTTCCATGTTTTTTCCATTTTATTTTGATTTTCACACATTCACACGCCAATAGCAAAGTACTGCGAACGTAGTCGTGTTGTTGTGGTTGTTGTGGTTGTTGTTGATTTTAACGAATGTTACTGCTGGTGCACGTTTCAATGTGAGATGTTGGCAACTTGCTAATTTAAGCAATGCTATGAGGAAACGATATAAAAATTACTTGTTTTTTATTTTCCACGAATCTCCACGAATATGTGTGTGTGTGTGTGTGTGTCGGTGGAGCTGTGCATTTAACTCCTATTTCATTCAGTATATATGTAGATGAGTGCCTTTCTCCTTTACGATATTTGCCAAAAAAAAAAAACTCTTCCACTTTCTGAGTTTGAATTGAAGTAGTGAAGTTGACATGTGTATGTCTGTTGGTGGTAAAATGTTTTAAAATACGTGCTAATTGTGGTTTTGGGTTGAATATAATATTTTTTATATATTTGTTTACGTGTTCATGGAAAATCATTTAATATTATGTATATGTATTATGAACTGCAAGTAAGAGCCTAAAAGTATGCAAGCATTTAGTGCACTCGTAGTTAGAACAATTGCCTGTATTTGAGTGAATACAGAAACCAGTTGACTTTTTTATAGGAAAATAAGCAAGTGTGCCATAATGATATAAGATCATATTTCTTGTTCAAAATAATCAATATGGTTGTGACGTGCACGGAACACCTGGCATGCCAGAACAAATCAACTCAATAAGTAAGGTCAGTTATTGCAAAGTGGAAGTTTTTGGAAAACACAGAAACTGTATTAATTAATTTGAAAGTATTCTTTACTTACTTACTTTTAATGGCACAACAGCCCATGGAGAGCCTAGGCTGCCACTCATGTTGTGCGTGTTATATTTGTACATGAATGAAAGTATTCATGTTGCACATATCTGAGGTCTGAGTCTAGGTATTTTTTCGAAAAAGATTCACAAATAATTTTTCATTGTTTGAAAGGTTTCAAAGGCTTTAAAACGAAAGGTTTTTTACACTCTTTCCGGATATGTTGGTGTGCCAGGTGATTTCTGCACACACAAAAACGTAGCAACACCAAATTGAATTATTCATTGTGCAATAACTGAACTTAGTACGTCGATTTAACCTGGCACACCGAGTATTCCATGCATATTTACTATATTTATTATTTTGAATAATAAATTTTTCCGAAAATTTTCACTGAGATCTCGTTCTACATATAAGCGGGCATAATGTAACGACAAAGAAAAACGCAAGCTGCAATGATCATGTAGAATGTTGCACATTTTCAATTCATCCTATACTTTTCCCTCATTTGAGACAGCACTAACTCTATACTAATTAGATATCTGATAATTGGAAGAAACTTTTATAGCTCAATAGTGATTTAAAACAGTTCTTTGCTGAATGTTTAAAAATTTGAAACATTCCTGGTTCTCTTCTCCATTTTCTCTTCCCTAGGACGCTGTATCATCATATCATATCATATCATCAAGAAATGAAAAGTTCGAAAAAGGAATGAGAAATTGGAATGTAATCTCGTCATTTTTCCAACATATTTTTCAAGTTGAAATCAATTCGGTTTTAACAGGGTGAAGTCATCATTTCAGATAATACTATAATTTTTTTCTGAACTGTCAAACTTTATAGTGTCAAAATAGTGCAAAATGAAAAAAAAACCAAATGTTGTAGTCTCATGTTTGTCCATAAACAAAAACGTTTGTAGTTTTGACACTAAAACTTTAGTTCTCTGAGGTAAGTCGCCTGCTTCTTCTTTTAAGGGAAAGCTGCCGTTGTAAATAATAACAAAAATACTTAGCAACTTGTTGCAATTTTCTTGCATTTGTAAACTTCGCTTAAGAAAAAGTCTAAGAGATGCAATGGAATTATCACATTCTTTGTTTTTGGTGTTGGTGTTGGCCCCAATTTGAATTTGTACTTTCAACATTTGTGCTTGAATTGCAACTTATTTGATTTTTTTGCTACTTAGTTTTTGACGTTTATATTTCTGATAGTTCACGCATGATTCTTGACATGTGTCAAAGTAAAAAATTCTCAGTTTGGTTTGCCATTTCATCATGAATAGACTTACACCTCAACAACGTTTGCTAATTATTGAAATTTATTATCAAAATTCGTGCTCTGTGAAAAATGTGTGTATCGCAAAATTGTCTTCAACGACGAGGCTCATTTTTGGATACGTGAATAAGCAGAATTGCTATATTTGGAGTGAAGACCAGTCAGAGGCAATTCAGCAGCTACCAATGCATCCCGAAAAATAAACTGTTTAGTGCGGTTTATGGGCAGGCGGCATCATTGGGCCGTACTTCTTCAAAGACGATGAAGGCCGCCACGTTACGGTCAATGGAGAAAGGTACCGGTACCGTTCGATGATAACAAATGTTTTTTGCCCTAAATGCAAGAATTAGACTCGGCCAACATGTGGTTCCAACAGGACGGAGCTGCATGCCACACTGCACGCGAAACCATGCATCAATTGAGAGGCGAATTTGGGGATCAGTTAATCTCACGTTTTGCTGTAGTCTTTTAGACTATTTTTTGTGGAGCTATGTTAAGTCTCTTGTCTATAGGGACCAGCCAAACACGATTGCCGCTTTGGAAGCCAACATTGAACGCGTCATTGGTGAGATTCCGGACGAAATGAGTGAAAAAGTGTGCCAAAATTTGACCTTCAGAATGGACCACTTGAAGAGTAGCCGCGGGCAACATTTAAATGAAATTATCTTTCAAAAGTAAATGGCGGGAATTGATTTATCGATCTCAATCAAAATTTCATTCACTTTTGTAAAATGTGTGTATTTTTTTGAATGTTGAAAAACCAAGCTCTTAAAAAATCACCCTTTAATATCAATCGTTTGAGAATTTATTACACAGTTCACGTCTTATGACTCTTGTGCTTTGAAAGCGATTCTTTCTTTTCTTCTTTATACAACTTCCATTTGTGGCCAAACCTTTCGGCATGCATAACACCTTCAACCGCTCACTTCATCGATACCAAATCATACTACTGTGGGCAAAAAGTAGTAAGACTTTTTAATTTAAATTTCGCGCGGAAACCCATTCATCAAAATATTATTTTTTTAAGGTTGGTATGACTGTCGGTGACATCTGTGCCAAATGTCACATCAAAATAATCATTAGTGTTTAGTATACGCTTCTCTTTCTGAAGTAGAAAAAGTGCATTCGGCGATTTTCACAATGAGTGAAATTATTCAATATTCAACAAAGAAGTTCCATTAAATTTTGTGTGCGGAATCAAAATTCTGGTGCCGAAACGAAACGTTCAGAATGTTGCAAAAGGCCTTCGTTGATAATTGTATGTCGCGAGCAAGTGTTTTTGATTAGTACAAATTGTTCAAAGATGGTCGAGAACGCGTTGACGACGAACCACGTCCAGGACGGCCATCAACATCAACTGATGATCAACACGTCAATAAAATCAAGGAATTGGTGCTCGAGAATCGAGAATCGACGATTAACAGTCAGAGACCTTACTGGCATCGTTGGTATATGGGAAAGATCAGAGAAAACCATTTTAAAACATCATTTGGGCCTAAGAAGAGTGAATGCACGATTGGTTCCAAAATCACTGCATTGGTTTTACGAGACCATTTTGCCAAAAATTCGACTGATATCGTTCCGCGACCACCCTATTCACCTGACTTAGCACCGTGTGACTTTTGGCTATTTTCTAAACTCAAAAAGCCGCTTCGTGGAAACCGTTTTGAGTCAATTGAAGACATTAAACATAAATCGCTAAGCGCATTGAAGGCTATTCCGGAAATTGACTTTAACAACTGTTTCGAGAATTGGAAAAAACGTTGGCACAAGTGTATTGGGGCCGGGGGGGGAGGGGGGGATTACTTTGAAGGGGACGAAATAGATTTGGAAGAATGAATACAAATATTTGAAATTATGAACAAAGTCTTACTAACTTTTGCCCACAGTAGTACACTCAATTGAGGGAAAATTCTTTCTTTGGATAGTCTCTTCACATAACTGTCATATGTACGTGACTTTGTTAAGCCTTCTCCTTTCATCATTCCTAATTTAACACTTTCTTTCATAATCTCCACTAAAAGCTCAAGCTGCCCCTTATTTGTTACTTTCAACCTAAAAACTCAATTAATTGCATAGAAATCTTGTTTTCAACAATAGAAGAACTTTTAATTTCGCTTTGATTTTGTTAAATTCTTTCTTTCTGCTAGAAAATTAATGCGTACATATGTAATTTCATTGCTTTTCTGTTTTGCCAGGCATTCTTGACAACTACATATTTGTTCCCTTCACTCTTTAGTACTATGCTCGAAAATAAAAGATAACAAATTTTGAGAAACTATTCATTTACGATAGGAATAGGACTGAACAAAAGGGAACAAAATCAAAGGAAATATTTATTTACCATTGAGGTGATTATTTTTCAAAAATTTTTAACTACAAAATTTTCATATCTATTTTCAATTTTCTAAACTTTGTGAAAATCCTTACAAATTTCCTTCTTTTTTTTCAAGAAATATGGTATGCACATTTAAATATACCCTAGTACACACACATAAGTACTTACATACATACCATGGATATTTAAATAAACTTGTACTTGTATAATCTTAGCTTAAAAAAATAAAGAACAAAAAAGAAGTATTGTAAGTAATAACGTATAAAGTATGTAAGTATGTAGAGTGCTGCTGCTGCTGCTGCTATTGCTCATCTTTTCATCGTTGTGTCTGACGATGATAGATGTGCAAAATTCAAGG